>CM024245.1:39074904-39674904 GCA_013421045.1 Propylea japonica | reverse complement strand
CTAAAAATCATCGATTCTCTTATCAGCCGATAGATAGCTTTATGAGAATATGACCCCTTTTAGATTTTACGTTTTTCCACTATATTCAGAAAAATAGAAAGCCGGTTATTTGGCAGAAATGGGAAACAATATGTTGGAGTAGGAGCTGAACAAAAAGAAATGCCCTTGAAATGACACAAAATTGATATGTGCGTAATCCTAAGAAGAGAAAAAGATTATACAGTTTCGAACTGATTTGGCGAATTTTCCTCAGTTCAAGCTGTTACTGGAAGAAACAAATCATCTTATTTTATACGTTATGTGTTCATTTTAGTGGATATGAGTAGTAGGTAAATACCAACGGCATGTTTGGATCTGAGAAATGATCTTCACTATTTGGTGATCAATTTTTGGATAGAGAATTCATTGCATATTGTTTCATTGGAAGATTCTCACTAAAGTAACAGTTAAAATATAATTTCAAATTAATGTTGCCATATGGCAGAGGCAAATATGGGTCAGTAAGTAATCGCTGTTTAAAATTATGAAATAGTCGGTTTGAACAGTTTTTGCTGCAGAATTCATTACATAAAAGCAATGTTTATACAAGAAATACACAATTTACATTTTTATTCTGCTAATGAAAAGCCTTATGTTCAGAGATATTTAAATTAGAATAAATCGGCGATTTATTCATTATGAATGTCTATAGTGATTTTCAAATCTTTCTTTATCCTATTCATGAAAATCTCTCTACTTTGTAATTAGACATTAATTTTCTTCTTCGATTATCAACACAATGATTAAGAGTAATTAGTGGGGAAGAAGCACTGACGTGAGATAAAGAGAGTTTGCGCATTTATCAGTTTATTTCGAACAACAAATCTTGTGAGGGCTCTCTCATCCACGTAGTGATCTTGGCTTATGCCATCTTGACCGGTTGCAAAAACAATAACTTAAAATTTCCTAGGTAGGTATTAAATTTGTTGACTGAAAAATCGTGAATGGGCAGATAATAAGTATGATGGTTTTTGGAGTACATACATTTTATTAATTTCATAAAAAGTCAATTTCAAGATCATACTGAATTTGAAAAAATATATTTCCACCAGATAGAAGGGAGCTTTGAAATGAATATATCGATAATGCATTTGAGGTTCAATTCTTCCGCTCGATTTTTAATCTGCACAATAACATATCAAAAAAAAGTTTTTCGAACGATCTAGTTATAGTTTTCGCGAAATTCAACATTTTTCAAATTGAAAAATTTGATTCGAATTTCACGAAAAAAGCTCTGCAAAACTTTTTATTAATTATTGTAGACACATACGTTATCGAATATCATTCGAAATTTCAGCAGAATAATATATGTCGAATAAATTCCGAATGTCAGAATTTCCTTCGAAATGCTCATGAAAAACCAAAGCAACAAACATACTGTTTTTCATCTTTTCCGTCTAAGTAGTAAAAAATTTCAGAGACAAAATTAAAACAGCAAAAATAAATTTAAATATTGTCATATTCATAGACATATCTGGCCTCAGTTTTCAGGGGGGGCCGCGGCCCCTATGTAGTAGAAGTTTTTTTGTGATACCTATACGTAGTTTTCGATTAGGATCTTTCAGGGGGGAGCAGAGGTACATCAGGTGGGGCCTGGCCCCCCTGGCCTCACCCTTAATACGTCAGTGATTACTTACTGGATTTGTGTGAGATCAAGCGGTTAAAGTTGCAGTGAAAATTCGCACATAGTTTCAGAATATTTTTCTTTAAAAACGAAGGAAAAACTGAGGACTCACAAAATGGTATCTGAAATATTACCAGAGATTTCGGAAAATGACCTCTATGAAGTTTCGTGAACGAACTTAACTGATTTTTTGCCAACATCAGGGCTTATTGAGCCATCTCTTTTGGAGGGAACAATCAACCTTTTTGAGAGTACTTCTTGATTATCGACCTATGCTGAATAAGTTTGGGTTATACTCATCATGAGAGCACTGGTCAGATGAGGGGAGTGTTTGCCCCTATTTGCAAGGACGTCAGTTTTCTAATTTCCTCAAGAATTTGATGGAAAGTTGATACACTTATTCAAGCTGACTGGTTGTTCCTCACCAGTGTTATGAAGGATTTTGACAGCTCCAAACGGTTCATTTATAGTCAACGATCATGGATTGTTTCAATGCCATCTGTTGCAATGCAAATTCTAGCTCACTTGTGTACTGTTCAGAGGTTCAGATATACAGGACACATTTTGACATGAGTTTGTCACACGTTTCTCATCATTATTCCGAAATTGAATTCGATATTTAGGATGAAATACCACTATTTAAATCTATGGGAAATGATTATCCTTTAAAAGGGTCCTGTAGCGGTATTAGAAGAACAGGAGATTCGAAAAATCATCACTTGGAATGCAAGACCAGGTTTAAAACACCCTCCTGGCCCAAGAGCATGAATTAAGTATTTTGTGTCTTAATATGGAAGTATTTATCCGAATAGTTTTAAGTTTCAATTTTGTAAAAGCGGCGAGACAGGTTTTTTTCTACTGAGGTTTTTCCCTGTGCTCTATTATCATACGTCGAATAGTATGGTACCCCGTTTTGCACCAACCTCAGCTCTTTTGTTTCATGTATTGTATTTTGTTAGCTCTTATTTCGAAAGAAATATATACAGGACACATCTCTTCACGATCAGAATTTCATTCTGAGAGTATTAGGTACCTACTTATCGCTTTCCTCAAAATCTTTGATTCCATATAACTGGAACCATTGATACCTATGTCTGCTCCTTGCTTTCTGTGCGATCCATCTGTATACCAGATGAGATGATTTTTGCAAAACTGAGCAAATCATTCCACATTTTCATTATCACTTCGTGGTTGGAGGAAATATCAATTCGTTTGGCTCTTCAAACAAGTTAAGCTCTTGAACAATTATATTTCCATTGAATTTTCATTTTCAAGGCCTAAATCTAACAACGAGAGCTATTTCAAATCATGCTTATGACAAATTGGCAACTCCTACGAATAAAATTTTCAGCGAATTTTGGGGCTTGTATAAAAGCAGATTTCGTAAACGTATCCAATACAACTTGCTCCTTTCGGTAGTTATCAGGTTTATGGCAGATTCGTACTAAAATATATCTAATACAATTCTTATGTTCCTTGGGGTATTCATAACTTCATTCTAATTTCCCTAAAATGAACGAGCACATAAAAGCTCCGATTTCACCTAAGAGAGTTTCTTGTTATTTCGTTGTTATCTTGATCTAATCTTAGATATAGGTAGAGTATAAACAAATAAGTAATTAACGAACCAGAGTACAGGAGACATAATTGGAAGGAATCCTTGCCTTTAAATGACTATTAACTTGTTAATTACTAATACTCGAAAGAAGCAGTTACAAAAGGAAGCAATCCCGACGAAATATTAAATTTTCTTTGATCCGGTTATGCGAGGAAAAATTAAATGGTAGGAGTAGATTGCGTATAAGCAACTCTATGAAGTTGAAATTGTGTATGGATTCATTAAGGGTTGTTTGTGAAGAAACTACGACTGTTACATATCGTTTCAGCTTTAATTAGTTATTTGAAAAACCTTTTGAGGCTTTACAGCAGATTCGTACGTAAATGTATCCAATATAATTCGAAAGGTTCCCGGGGGAATTCATAAAAAGCTCTGATTTTACCTACATAAACATAAGATATTCTTCTTATTTCGTTGTAATCTTGATCTAATCTTGGATATACTGTATCAACAAATAGGTGATAAACCAACCAGAGTACACGAGACATAATTGGAAGGAATCCTTGCTTTTAAATGACTATTAACTTGTTAATTGCTAATACTTGAAAGAAGCAGTTACAAAGGGAAGTAATCCTGACGAAATATTTAATTTTCTTTGAGCTGGTTGTGCGAGGAAAAATGAAATGATCGGAGTAGATTGAGAAAGCAACTCTATAAAGTTGAAATTGAGTATGGAGAAATTGCGACTGTTACATGTCGTTTCAGCTTTAATTAATTGTTTTTAGTTAATGTATCCAATACCATTATAATGGTTCTCAGGGTATTCATATCTGAATTGTAATTTCCCCAATACAATACAAACAAGCACATAAAAGATCCGATTTTACCTAAGAGAGTTTCTTGTTATTTCGTTGTTATCTTGATCTAATCTTGGATATACTGTATAAAATAAACAAATAAGTAATTAACAAACTATACTACACGAGGCATAATTGGAAGGTATCCTCGCCTTAAAATGATTACTTGTTAATTGCTTAAACTTGAAAAAGCTAAAGCACAAAAGGAAAGAATCCGGACGAAATGTTAAATTTTCTTTGATCCGGTTATGCGGGGAAAAATTACATACATGATCGGAGTAGATTGCGTAAGCAACTCTATAAAGTTTAAATGGAGTATGGATTTATTATCCAAGAAATTGCGACTGTTACATATCGTTTCAGCTTTAATTAATTGTTTTTAGTTAATGTATCCAATACCATTATAATGGTTCTCAGGGTATTCATATCTGAATTGTAGTAATTTCCCCAATACAATACAAACAAGCACATAAAAGATCCGATTTTACTAACAGAGTTTATTGTTATTTCGTTGTTATCTTGATCTAATCTTGGATATACTGTATAAAATAAACAAATAAGTAATCAACAACTATACTACACGAGGCATAATCGGAAGCTAAAGCACAAAAGGAAAGAATCCGGACGAAATGTTAAATTTTCTTTGATCCGGTTATGCGGGGAAAAATGACATGATCGGAGTAGATTGCGTAAGAAATTCTATAAAGTTGAAATTTTGTAAGGATTCATAAGGAGTTGCTTGTAAAGAAACTGCGACCGTTATACAGGGTGTCCCGTAAATACCACGCGAAAGTGACACTGGAGATAGATTGACATTAGGTCTTTCAGATAGCATCAACATGACCTCAGTAAAAGTCCGCTGGTTTTCGAGATATCACCACTTTTGCAAACAAAAAATGAAAGGGAAAGTGAGATAAAAGAGAGAGAAGAGCAAAAATAATGTTGTTTGAAACGGTAGCGAGGAAAGAATATCAAGCAACATGTAATTTGGCAACAGGTGACACTTGTCCATTTTTCTTAATTTTTAATTATTTCGGAATAAACACATCCCTCGCGACAAAATTATAATTTCTAAGGTTTTGACATAAAAAAATTGGTAGTGTTGTATCATTTTGAAAAGTGCTGGAAATGGACTAGTTTTTACGATTATTTGTCAATTCAGTCTGATTTTTTTTCACATCAGTCAGTCAAACTTAAGTTAACGTTTTAACTTCGTCATAAAATACAACAAGTTAGACATTTTTTTAAAGGATTTTGTTCTAGTTCTCGGTGAAGTTATTACTTCATTGTTTAAAGCAACTATTCAGGGTAGCCTAGGTAAAAAAAACATGAGTTTGAGAACCGAAAATTGGAGATTTTTAAAAAAACACACAAAAGTGTTATATCTCGAAACCACCAGCGACTTTTACTGAGGTCATGTTGATGCTATCTGAAAGACCTAATGTCAATCTATCTCCAGTGTCACTTTCGCGTGGTATTTACGGGACACCCTGTATATCGTTTCAGCTTTAATTAGTTATTTGAAAAAACTTTTTGGCGCTTTACAGCAGATTCGTAATCAAATGTATCCAATACCACTCTAATGGCTCTCAGGGTTTTATATCATTCTGAATTTTAATTTCCCCAATACAATACGAACAAGCACATAACTCTGATTTTACCTAATAGAGTTTCTTGTTATTTCGTTGTTATCTTGATCTAATCTTTGATATAATGTATAAACAAGTAGGTTATTAACCAACCAGACTACACTAGACATAATTCGAAGGTATCCTCGCCCTAAAATGACTATTAACTTGTTAATTGCTAAAACTTGAAAAGGCACAAGAACAAAAGGAAGCAATCCCGACTAAATGTTAGATTTTCTTTGATCGGGTTGAAAGAGAGGGAAATGAAATGGTCGGGGTAGATTGCGTAAGGAACTCTATGAAGTTGAAATTGTATAAGGATTCATTAAGGGTTGCTTCTAAAGAAATTGCGACTGTTACATATCGTTTCAGCTTTAATTAGTTATTTGAAAAAACCTTTTGACATGTAGCGCTAACGTTGACGTGAGATACGGTTTACACGGCGGATATTTTTAATTTATGCATGATATATTTTTCAAGGACTGAGAAAATATATGGTTTGTACGTTCGTAATGAGTGTTGTGAAAATACAGTATGAGTTATAATCAGTTTCTCGCGAACTTTCTCGCCTTTTGTTCAGCTGATAAAACTAGATGAGAACAAGCGAAAATATGTTGATATAATTATGAAACTATTCACTGATGGTTACGTCATCACTCCATACGTGCATACAGTTTTTGTGCGCCTGTTCTCATGGAAACAACGTGCTATAATTCTGCCTGAATGTCTGAAAGTTTCCAATTTTAGTGGTAGTTTTGAACGACTCAGTTGCACCTACTACTGATTATCGGCGGTTCGAAACAATTTTGTCTCTTATCTTTAACAAAAGAAGTTGGAGACTATATATACTCATCTCGTTAATTCCTTTCAGCAATATGGTATCAAAATTATACCTCTTCAAAGTGGCATTTAATGGCAAGGTGGTACATACATACAGGGTTTTCCTTTCAAGTTGGCCTATTAGACGTTCTTGGAGAACTAGAGAATATTTCTTTTTGAAATTTTAGGAGGAGCCTTAAGGATGAAGGAACTCTTCGCCTAAAATATTTTCAAGTCGACAGTGTTGCCACGTCTATCTCAAACGCGTATCTACTTTCATATTTCAGATGCAACTACCTATATTTTCATTTATGTATCGATTCTATACCAAATTCGCAGTATAACCTACTAAAAAAATTATAGCCATGCACTGTTGCCAAGTTATGCACAAATTCTTGAAATTTTTACACCTGCATTGCGAGTTTGGAAATGCAATATATCGATTATTTTCTATGCGAAGGGAAACCAAAGTCAGCAATCTCATAGTATGCATTTATGTGGACATTCATTATTCTGATACATCGTAAGGTTCTTCGAAGATTTTGCTCTGAAAATGGGGAACTTAAAATTGAAATATTTCGAGATTTTCTAATGGCAACCCGATATTTAACTTACAGTATTCCATACTCAATAGAAAACGAATGGCACTCTTCTCTTACACTAATTATTTATTTTGAATAGTTTTCGAATGAGATGAAAAATACTGAAATTGTTCAGTATTTATAGTCATGATCGTCAACGTTCTTCCTGAAATTTCAGAAAGAAATATTCACTAGTTCTCCAAGAAAGTGTAATAGGCCAACTTAAAAGGAAAACCCTTATGTTGATGAACTACATCAAAAATTGAATATACCATTCGTCACTCGTCACTTAGAAATGAAGGATATCACCCGAACCGCTGTTAGAAAATATTCATGTATGTATACGAGTAGGTTTTTCATTTCTACTCATTTGTTTCAAGAGTGAATGTTGATGCCATTCACTATACATACACTTTTCATGCAGTTATTCTGAAACCATGTAGTTTTTGTTTGGGTGAAAAAAAGGTAAGACAAAATATTCTTCCATTTTATTGACTTTGGTGAGATAAAAGTATTCATGTTGAATGAATAAAAATGTCAGAAATTCTGAAGGAAGGTGATGGATGGATCTTGACAGAAAAATATGTTCGACAAATTCAAATAGATTATCTCAAGAAGCGTAACCGAAAGTTACCTGGTGAAATTCGATTCACCTCTACCGGTTGTCGTCACTGTCGTTCAAAAAAAGATGTAACACCAAACCTCATCAAGTATGTAGGAAATGGGCATGCACCATCTTGCGCCTCAATAAACTGATATTCCATGGCATATTTCTCAGATAAACTTGTCAAAATGAATACAAATTCGATTTACCATTAGATAGAACCCTTCGATCTCATCGAAAACGCATTGAGGAGGAAATCACCTAAATGTGCTCTCTTAACGCACATGGATAAACTTGATGGAAGCAGATGTCTTGATCAACCAGAATATATAGGACATATACAGGATGTCTGTGAAAAAATGCAAGGGACTTTGGGAGATGATTCTCGATGAAAATCAGCAGGGGTAATTCATATATTTTTTCTCGGAATCGACTCCCCTTCCAAGATACAGCCTTAAGAAGGCGATGACGAGTTGACAGTTCTTAATTTTTTTCAAAGCTTCTTAAAAACAGTGAGTCATAAAACTATACATAATATGAAGCACTAAGTAAATGTTACTTACACAATTTTTTTAGATCTCAGAACTTTATTATTAGGCGTTGAAAATAACAACCCCCCTATGATTTTTGTTCAAAAATTGTTTTCGTGGGATAGATTTTCGAAAAATAAGATTCTTTTATGGTTTCCCATTCAATTCTGGAGAAAAAAAGCCTCCTGCAAAATTTCTATACAATCGAACTTTCTCGGAAAAAAAACGAGAACTTTCAAGCAGTTATGATCACTGTTCATTTTATTTCATCGTATGTTCCATATAATGAATATTCTAAGATATTGTTTATGCTCAAAATTGGTTTCGTCAATTATGCTCATTAATCGAAAGAAAGTTTTATTTGTGAAATTAGAATATTGCGAAAATAATTTTATTCCGGAAATTGGTAATTAAACCTTCAAAAAGATTTATAGAACATCTTTGTCTCCTGTCATAGACAAACAAAATCTTAGAATATTCATTCTATGAAACACTTACACGATGAAATGGAACGAACAGAGATCATAACTGCTCGTAAGTTTTTACTTTTTCCGAGAAAAGTATAGACTGCATCGGAATTTTGCAAGAAACTTTTTTCTCTAGAATTGAATGGGAAATCATAAGAGAATTTTATTTCTCGAAAATCTATACCACGTAAAGAATTTTTGAATGAAAATCATAGGGGGTTGTTATTTTAAACCGCTAATAATAAAGTTATGGGATCAAAAAAATGTGTGAGTAACATCTACTTAATTATTCATATTATAAATAGTTTAATGACTCAGTGTTTCTTAAGACTCCTAAAAAAATTAAAAACTGTCAACTCGTCATCGCCTTCCAAAGACTGTAGGTATGTATCTCGGAAGGGAGCTCGATTTCAAAAAATTTTATATGAACTACCCCTGCTTATTTTCATCGAGGAATCATCTCCCTAAGTCCCTCGCATTTATATACATACTCCCTATAGAATCACTATAAAATCATGTGAATGAAAAACTATTGAGATGAAACGAGAAATATACTTCCGAAAAACATCACTATGCCTGAAATGTTATAAGAACTTTTTCGTTTCCTTCCCTCTCTCATCATTATAATCAAAAAACACTTGAGCTAAGAATTGGAAACTGATAAAAAATGACGAAATACATTCTGGATTTTCTTCGAATTTTTATGTCACATTAATGTGTTGGATGCTCTTGCCAACTGAGATTTTGAGAGGTATCCTAAATAGGAATAATCTGTTCCAACTGAATATCAAGCCAACTCGTCACTTGCCTAAGGGCTAATACTTACTTGAATAACAAAAGAAGACCACCGGAAAATTCTTCCCTATATTGTATCGTCCATTTTCAAACTATGGTTCTGGCTGGTATTGAATTCACCGCTCCAAACATGATTAACATGTGCATGGTAATAATCATGTAAATGTTTTTATCTAGGTTGATGCGTGTTTACGTATAACATCATGGGAAACATGTAAAAAGTTATCATTGGCAATTATAATTACCATACAAGGAAAGCCTTTTTCCTCTGCCGATGTCCTGAAACAAATAGAAAACTCTGAATATCCAACTCACAATAATTCTGTAAAAAGTCATCATATTCGAATGCTAGTTTTTTAGATAACTCTTATTTCTCTTTTATGCGTTCCGATGATACTTTTCATTCAATGGTAATGATCTGTTTCAGATTTGAAATTTGTTGAATATACCTGTTCAATTTCGAATACATACAGGTTTGAAAAATTTACTCGAAAACATAGGATTTTACGTACAAATAGTTTAATTGCGTGTCAACCTTCTTCACGTGCGCGCTGTTAAGCCACACTGGCGCGCAGTACTCCGCTGCAGAATAGACAAGACCCAGGGCTGACGATCTAAGTGTGGATGCTGATGCTCCCCATGTCGTGCCACAGAGTTTCTGAATAATGTTGTTTCTGGTCTTTAGCTTATCGGCAGTCATTAAATCCACACCAACCCAATGGATACAAGTACTAAGCGACATTCCACCGCCTCATCTCCGCCGAACCAATAGGCTGATAAACGAATACAAAAAGATACTCGACAACAAAGAACTCCCTATACATGACTATATCAACGACGCCAATAAAACCCGACTACGCTCCAGAAAACCACAACAAACACAGCACAAATTGCCATAGAATCTGATTTCGACATCACAGACAGGTGGACTCACGAATGGCTGGGAGCCATACCGAACAACAACTTACCGTGCATAACAGAGAGACCTCCCGGTTTCAATCTTCCACGCAAACCTGGTGCACACTGAACCGCATCCGAACCCAACACGGTAGATGTGCATACTCCCTAAATAAATGGGGAAAACTACCATCACCATCATGCGATTGCGGAGAGATTCAAACGATTAAGCACTAACAGAAGAATGCCCCCTACGCTCATACGAAGGCAGTCCCGACGACTTCCTGGTTGCAACGCCAGAAGCGATAGATTATATAGATAATCTCGATGTTTGTCTGTAGGCTTAGGCTTGTTGTATTTTGTAGTTTATTTTTATGTTTGTTAATGTTTATGATTTGTGTTTATAATGTGTCGAAACGCCATACGCTAAATAAATAAATAAATAATAAATACGTACAAATCTCTAAGTCGCTCAGGTGCCGATGAAACAATGAAAGAATCGAAACATTAGTGCGATGTCATATGGAAAACAAATCAGGACATGCAGAACGAAAGCCGGAATCGTGGTGGGGATGCCTCGAACTGGTTTTTCGCGATGTGCGATTCAAATGATTTTATCATTCTAAGCCCCATTTCGCACCAAGCCAGTCCAGTCCAGTCGAGTCAAGTCACTTCAGGATTGGAACTATAACTTCGTTTAAAATCGTTTAAAACAAATGGAATGTGAAATCTAGTTTCACACTAGGGCCTAGTAGGAAACTAGATTTCACATTCCATTTGTTTTAACGATTTTAAACGAAGTTAATAGTTCCAATCCTGAAGTGACTTGACTCGACTGGACTGGACTGGCTTGGTGCGAAATGGGGCTAAACGTGAAGAGCGTGAGAGGATTTCAGTTTGAAAAGTAATTAGATTCTCCGTAAATCAATTAAGTATTATCAATTTAGAAGAAAAATTCAAATGATAAAATCTCATTATTGTGGTCAATCAATTCAGTACACAATAGATTCATTTATTGTCTCCCGAATTTATTATTCTGAAGTGAAATGGTTACTGATGTTATAAGATGAAAATAACTCAAGAGATTTGTCCAGAAGAAGATGTCAAATAAATGGATTTCGAGAAACAACAATGGAAAAAAATTAAAATATGCAATACCTTTTTGATGAGTCATCGTTTTCCTGGAAAAGAAAACATAACCCATCAGTATTTAAGATATTGATCTAGAAATAATAGGCAAACTTAGTATTTCTGTGCTTACCGAGTACCTACCCTAAAAAATTGGACTGGAATACTGTGGAATGACATCATTTGGTCATTTTTCATTGACGGTAACCTATCTGAAAGCTGTGAAATATTTGGAGCTTTTAGAGAATGGACTCTTTCGACATTTCAACAGCCACTAATTGATTTCGATCATGGCGAAAAATAACCTAAGTACTCATTTCCACTGAGGAAAATATTTGTTACATTTGTTGTGGCAAATGAATTTCTCACATAAAACGGATTAGTATTATAATAATCATATTCAAATTGACAATAAATGAAAGAATCAAGAGATTAAATAAGAAATTTTATTCTAAGTTGATGGAACAGAAGAACATAATCGAACAATACCATGAAATCTTCAAGAAAACATCCAACACAGACTCTTTTGAAAATATTAAATTCTTATTGAATAATATTACAATATAAAATATATACATTAGAAATTATATGAAAAAAAATAATTTAAAAGGCTAAAGGACCCTTGGTCGATAGCCATTTGTATTGTTGCAATAAAACAGTTACAACTATTCAAATTGAATCGATACGATTTTGTTATTTGAATGTTTCCTTCTAAACTGATCGTAATTGATTTAGGTAAAGAGAATCTAATTACATTTTAAACTAATATGCTGTCACGCTCTCCACGTTTAGAATGATAAAATTATTCGAATGGCAAACCGCGGAAAGCCAGGTGCCGTATTCTCGACAAGTGATAGTCCAAAACGTATACGAACTTCATAGCGCGGTGTGCATTTTTGCAGGTAAAACAGGGACTCGCTCAATGAAGTTCGTATACGTTTTCGAATATCACTTCTCGAGAATAAGGCACCAGTTCGAAACATCCCCACCACGATTCAAGCGTTCGTTCTGCATGTTTTGATGTGTTTTCCATATGGCATCGCACTGATGCTTCGATTCTTCCACTGTTCCATTGGAACCAGAGCGACTTTGAGATTTGCGAGTTAAATCCTATGTTTCCGAGTGAATTTTCCAAACCTGTGTACATATATATTATTCATAACCTCCCGCCAGAACCATTAGGCCAATTTTGCCCAATTACGCATTTGACCTTACCTTTCCTGTTAAAACTCCTGAAACATCTCAGTCTCAAGAGATATATTCATTATAATTAACCTGTTTATGACCTGGAACCTGTCAACATTAATTTCGATCGAATAATTTCAAGGAATAATACTGTTTAATACATGACTAGATTCATACATTCATTTATTTAACATTAGGAACAAAAAGAGGTCAAAGATCCATAAACAGTATTCACAAATCAATAAACATGAAAGGGCGAAAACTTCTACAGCAAATCAAACAAAAATTAAAAACATCTTCATCAAAAAATCTTTTTTAAGTTGAAGCTTGAGGTAAGCATGGTAGCTCATTGCAGGTCCGAAATATTCTAATTATCGGAAAGCTTTTCGATGCATTTGTCCTTCTCAAAGGTACATGGAAAATTTGAGATTGAAATTTGAGAATTTTTATTTCCTGCAATAAATATAAATTTTCAAATGATATCTTCGTGGTTTTCAGGCCATGCCGTGGCCGGGCATACCAATAAAATTCATCCTACTCCTTCTGGCTACAATCCTGTCGCCGCCAGGTGTAACAACTGAAGGAAATGTTGGTGAGTAGACATTTTATTCTTTTACCAACATGAGGAATTTTATGCAATCTTAATGGGTTTTAAAAAAGAAGAATAAATGCTCATGAAAATAAATATTGAAAAAAGAGCAAGTCATGAAAAGTGTGAAATATATTATACTCTCCTGAAAAATTAAGTTAATAGGAAAATCAGTATGTATGTATGGATAAAATATAAAATGAAGAAAAATAAGTAGAAGCAAATCGAAAAAAGTAAATTTCATTTTGTAAAACATTTTTTTTCGATTTCAAAAAGGTTAATTTCGTATTGACACGAAATACTATTCCACAATTTCATACAACCGAAAGGCCATGCCACATGGTGAAAAATGTAATTGGATATGCCAAATTTGGGTTGAATATCTTGCAGTAGTGCAGATACCATAAGAAAAAAATGGAAAATCTTCCTACCAAAGGATGCAGACACCCGACAATTAAGATTATAGTATACCTATGTCCCCAGAATACCCTATACATTGAACTCACCATAATAATAAATTTACAACTGCACAAAATGTAAAAGATGGTATGCAATTTCCTTTTACGACGCAACGATAAACCCAAACGACACTGAGTGAATTTAATTTTATGTTGAGTAAATAAGTGAAACTTTTTTTGGGACGAAATGGCTAACCTTTTAGGAGAAGTATTTTTATCAACTCACCGGAGTTTTAATTCCATAATGTAAACCTTCGAGATTAAGCTAGAACGAATGAAAAACTTCTATAAAAAATTCATTAAACGAACCGTTCGATGTATAAATCTCTAATTGTATTCGTTTAATTATTGCGAAATAATCATAAACGTGAAGATGAATGAGATTACGTAGAGAATGAAATAAGAAAAATTTTAATCAAAATAATAACAATTTTTTTTGAGACTTTCGATCTTCATGACCACAAATAATTGTTTAAGAAAATATGATTTCATAAGTACATTTTTTCTTTTTATTAATGGTTGCGAAGTCCGTTCACGAAAGTTTGAGCCGTCGGTTGGCCATGGAAATTTGGCATAATGCACTGTGTATATTGAAATTTTAGGTTATGTTCTTTATTTTCTTGTCAGATTGATACGCAATGTTGTCAATATTGTATAGAGTTCTCTGATAACTCGCAAGCTCGTCGGACGAGGCCGAATACATTCGGCAACGTTAACTTTATTTTACGTTATGACAGCAAATACTACCAAGAGGTGTCGCAAGATGTTCTATACAGCTGATATCTTGGCCCTCAGACATGGTTGAAAGTTCAAACAAAAAGTGCTTTAAATAGCAGCAAAAGACCTCGTTAAAATTTCGTTTCTGATTTTCACTCCTGAAAAAACTACTCCGGGATATTTTTCTCAAATTGCACCCTTATTTTTTTTTCCTTCAAATGATTTCCCTGTAGAATGAAAAAATGAGTTAGAACAATTTTTCATCATTTTACTCATATTCAACTCTCAAAAATAATTGTGTGGACCCACTTTGTTTTATTTCGACACCTTATTTGATTTGATTGTGTCAATTATTGAATTTTTCTTATCATATTTCAATGTTTCTATGGTGTTGATGTTTTGTTAATTGTCTGTATTGATTATCTTGCAACACAAACAATATTTCAATAAAAATCGCAAAATGGCGAATGCACCACTATTTGTAGCTCCTATTTTTGAGAGTTAAATCTGAGTAAAATGATGAAAAATAGTTAAAAGAAATAGTATTTTTTCTACTGGGGGGTCATTTGAAGAGAAAAGATATATGCTCAGTTGCAGGAACGTCCATTAAAATTTAAGGTCCATTAAACCCTTAATCCTCCATTAGTCCTTGTAATAATGGAGGATTAAGAGTTTAATGGACCTTTAAATTTTAATGGACGTTCCTGCAACTGACATATATAGTTGTAATGTGCAAAATCTATCGGGATAGTTTTTTAAAGGGTGATAATCGGACGACACAGAGTTTACACTGCCATTCAAAATACTCTTTACCTCAAAATTAAAGATGGATTCAACGTATACAAAATTGATCAATAATGACCCATTTTGTTGCTCAATTTCTTCCATTTTAATATGGAAATAATTTTGTTTGCCAAAGTCCAAAGAAAAAGTTATAAATAAATCGAAATATTCCACTAAATAAGTTCTCATATTTTTTTCTAATTATTCTGATTCTGCTTTATATTCCTCTAGTGATTTAATTTTCTGTATATAGAATGTGAAATATCATAATTTTGGTCCAAAAAACAGCATCGAATCGAACATGATCAATAAGTTTGTCCATCAATTTTGCGATTCAATCAATAACTCATTTAAATTACTAGCTGGACGAGAATGATATATTAATCCTTAATTGGAAAACCTAAATGGGGAATTGCAAAATCGTTCGGACATAACAGATATTCCAATATTCCGCGAACTGCTGAAATGTAATGGAATCCAATATTTCCAATTCCATCAGGTGAGATTAGTGGCCTATGTGATGGGATTTTCAGTGACCATCCTCGAAGGAATATAAAGTATTTTGAATATTAAGTAGAGAGTGGTTTCAAACAACACTATTGGGCACAATGATGAACAATCCGAGCCCTGAGGTCAAAAGTTATTCTGTCCGTTTCTGAAAACCTTCAATAAAACTGAGGACTTCAGGATACCTACAGAGGGTGTTACATAATATTATGTCACAATTTGAGGGGTGAATATACATGTAATTTTTAGAACAAAAGCTGATATAAACAGGGGTCCGTAAAAGCTTCGTTACGGAGCTATAGGGTGTTGACATTTCCAAAATATTATTTTTTCTTCATCCTGCAGTTTTTGAGATTGCACGTCCTAAATTTTAACTAGAATCTACAGGGTGTTTTCTTTTCCGGAGCCATGTCTCCATTTTGCCTCTCAAACTTTTTTGCGGTACGCCACTGATCAGCGTGAAATCAATTTTTGATATCTTCGTTCAACTCTGAAAACTCCTGTAAATTTTTCGCATCTCTAACCCTTTCGAGTAAAAAATTATTGAACGATTGTATGATATTCGCTAAATACAAAAAAAGGGAAATTATCGATATGTATGCCCAAAATTTGCTTTTATATTTTGATAGTTCGTCATACGAGATTCAACTTAAGCCTTGAGCTTATTATGAGAATGCATACAATGGTTCAAAATTTTTTCACTCGAAAACGGTTAGAGATACGAAAAAATTACAGGAGTCAAAAAAGTTTCTTTGTTGAACGAAGATATCAAAGATTGATTTTACGCTGACCAGTGGCGTACCGCAAAAAAAATTGAGAAGGAGAAGGAGACATGGCTCCGGAAAAAAAACAATCTGTAGATTCTAGTTAAGATTCAGGACGTGCGATGATGGAGACTGTTGAAAATAGCTCGCATTCCAAATATGGACTGAATATTTCAAAAACTACAGGAGTTATGGAAAAAAAACCAATTTTGTTGGAAATTTCAACACCTTGTAACGAAGCTTTTGCGGACCCATGTTCATATAACCTTTTTTTTTGAAATTATACGTAGATTCATCTCTTGACATACCATCATGTAACACCCTGTAGGTGTGCGTTCGAAAGATATCTGCTGATTTTGGTAAACGAAATAAATCTAGCAATTAATATACTAGTTTATTGAATAATTAATTAATTTCACTCAGGATCTGTCGTTAAAATTTCCTTTCTGGTTACTATTTCATTTTACTCGAATTAAATCTTTGAAAATAGCTATGAATCGTTGCGCATTCGCCATTTTGCGATTTATGGTGGAATATATTATCTATTTGTTGTCCTATAGGATATTCAATACAGACGATAAATAAAATATCAACACAAAAAACCTTGAAACATAATGTAACAAATTAAAAATTAAAGCAATTAAAGAATAAGGTTTTTTTTGAGGGTTGCATGTACGTATTATGATAAGAAGTTGTCTTACGATAATTTTCATTGTACATTGTATGCATAATGCAATTTGGAACAAAATAATTTTTTGGGGGTTGTATTCAGGAAAATTTTAACGGCGGACTCTGATAGAGTTTTTGTTGCCATTCAAAATATTTATTGTTCGAGTTTTCTACCATGTCTGAAGGACGAGATATTGGCTGTAAGGAACATCTCGAGACACCCTGTATACGTAGAAAATCAGTCAGCAGTAAATAATATCCACAAGACGTAACAGACAAGAAATATACCACGATATCAATATTTGTTCTGTTTTCATAAGAAAAGAAACAGAGCGACCGAGTCGGACTGAATACAAATAGAGAATACTTTTTCTCTGCAGGTTTTATATGTCCACAAAAGGAAAAACAAGAGAGTTTCGGCTGTTGTTGGAAGCTGAATAATTGATATACTTTGCAGTCTAAGCTCAGCTAACGAGATTGTCATGAACTTTACTTTTCATCTGGAAAATAAACTTTTGCTTGTTCATTTTCTCGATGGCATTTCCAGAATACGTAGGTTGTGAAGTAAATGATCTCTGGTTTTCATCCAGATTATAGAGGAGGTTTGTTCAAAAGAAAGGTGAATTATGAATTTCCACAGGCTTTCGAGGCCGATGTTATCAATGATGAGCGTTCTGGAGTTGACACCACATCAATAAGCAAGGAAAACATTGAAACAGTGAAAAAAAACTTCACCACGTGAATAATAGCTATCATTATACGCTCGTGGCATAATATACTATTTTAAGGTAGCGAAATAGCAGAATTTGGTATACGACAAGGCTGGAATGAGAACTGCCATATTCTCAAGGATTCCTCCAGAGTGCTTTGTTTCGGTTCCTTCCTTCTCCGAAAACTCCCTCTTATTCATAGTTACATTTGCCTCTACCACAGAGGTTCTGAGCCAGTAAGTGTCGTTTTGTGCTACCTATCTGGCTAGTACGTTAACTTCTTCATTTCCTTTGATTCCTGAATGACTAGGAACCCAGACTATTAATTTGTTTTTTCGTCACTTCCATATTAGCTAGAAAGTTATATGTTATTTTGAGATATCGAGCAACACTCTGGTGATCATAAGTTACATAATCGCAGATCTACCGTGGGTTTCACGAAGTTTGATTGGGCAATCAAATCGTTGATTTTGAATTAAGTCGATGGTTTATGTCAAAAATGAACTGAAAATTGCACAGAAATGATGACATTTCAATGATAGGGGTGATTGGAGTTTTTTGCAGTGTTCGTTACTCCGACAGTTATTTGAATTTAAAGCGTTACAGTGGCGCAGCCAGGATTTTGTTTTGGGGGGGGGCTGAACTAAACAGTTCTTGATGATACAACAAAAACGAAAGTTTCAAAATAATAGAGACGAAAGGAATAACGAAGAAATTCAATCTTGGGGGGGGGAGCTGCAGCCCCAAAGCCCCCCTCCCTCCCTAGCTGCGCCAGTGAAGCGTTATGCATTCTTTGTCATTTATTTGAGAAAAATATTTCTGGTTTGAGATTAGAGCTTTTTAGTCGTTTTGAGTTAATATCTCTATTTTCTCATGATAAACTGAAAATTTTGAAGTTTTATGGATTGGCAGAGTAATACCTGTAAATACTCAAAAATAAATGAAGGTATACATTATATCCATAACTCTTGAAACGGTAATGTGAAAATGTTATTCGAATTTGAAAATTTATTTATCCTTTTTATTAATTTTGGGTGAATATTTCGGATTTCACACAATAAACCAAGAATTTTGAGATAATCTCAATCTCAACCAATACTTTTAGATACTTAAAAATGAGAGTATAGGCATGTATTATAATTTCAATAATATTATTTTCACGTCTGTTGAAATTCTGTCGATACTCCCATTTGGGGATTCTTAGAAACGATTAAAGAAACACTTGAAGGTGTAGGTACCAGGTAGCCATTTGGCATCCTTGAATGGGCGTTAGAAACTTCCAATTATAACTGTCTTACAATAGCAATGTTTAGATCTTGATTTTACTTTCTTTGTCCAATTCTGTTATAAAAAGTTTGCAATTAATATGCAGAGTTAATCATGTTTTTGCGAGTGACTGTGTTACAAACGGTATCTGAAAATCTACTGATTGAATAATTAGCAATCTCTGGCCTGAATAATAAAAGAGGAAATATCAATTGTCTTCAATAAACCTGAAGCTAGTAAAAAGGTGACTGATATTAGAAAGTTCTTAATCTAACTTAACCTAACATAATATCTCGCGAATGACATTTGTCAGAGTAGAGTTTCTGAACGACGAACGAAATGCATTTACTCTACTTTCAGAGTAAATTAAAGCAATTCTGTTAACGCACCCCGGAACAAGTACCTAATAGGTTCGTCGGAGCCTTGCTACCTGAATGGTTAAAAGCGCGGGATTGTACAATAGATCTTTAGGACAAGGTGTCAACAAGGTTTAGCATAGCCTCATCGCTTTATCCTCTAATCTAATCTAATTCAAATAATATCCTATTCCAAATTACATATTTCAACTTCATCCCAACTATTAACATCCCCAATATATTGCTCAAAGTTCTAAAATTCAGCCAATTGGACCGTTCAAACTCCAAATAAAACATGTAGTTCGGTACAAGACTAATTAACCCCAAGCAATTAGAACCAGCAGAATTTGATATACGACAAGGTTCAAATCTTCATCTCTTGGAATGTGAGCTGCCTCATTCAAGATCAAAAGAGCCGGGCGGAATTCAGCGAATTTCATAATTCCCACCCCAACCTCGTCTGCTGACGTCAAGAGAGCTGACGCCTACGTGACGTCATTTACGTGTAGGGGTTGAATAGTTGAATAGCGGGAGATGGGGGTTATATGACGAGCGTGGGCGGATTTTGGTACGGAAGCGGTGTAAAGGTCAAGTACATAGATTGTTGCCGATGTGGTAAAAGACATATCAAGGACTTAATGGAAGGGATTGAATGAAAATTCGCTTGGGGAAATTTTATTCAGGGAAGCGGATAACAGTAGGTGGTGGTGAAAAGTACTTTATACAGAATGCAACAGAGTCAATATTAAATTCTTCTGGATAGTAACGGACCAGCTTTAGAGACAACCAGGCCCTTAACAAGTCATCAGCGAAACTACGTAAGGCAAAATGCAAGGAAGTTGTGTCATAGAGAGCACCTATGGATGGCGATTTCGTCCCTATTAGGACTCATCAGCAGAGGATAGCTCTGAATGATACAAGTTATTACTTGGAACGAAATGGTACCTTCTTTCAGGTAAAGGGTGCGGCAGAGAGGACGGATGGTTTTTGAAAAGACATAAAACAGATGATGTTTTTGGTGCAAAGAGGTTTACAAGGAAATAGTATTTGAGACAGTGAAGTGTGTAAAATAACCTCAGGCATGTGGTGTCCGAAATCGTTGATGCACTGCTGTTACCGTGAACTCAGTGCGCTACATTGAAATGATCACTAACTTCTTTTTGCCTGAATTAAGATGGCGTCGTGTTCCAACCCGACGTGTGTGGTTCCAGCAGGATGGGGCGACCGCCCACGCAGCCAAAGCAACAATGGACGTTATTCGTCCTCTCTTCCCTGGTCCTGAGTTGGATTCCTGAGTCATGAAGAGTAGCTGGATGATTCTCTAAACTTATCAGCCTTTTATTGAGGTTGTCCCAAACCTGCTCAATCGTATTGAGATCTGGACTTCTTGCTGGCCATTCCATTCGAGAGACTACAACCTCTTCAAGGTACTCCTGAACGATGCGCGTACTATGGGGTCTGGCATTATCGTCCATAAAAATGAAATTTTCATCAATGTATGGGGCAAATGGCACTACATGCTCTTCAAGAATGTTCCTTATATACCTATCATCATTCAAAGCTTCATTATCAACGACCACTAGGTCTGTGCAAGCAGTCAAAGATATTCCACCCCATACCATAATCGATCCTCCCCCGAAACCAGTAGTATTCAGGAAATTGCACTGAGTATATCTTTCATGTGGACGTCTGTATACAAGGGAACGTCGATTATAATGGTAGAGGCAGAATCTAGACTCATCTGTGAAGAGAACTCTTTCCCACTCAGCCTCTTCCCAATGGATATGCTCTCCGCAAAATCCAAACGAACCCTTCGATGGGCTTGGGTAAGAGCTGGGCCTCTTGCCGCGACACGAGGCCTTAAATCATATTCTCTGAGGCGATTTCTTATTGTCTGAGTGCTAATTTGCACCCCATGAGTTTGCTCAAGCTGATTTTGAAGGAAGCATGCGGTTGCAAACCGTTGTCTCAATGAAGAATCTCTCAAGTAACGGTCTTGAATGGCAGTTGTTACCCGTAGTCTACCCTGTCCTGGTCTTCGGACATTTATACCTGTCTCCCTGAATCGCTGCAACATTCTGACACACTTGTATGGGAAACTCCAAACCTTTCTGCAATTCTTGTGTATGTCGAACCTTCTTCTCGCAAAACTTGGGTCAAATTGCGTGTTTCGCGTTGCATAGCGATTGAGTGGGAAAAAACAAACGAAAGAAAAACTATTGATCACAAGAATTGATCGAGAACAACTGATTTCAGAATGGAGCCAATACATTCAAAATCTGATAATCTCATCTTTTTTTATTCCTGCTGGGAAAAACATTTCTATTGAAGAAAAACGTTGGAAGCGGATAACATATGCATGCATAATTCGTATAAAAATAATTATCATTGAAAACACTTTAAGTTGTAGAAAAAATTTAAGATTTCCATAATGTGCGTTAATTTTTTTGCGCAGTGTATTATTTGAGTTCGTTATCAGGCAAAACCACTCGGTTAAACTCAATAATGAGCAGAACATCATAATGTCTGTTCGCCAGTAAATACTAATCGCCTCAAAAATCCATCTGTGAACGCTCACTCTGATTATAAGACTCGATTGTGTTCAGTTCTTTTCAGAGAATATATCGGTTGCGGCTGAGTTGGTTAACTGAACAAATTGCTGTTATAGTTTAGAACCCGGTAATTTCTGAAACAAATTATTGTGCGCACAAACAGTTTTATGAAAAATTTATTCAGATAAAATTGAGGTTGAGTATCGATTTCACATTTTCTCTCCGAACTTTCAATTAAAGTATATTGCATCCAACAGAAAACTGTTCGTGACAGAAATCAGGCGAAAGGTGAACTTACAAAAGTCTGACAATGTAATTGTATAATAACAAAGTCTATTTATCAATCAAGGGAACAACAAACTGTTGAACAAACAATCCAAATGTAATTAGGAAACGGGACAATATTAAACCACTTACTTTACGAAACTCCTGAAGCAATAAAATAGATGGTTTGGTTTCATTCGACGTTGTGAAAGATATTGCTTACAGACTAACACCACAAATGGTCTCGGCTCGCACAATGCAGAAATGATGAAAAATAATCTGGAATAAAAACCATATTAGTGAATATAAAGATTGATAATACGAACAGACTACGATGAAATACTGAATAAGATGAGTTTCATGAAAACATAGGAGCTGTTTCGGAGAGAAGTGCGATTTTGGTTTTCAAAATATTAACAACTATCGCAACAAAATACGATAAATCACAGAAGACAGTCGATTTATTTTTGAATTTTAGTGTTTTAGCGAAGAAAGATGTTTATTTATATGGCCACCGTCCATTTCAATGTTGGAATTAGATATTTGCACAAAGGAAATACGACAAATACGTATTTTTTCCAAAAGATCATTTTGTATAAGAAGTTGACGATCGGAATAAACCTTTGCATCAGATGCAAAATAGTCAATAATAGTTGCATAATCAACTAGTTTGTTAATCGACTTCATAATGAATTGATTAAGAATTGTTGATTGAAAGACATTTTCATTTTTCAGGAGAGTTACATTTGACATAATATAAATTTCCATGTGAAATCTAGTTTATTTTATGGACCTATAATACTAACTGGACGTCGAACTTCCTTACTGTCACGTAGATAAAAGTGGCCGCCATTTGCAGTTTGGGGTGAACCACAAATATTTTGATGTTTTATGCCATTTGTGCTCGGATTTTGATTGAAACATAGACGTTCCTTTGAAAGAAGTGATGAAAAACGAACTTTATATATTAGTGTTCTGTGAGCTCTGACATTTCGGTCTATTAAAATTATAAATATTTTCGATTCTTGTGATTAGTTATTAAACAATATTGGTAATCCTATCATTTTAATTCGTTGAAATGAAATAAATAGAGGAATATTGGTAATTCTAATATTTCAATTCATAGAAAAAGTGACACCACTCAAATCCACCCCAAACTGCAAATGACCACCGTTTGCCTCAAAATTTTTGACAGGTTCGCCATCTAGTTAGTATTATAAATCTATGGTTTATTTAACTTTAGAAATCTACAACATAAAACTGAATAATAAAAATTTTCCAGGGTGTTTGTTTAGCAACAGACTCTGCCTCGACGATGAATGGTGCTTTGATGGTAAGTTATATATAATAATTTTCCTTCATTTCTTGAATCAGATATAGAGTTAATTTTTGATTGAATTCATTGCATGCTTACTTATTCTTCAAATTTTCAGACTATGCATTTGGAAGATGTACCCCCACAGGTGACGTTAACGAAGAAGATGTTTTTAGGTGAGTATCATCCTGATATTGATCCAACTCAGTGTCCGTGAAGTTGGCACCCACTTTCTCGAAAATGAGAAAAAATTTTTTTTCATTCGTTAGTAAGTCGTTAGTAAGTATTTGTAAGTCCAAAATTTTCGTTTGTAAGTGAAGAGTATTGGTAGAAAAAACACCGCATTCCGCTGGGTGCTAACTTCACGGGCATCCACTTTTTTGATTTTCTCGGAAAAAAACATACAGCCGGAAAGTCCATCGTTTGTAAGTGTTTGTAAGTCGAAAATTATCGTTTGTAAGTGACCTTGTACTTGAAAAATGGCACCCTTAAATGCGAAGTTAGCACCCACATGTTGAAAAATTTAATTTTTATTTTTTGCCTTCGATAGTACCTCGTTAGTAAGTATTTGTAACCCCAAAAAATTCGTTTGTAACCTTCCCTATCAAGGGGTAAACAACCCTCAAATATGCGAAATTAGTACCCAGTTTTTTTAACATTACATTTTTCTTCTTTTTTTCGAAAGTAAATTGTTAGTAAGTATTTTTAACACAAAAAATTTTTTTTTACTAAAAAAATCATGAGAAAATGACACCCCTAAAATGCGAAGTTGGCACCCACATGTTGAAAAATTGAATTTTTGTTTTTTGCCTTCGATAGTACTTCGTTAGTAAGTATTTGTAACCTCAAAAAATTCGTTTGTAACCTTCCCTATCATGGGGTAAACAACCCTCAAATATGCGAAATTAGTACCCACTTTTTTCAACATCACATTTTTCTTCTTTTTTTTGAAAGTAAATCCTCAGTAAGTATTTGTAACACAAAAAAAAATTGTTTTTTAACAAACAAATCATGAGAAAATGGCACCCCTTAAATGCGAAGTTGGCACCCACATGTTGAAAAATTGAATTTTTGTTTTTTGATTTCGATAGTACTTCATTAGTAAGTATTTGTAACCCCAAAAAATGTGTTTGTAACCTTCCCTATCATGGGGTAAACAACCCTCGAATATGCGGAATTAGTACCCACTTTTTTCAACATTACATTTTTCTTCTTTTTTTTGAAAGTAAATCCTCAGTAAGTATTTGTAACACAAAAAAAAATTGTTTTTTACCAAACAAATCATGAGAAAATGGCACCCCTAAAATGCGAAGTTGGCGCCCACATGTTGAAAAATTGAATTTTTGTTTTTTGCCTTCGATAGTACTCGTTAGTAAGTATTGTAACCCCAAAAAATTCGTTTGTAACCTTCCCTATCATGGGGTAAACAACCCTCAAATATGCGGAATTAGTACCCACTTTTTTAACATTACATTTCTCTTCTTTTTGTCGAAAGTGAATCGTTAGTAAGTATTTGTAACACAAAAACTGTTGTTTTCAACCAATCCGCTAATGAGAGAATGTAACCCTTAAAATGCAAAGTTTCTATTTTGTTTAAGACAGTACCTCCATATATAATAATTTTGCAACACAAAGAAATAGCTTTTAAGCAGACTGATAATGGATTGATTTAATTATACCGTGAAAATGAGCAGTTTGCATCCACATGTTTAAGAATTTTATATTCGTGTTTTGCTTTCAATAATGAGAAAATGGCACAACCAATTCCGATTTCAGAATAATATTTTGTTCTTCAACTTCTGTAGTACACCGTAATAGTAGAAGTGAATAAAAAAGTGTTGATTTGAACCGCGCCGGTCTCGTGAGTTAGGACTAGTATACGTCCACGTTTACATGAAATGCACTTGCATAAAGTTTATTATTCCTGGTGATTATTTGAGTTATACTTTCGATTGAAACACTTTTTTATTCACTTCTACTATTACGGTGTACCTACTACGGAAGTTGAAGAACAAAATATTATTCTGAAATCGGAATTGGTTGTGCCATTTTCTCATTATCGAAAGCAAAACACGAATATAAAATTCTTAAACATGTGGATGCAAACTGCTCATTTTCACGGTATAATTAAATCAATCCATTATCAGTCTGCTTAAAAGCTATTTCTTTGTGTTGCAAAATTATTAGATATGGAGGTACTGTCTTAAACAAAATAGAAACTTTGCATTTTAAGGGTTACATTCTCTCATTAGAGGATTGGTTGAAAACAACAGTTTTTGTGTTACAAATACTTACTAACGATTCACTTTCGACAAAAAGAAGAGAAATGTAATGTTTAAAAAAGTGGGTACTAATTCCGCATATTTGAGGGTTGTTTACCCCATGATAGGGAAGGTTACAAACGAATTTTTTGGGGTTACAAATACTTACTAACGAAGTACTATCGAAGGCAAAAAACAAAAATTCAATTTTTCAACATGTGGGTGCCAACTTCGCATTTTAGGGGTGTCATTTTCTCATGATTTTTTTTAGTAAAAAAACAAATTTTTTGTGTTAAAAATACTTACTAACGATTTACTTTCGAAAAAAAGAAGAAAAATGTAATGTTCAAAAAACTGGGTACTAATTTCGCATGTTTGAGGGTTGTTTACCCTTGATAGGGAAGGTTACAAACGAATTTTTTGGGGTTACAAATACTTACTAACGAGGTACTATCGAAGGCAAAAAATAAAAATCAAATTTTTCAACATGTGGGTGCTAACTTCGCATTTTAAGGGTGCCATTATTTAAGTACAAGGTCACTTACAAACGATAATTTTTGACTTACAAACACCTACAAACGATGGACTTTACGGCTATATGTTTTTTTCCGAGAAAATCAAAAAAGTGGATGCCCGTGAAGTTAGCACCCAGCGGAATGCGGTGTTTTTCTACCAATACTCTTCACTTACAAACGAAAATTTTGAACTTACAAATACTTACTAACGACTTACTAACGAATGAAAAAAAATTTTTTTTCATTTTCGAGAAAGTGGGTGCCAACTTCACGGACACTCCAACTCATCTTTTACATTCAACTAAACTCTCTTCAAGTTTCTAAAAACCTTTTAGTTTTCTGAAACAAAAATTATTAAAAATTAAAATCATCTTAATTAATGAATTTTAATTATTTCTGTTTCAGAGACTGGGAGTGAAAACCTAAAAAGTTTTTTAGAAACCTGAAGAGAGTTTAATTTGATATCGTTTTTCAAAAATACAGAATCCTCCCAGATTATATTTCAATCGATATCTCTTCAGGTTGTTAATTACGACTCTGTTAAGAATGAGGCTGAGTTCATAAACCTCTAAATGTCCAATTGTTTCAAACTCAATTTGGAGAGAGGTTTTTTCTTGATAGTTATTGCCGGATTATGTTGATTTTTTGCTGAAAGAAAGATGCCAAACGTGAATTTTTCCTTGGAAAGCTTTTGTTGATTCCTATTTCAGGTTTATGAGTTTTATTTGTCACTACTGACTCTACTATTCTTATTTACTTGTTTGCATAATATTTTGGGTAATCAAACAAAAATATTTAATTTTTCCTCAATCAAATGTGTATTTTCGATGAAGATTCATTCTTCAATAACATTTGAAATTCACTACGAGTGATTCCTGAAACTATATTACCAGAAAAGAAGTTGACGTAGTTCTTCGATACTTTCTTATTGGGCAGTGGCATGAAATTGGATATTTAATGGGATTTCAGGGTTATAAGAAAAAAATTTCGAACTTTATTCATTAGAGTTGATAATTTGAAGATCGAAAGAGTTGTTGGCATTAGTTCAATTAATGGACCACCTCTCAAAAGGTCGATAAAAATGGAATAAGAAAAAAACTTGTTGAAAACATTTCAAAATATTATCCGATTAAGTGAAAGTAATAGTTATTTAATTAACTAGGTTATTAAAGACAGCGACTAATGGTCAAGATATTTTAAAGCGTTCGCTCCGCTCACGCTTTAATAGTTCGAGACCATTATACGCTCGATTAATAACCGAGTTGATTACAAGTTGATTACAAGATTTTTTTTTCTCAATATGAATTGTGTATGAATTCTTGATTGAAATACATTTTCATTTTGCACAAGACATACATTTGACATGATGGAATTTCTATGCTTCTATGTTCCAGTAGAGTTTTGACATTTCTCGTAGTGCTTCTGAATACTTGGATTGCGCATTGAAATGGCTAAAAAATTGAGCATTAAAATGGGTCATTAATGCTTAATTTCGTACATATTAAAATCACCCTTTAGTTCGAGGTCGGCGGAAATGTATATAAATATCGAATATCATTTTGAAAAAAGTAATTTGAGTTTGATTAACAGGAAACAACATATCAACCCTTCACAAAACTGTTAACAGTTTGAGAAGTATGATTTTAAACATTTTGAGCAATAAGATATAGATTTTTGTGAGCAAGCCTTTTCAATTAATTGCAATACTAAAAAAGAAGTAACACAACTCCATTCTTCATTAAATTGAAAGACAGTTGAGAATCCTGATCATTTTATACCACTGGCTGTTCAAATTAGGAAATTACCGACATCAGGCGATAACAAAAAGACAAACTTGAAACAAGCAAACAAAAACGATTCGAAAGAAAAAAAAACAAAACCTTCGCTGTCTTAGCAGAATCCACCTAATCCAATTGCAGACAACCTCCCACACTTTCTTTCAAATTAAACCTGTTCGTTCCAGATTCGACTTGAAAAGGGACGAGCTCCACGAGCTGAAGAGAGAGCTGCAGCGTCTCTTCGCACTCGGATATCGCTGGAGCCACGGATACACGCAATGTCGTCTTCAGGCCATGCTCTACGCTATGAAACACGAGTAAGTGGAAAATATCTCAATTAATCTTGGTCCGGAATGAGGGTTTGTTCGGAATCAGTTTTCCCTTGCGTGAAAACGGAGATAAGCCTCTAAGGGTGTTAAAGTTAAATTTTATTCAGTTTTTTGCTCTACGTTTTGTCACGTTGATAATATTTGGACGAAATTTCGTATTTGCGGATTTTACAGGATGAGCAGATAGAATTTGCCAACCATTTTTTCTCATTTTGTAAAGGGCGCCAAATACAAACTTCTATAGCTATACATTTATTTGAATGTTCCCAACTTTTTTGTGCTTCACTAGAGGCAAATTCTTCTAATCAAATAGTTCATTCGCTATACTTTTCCACAAAAAAATCTAGAAAAGTTTTGAGCAGAAGCCTTTGAGCGCTCGTTCTTTGGTGCAGCAATAAGACTATTACCGCAAAATTTTATAGATTGATACCATATATAAAAATTCAGAACCTCAGCACAATCGGGATTATATTCTGGAAACTATTCAAAAAATGTAATATTTAAAAATATTAAATTCTATGGTTCTTATATGATGCGATCCTCTTGAAATTTCACTTGTATCGGTTATCCTGTTATGAAAATATCGAGATTCTTCTTTTCGATATTCCAACTGAATTTTCTATGGTTCTGTTGACACTATAGCCACAATACTCTGCATGAAGATTCAGTATAACAGTCCTCATTCACAAAAAAATTCCACCTGAATCGGATATCCTGTTATGGAAATATAAAGATTCTTCTTTTCAATATTCCAACTGAATTTTCTATAGTTCTGTTGATACTATGAACACAAAATTCTGCATGAACATTCAGTGTATGAATCTCCATTTATAAAATAAATTTCATTCGAATCGGATATTTTTTCATGGAAATATGGAGTTTCTGCTTTTCAATATTCCAACTGAATTTTCTATGGTTCTGTTTACACTATGGACACAAAATTTTGCATGAAGCTTACTATGACCATCTAGCATATGGCCGCAACATTTCATTTCGATGGGTTCGTTTTTCTGAGATATTGAGGAACAGAAATTTTGAATGGTCATATTTTATGAAACACCCTGTACGATTTGGTTGTTTAACAAACTTCACCGAACCATTGGAACCCGAACTCATCCTGAAAATTTCAAGTCTCTAGGACAATCTCTTCGAAAGTTATTGTGCTAACGGACGGCCATACGGCCCCACGGACAGATTGAATTTGACCACGAATTCGTTGTCAGGGAGTATAACTCTATCGTTTGAGACCATTTTTGGCTTAAAATTCGAAAATTATAGACATTTGGGATAAACGATATATGTAGCACTCGTTTAAGTAGAACGAGCGCTCAAAAAGACACGATTACTCGCAATGCCCTCTTCAGATCATTCTCTATAGTCTATGCTATGAAACACGAGTAAGTGGAAAATATCCCAATTAATTGTGGTCCAGAAAGCCAAAGGGTTCGTTCTGAATCTGAATTATACGAAAACGGAGATAAGCCTTGGGGTATTTGTTTCAGTATTGTTGAACGACTGACACTAATTGGTATAATTTTAACTTCGCGATTTCACTGTTGCATCCCTTCGTTGAATTCAAAGGAGAAAATTCGAATAACTGCTATTGTTATGTGAGTCATTCTGTCATTGTGCTCATTTGAGCACCGAGTGTTTTAAATCTTATTATGGTAGGAGATAAATCATGAAATTAATTCATCAACCGAAAACTGCCTTCAAGAAATATTCAACATGAAGTTATTATTCCTAGTGATTCTGAGACAGTTTGTGAAGCAGAACTGGTGCCGTATTCTCGACAAGTCATCTTTCAAAGCGAATACTAACTTCATTGCGCGGTGTGCATTTTTGCAGGTGCAAGATGGACTGGCCCCGTATTCTGTACAAGTGATCTTTCAATGTTCAAAGTTCGTATACGCGTTGAAAGATCACTTGTCGAGAATACTGGAGTTTTCTGAGATGACAGTGTAATTCCCGTGTTTGTTATAATTCCATAGCACGTTCGCTCTCTAGATTATTAAGGCAATGAGAACAAGAAATGTACTCGGGTATGAAGTTTATGACTCGTTCTGGGTCCTTATAATCCTGCTGCTGATCCAGTATAAGACTATAACAGTTTATGGTTTTCCAGCTGAGGGAATAGAGAAGAGCCTCTTTAATTGGTCTCCAGTTTTTGATTTCATCTTAAAGGATGTTGGAAGATGTAATGTATTCAGCTAAATCCCTAGTTTGTGTTTATTCTTCTTTTCGTTCGCTCTTCAGATTATTAAAGCTGTGAGATCTATAGTAATATCCCTTACTATCGTTACTCCAGCCGTTGTTTGTCCAGCATTACTTTTCCTTGATATCTGAAACTACCGTGTGCATCCATCAAAGCAGAAGATTATTGCTCAGTTGCAGGAACGTCCATTTAAATTTAAAGGTCCATTAAACCCTTAATCCTCCATTAGTTCTTTGTAATAATGGAGGATTAAGAGTTTAATGGACCTTTAAATTTTAATGGACGTTCCTGCAACTGACACTAAATCTTATACTTTCCCTTTCTATATGTACAAGCCACTTTCACACTAAGAAAAGGCCAGTGTCCACCAGTAAAAATGAAGAACATCCAGATACCGGAATCCTCTACAGTGAAATACCTCGGAATACACATGGATAAAAACTTACCGGGAAGGAGCATGTGGTTAAAAAAAGAAAGCAAATTGACCTGAAAGAAAGAATATTCAACTTTTGGAATCAAGTCATTCCAGTGAAATCTAATATTTTCAAACATTTTGAAGTGAACTTTGAAATTGTTCGAAATTTTTCAAGAAAATGGTGGAAAATGAAGAGAGATATCATGGTAGAATTGTATTAAGAAAAGCTACTAGCACACTTCCTCAGTAAAACTCATTTCTGTGGCTTCCTAGCGACATATAGAGTATTTTCCTGTTATTGAGAATTCCGAGAAAATACGGGCACGGCCTCAGGGAACATTTTTGTAGAATAATTTTGTATTGGCAAGCAATAAACATAGATATAAATTAGAACATATATCGTTCGAGTAAGGCTCTGAAAAGGGGAGTATACCAAACAGCCATGCTGGGCCCAACCACAGACTCGAAAATTACAGAACAATTCGAATGAAATGAAATCTGTAATCGAATAAATGCTTATGCTTACCTGTCTAGTCTCCAACTTTATTGTTTTGAATAAAAAAATCAATACTTTCTATTGACTATTCTTCAAAAAAAGCACGCAACTAACAATAGAGCACAATAACTGAGAAATTGACATTACCATCTGTAATTTTCGAGTCTATGGTTGGACCCAGTCAGCCTGTCTGGCATACCTATCTTTCTAGTGCTCTAGTTCGAGTACAAATCAAAACGAAATCAGTCAGTTCTTGATTGGCTTCGGGCGCCGAAAGCAGAATTCCTGAGCTATGACCATAAGAATTTTCAGCGGCTGAATTCTGCCAGTTGTGGTTTGGCACCAATTTTTTTCATAATATGAAAATTTCCCCGTTCAAAAAATATTCATTATCGATATTAGAGAGTTTTGACGACACAAAAAACAGTGTCGTAGACAGATCATGAATTTCTATAACTAATGTCAGTCTGTTCACTGTTACTTTTTCTTCAAATATGTTTTCTTTTCAGCACTCCAGTCGAGGAAGATGTCTGTACCCATCTATCGGACCAAGATCTGGAGGGTGCCTTGAAAGCTATGGATGTACAGGATCCAGTAGATCCTAGGGAAGTGGCCATCATAAAGTATACACCTAGTGTTGAAAAAACCCACGGGAAATATGCCGACGAAGTTTATTTTCCACCTAACGTCGACACTAGTCGTGAAGCTTTGAGGAATAAGATCTTGGGAACGAACCCTGTTGACAGTGAGTTATCTGGCTTATATTTTTTTTTTTCTTAGGAGATGGAATGCGAGTATAATAATATGATGATTAATATATCTAAGTCCGCTTCGTACTTTCTTTTTCTTCTCGCTATAGCTTGAAAGCTTCCATATTTATCTTAGTTGTGATGAGTTGCAAGCAATTGAATGAAATAATACCCTTGTTCTTATTTCAATCAATGAAAAACCATCAGAACTCGAAAACAGCTGCGAGGGTTCATTAGAGAACGAAAACAAATATTTTTCATGAAAAATAGCTCGAATATTCTTCCGAAATATTCCTTATGAAGATCTATACACAAAATGAGGAATGAATTGTCGAGGATGATGATGAGTCGAGGCAATATCTCGAGGAAAGCGAGACAGATATGCACGTTATTCCAGAGTGCCCAGCAGTGGATCGTATCAGATTCGGACAGGCCATCATCGCTCAGAACGAAATGAAAGAAATAGCTTCAACCAGGGGCTGGATCTCATCGAGGAAATTTGAATCTAAGCTAAGAGTATGCCACAACAGTTCGCGCGGGCTCTGTTGTAGTAAGAGTAGTCGCCCAATGACCAAGAATAATGAAACATACAGTAAATGTCTCACGGATTTTCCAGTTCTTACTGTAGGAATCCTGATATGATATAAATACAGTCACCGGCAAAATAATCGATCCACCCAAAAAATCTATGAAGTTTGTTAATTCATAAATAGTTATTTCAAGTCCGATTCGAATGATTTTTTTTTAATTGTAGGTATGTTTATCCTTAATCAATGGCCGGTTTTGAATTTCAAGAAAACTTGGCGTACGTCATTTTATACTGGATGGAGGAAAATCTATTTTTTTACCCTAACTTTAGAACCACCTCTGGTGTGTTCCAGTTGTTCCATCATATGATTTTTTATTTCATCATCAAGACACATCTTCTCTCGAAAATTTAATTCTTCATTTATAACAATAGCTCAATTTTGTTGAAGATACAGGGTTTTCGGCTACAACAGTGCTTCAACAAACTCAACCTAAAATTTTGACCGAATGAAAATAAACTGAAAACGAAGTCTAAACCATAACGTGTTTTCCGCCCAGACGCGGAAAACAGGTGCCATTCGTTAAAGATACAGGGTTTTCAGTAAAATATCAAATTCTGCTAAGGCTACTTCCACAAATTCAACCTAAATTTCAAACCTGATGAAAATAAACTGAAAACTAAGTCAAAAACATAATGTGTTGTCCACCCAGATGTATAATTCGTCCAGGCATGTCCTCATTTGGGTTCTGAATCAATTAGAGCATCACTGAGCAGCTGCAATTTTTCTGGAGTTGATACGTGAGATCGAATTTTCTTCCCAAGAGCATCTAAACATGCCCAATTGGGTTCAAATCTGGGCTTAAAGCAGACCAGTTGAATTCTTGCATATCAACCTCTGCTAAATACTCCCTGGCAATCCTAGCCACATGCGGTTGATGCGGTCAGGCATTATAAAGCATAAGCACGAAACCGTCACCAACTTCTTTCGTTATTATTATTAAAACAGTAGAAGACAGGAGGCCGAAGCCTATAAACTGTCAAGATTTTGTTTTATTTTTTCACTCAGTTTTCAGTTTATTTTCATAACGTTCGAATTTAAGGTGAAATCTGTGAAAACACTTTCATAGCCCTAGCGAAATTGTGGAGTTTAATGTTGCTCTGAAAACCCTGTATCTTCAACAAAAATTGAGCTATTCTTATAAATAAAGAATTCAATTGTCAACAGAAGATGTATTTTCGAGATGTAATGGGAAATCACACGGTGGAAAAACTGGAACACACCAGGGGTTTTGAAGTTAGGGTAAAAAAACAGATGTTAACCCTGTTTAAAATGAAGTACGCCAAGTTTTTTTAAATTTCAAACCTGGTGATTGATTAAGGATGAACATATCTACAATTGAAAAAAATATCCAATTGAATCGGACTTGAGATAACATATTTATGAATTAACAAACCTCATCGATTTTTAGAGTGGATCGATTATTTTGTCGGTGGGTGTATATTATTTAAAATAATCGGGTACTCTAAACTGAAACCATTAGTTTCTAGTTTTATTATTTCTCCCACATATTCTTTACCCCTATCTGTTCCAGTCCTGGATATGCCAGACCCGTACGCCGATTACCAGGTTATGAAGCGAGCTTGGATTCCCCAGATGCATCGGCGGTCACCACCAGTCATCACCATCAAAAGCACCAGGGATTTCGACGATTCGCTAGAGTTCCTCCAACCGACATCTTACGAGGAAAGGATAGCCGCCGATGAAAGACTACGTCAGGCGATGGGAGCGGATATCGACCAGGAGGGGCCCCATCTGTTGTCCTTCAGGGATGTGATGGACATCTACCCTCTCATAAAATTCCTTAACGAGAACGACTTGAGTCCATCCGATCTGAGAGGGATGTTGTCTCCGGAAAATTACGCTCAACTGGAGAGGTAATAAAACTCTACTCGTAGTAAAGTAAACAGAGTAAATTGCATGGTTTGCACTTACGGGTCGAGCGGTGATAATTCCTTTCTCCACCTTTTCCCTGACAAACTTGCAAAATTGCAGCATCTCTAGATTAATACCATCATCCCCACTTTCACTCTGAACGGACAGTACCTCTTCGTCCTTTTCCACTTTGAAGATCCTTCCAATTATGCGCAATCTTGTTCATATTACTCCGTCTCAAATTTGAACAGATTATAGATAAAAAACACTCAAATCTCCAATTTGCGGATTCAGCTTCTGAAGTCTGAATTATAGTAAAATAGAGTGTAGCAAAATGTTCCATACAACCAATATGGCGACTCTCAAACCCTTCAAATAAAAATTCAAGAAAAGCCCTGAGCAGGAGCTTTTGAGCGCTCGTTCTATTGTGGGCAATCATTCTATTACCTCAAAATTCTATACGGGATTTGAGATTGATACCAAATATATAAATGCAGAATCACAGCTAAATATTCTGGAAATTATTCAGAAAATTAAATATGTAAAAAATGAACAATTCAAAAAATTATTTTCTATGGTTCTGATGATGCGATCCTCTTGAAATTTTGCATGTACATTCAGTATATCAGTATTGATTCTCAAAATGAATTTTACTCGAATCGGTTATTCTGTTATGGAAATAAAGGGATTCTTCTTTTTAATATTCCAATTGATTTTTCTAAGGTTCTGTTAACATTATGGCCACAAAATTCTGCATAAACATTGAGTGTGTCAATCTTTATTTATAAAATGAATTTCATCGAAATCGGATATTTTTTCACGGAAATATGAAGTTTTTTCTTTTCAATATTTTAATTGATTTTTTTATGGTTCTGTTTACACTATGGCCACAAAACTTTGCTTATCATGACCATCTTGAATATGGCCGCAACATTTCATTTCGATGGGTTTTCTTTTTGTCTGAGGTATTGAGGAACAAAAATTCTGAATGGCCATATTTTATGGAATACCCTGTACGATTTGGCTGGTTAACAAACTTAACCGAGCCATTTGTGACCCGAACTCATCCCGAAAATTTCAAGTCTCTAGGACAATCCCTTCGAAAGTTATTGTGCTAACGGACGGACGGCCCCACGGACGGAATTGAATTTGATCACGATTTCGTCATCGTTAGAGATCATTTTCGGCCTAAAAATCGAAAATAACAGACATTTGAGCAAAACGATATAGCAGTCGTTTTAGTTGAACGAGCTCTCAAAATTTATTTTGAATGTTAGCAAAAACTCTATGGGAATCCGTCGTTAAAATTCTGTTTCTGATTACCATCTATTACATACCCGTATTAGTCGTCCTAGTAAAAAAATGATTTTTTATCATTTCACTTGTATTGAACATTCAAAGATAATAATTTTAAATTGTGGTATTATATGTCTACTTTGTTTCACTTTGAAACTTTCTTCAATTTGGCTGTGTGAATATTTTAGTTGTTTCATTATATTTTTTTCAATTTCAATTTCAATTTATTTTCATTATTAACACAAGATATTACATTACATACATACATCGATAAAATATTAAATACAGCATTTAGAATTGGTTGAGTATTGGTTGAGCACAATTTCATTTGGTTAACAAAATTCCTATAATTATATTTCGGACTGTATTTTGTGTTAATTTCGCTTTATTATCTGTATTGAATATCTGGGAGCACAAAAAATATTTCACAATCAGTCGCAAATTGATAAATGCTCCAAAATAGCTATTCTTGGACACATTATGAAATTTTTACCGTTATAACTTTTCAATATGCAATAGTACTGGTATAAAGTTCTTATTCTTTTATCAAGAACTATTGGTGCATGGAACAATTTTTAATTGATGTAATAACTGATGAATTTGTAAGGGACTAATAGTTCTTTGTTATACTTTATTATATTATGAAGCAATGCATTACAACAAAGGCCTTGTTCTACAAAAATTTCAAAATAATAAATATTTCCAGGTTGCTAGAAGACTTCGATCACACTGTCTCCAGACAAGAATACAGAATGCAAGACCTGGAAGAACAACTGATGAAAGAAAACGAAGTACCCCCAGAACGTTTCACGATGACCTACAACACTCCAGACAAATTCAGAGAAGGCTGGGAATCCAAAGACAGCCTAGAATTCCTCAACCGTCCAAGATCTTTCCAAGAAACAGAGGACGATGGCTCCAGACCAAGAACCCACGAAATTTTCAGGGAACTGAAGAACGCGCAGTTGCCAGCGGGTAGAAATTACGAGGACGGGCAGTCTGGAATGGGCAGAGGCATCTTCAGGGAGCTGCACAAACAGCATGGCAGCGGGCAGTGGGGCGAAATGAAGCACGGTGCTTCCAGCCAACGATCTGGCGTGTACACAGAGGGTGGATTCGTTCATCCTTCCGATCCGATGAACGGTAAGCTGTGATTGATTAATTGACGTGTCATTTCCGCTATGGAAAAGATCTTAGCGAGCGATTTCACGGGGCTGATATTTTGGTTAGATGGTTTCTTCGGAGCTTGTACATCAGTGAGGGTTACACAATACTATTGAAAATGAAAAGGTAACTTGCTGAAAGTGTTTCTCAGGGGGGTTCAGGTCATTAATCTATAGATGAGGGTTTCCCAAACTGTGCGTCGCGACGCACTGAGGCGTAGGGACATGATATGAATAGGTTGGCTGTATGGTAATGAACCTGCAAGATAGGATCATTGTATAGAGTTTTTGATAAACAGGCGGCAAATCTTCAAGGTTTATTCTTCGAACTATTCCAATTCATAATCTTTGAAAGCAAAGAACAATATTCATCTACACTCACCGGCAAAATAATCGATCCACTCAAAAAATCGACGAAGTTTGTTAATCCATAAAAATGTTATTTAAAGTCCGATTCGATTGAATTTTTTTTTCAAATGTAGGTATGTTCATCCCCGATCGATCGTCAGTTTTGAATTTCTTGAAAACAGGGTGAAACAACATTTGTTTTTTCACCCTAACTTTGGAACCATCCCTGGCGTGTTCCAGTTGTTACACAGGCTGATTTCTTGTTCCATCATACACATCTTCTCTTGATAATTTAATTCTTCATTTATAACAATAACTCAATTTCTGTTAAATATACAGGGTTTTTCAGTACCTAGTTAAGGTTACAACAGTACTCCATCAAATTGAACCTAAAATTCTGACCTATTGAACATAATAATCAAAAACATAACGTGTTTATAGCCCAGACGCGGATTACAGGTTCAATTCGTCTAAGCACGTACTCGTTAAGGTTTTGAATCAATTAGAGCATTACTCAGCTGCTGCAATTTTTCAAGAGTTGGTACGAGAGATCGAATTTTCCTCCCAAGAGCATCCAAACATGCCCAATTGGGTTCAAATCTGGGCTTCGAGTGCGCCGATTGAATTCTTGGATATTAACCTCAGCTAAATACTCCCTGACAATCCTAGCCACGTTCGATTAATGCTGTCGGGAATTATAAAGCATTAGCATGAAATCGTCTCCAATAAACGGTCTACAAGGAACAACATGTAGCGCTAAGACTTTTCTTGTTTTACGGTCTCACTTAGTTTTCAGTTTATTTTCAAAACGTTCGGATTTAAGGTTAAATCTATGAAAGTACTTTCACAGCCATAGCGAAATTGTGGAGTTCAATGTTCCTCTTAAAACCCTCTATCTTCAACAGAAGTTAAGCTATTGTTACAAATAAAGAATTAAATTGTCAAGAAAAGATTTGTCTTGATGGCGAAATAAGAAATCACACGGTGGAACAACTGGAACACACCAGGAGTGGTTCTAAAGTTAGGGTAAAAAAAACAATTTTGTTTCACCCTGTATAAATGACGTACGCCGAGTTTTATTGAAAAATTAGGTTCGATTTTTAAAACCAGAAGTGATTGTTATTTTATTATTTTCTACTTTCATGGTTTATGTTCTCACTTGCGTTATTCGCGTTGATTTTGTTTATTTCAATATTATTATGTTTGTTTCATGATTTTCGAGAAACCGCTCCGTTTTAAATATAGGTGAAAAATAGCGACTACTTTTTGTGATATTTCTTAAAATTAGTTTTTCTAAAATTAAAAATAAAGGAAAACCCTCTTCACTCCAGTGTCTTTTTCAATTTTACAGTTCATGAGATTATATAATTGTTGACAAGATATGATATGAATATTGTTGAATTTTTCAAGAATAACATATTTTTTTAAATTCAATGATTTCATAATGAATATGTTCTCCAATATATAGGGTATCTCAAAAAACGTCATGAAACGTGAAGGAAGATAACACAGCTTATTTCTAGGAGAAAAGTTTATAGAAGCATAGGTCCAAAACGGTTTCGTTATGAAGATACGGTATTTCGAAATTCAAGAAGAAAATTTTATCGTCATTTATGTTTCTGAATATTTAAGAGTGTTAGGGATATCATATTGAAGCAGGTGATAAAATGTCTCGAAAACTTACTAGATTTTTATTTGTGCTATTCAATGTACAAAATGGTCAAGAAAAAAAGGTGAGAATTTGCTAAGACACTACCAAATTTTGAGCCCATGCTCATATAAACTTTTCTTCCTTAAATAAGATGAGAAATCTCCCTTAGGCGTTCGATGACGTCAGTCTGAAACACCCTGTATAAAGTCATGGTCTGATACTTAAGCATCTAGGACTGCCCGAAGAACCATCTAACCAAAAATTTGCTTTTATGGATACTTGTTTGATTGTTCCATGCAACATTACTCTGCAAATTTCATGTTTTTCATCATACATCACTAACGGAAACCCAATATTTTCGAAAAAAAAACGATGATTGTATGTATGTTTACACTTGTTGGATGTCTCTTTTTCAAACAATCATATACTGATCGTGTGTGTGATTTTTGGACCAGGCGATACACCAAAGGAATCTCTGAGTGAAGACTTGGAAAAGCTGCTAGAAAATAATAGTAACTTTGGTTTTAAAAGACCGGAAAGGCTCGACGTTAAAAAACCTGGACCACAGTTTCCCTTTCACCCTCACGAAGGTAAATGTTGTAAAACGTGTCCCTCCCTCTTCTAAAATTTTTAAGTGGATTTCTAGTGGAAAAACAGCATGCTGAAGACTTCATGGCAAACCACCAATTACTTATAGTCCATGGGCCAGCTCCTGTTTCTTATAATGAACACTAACAATCTGAATATTTGTGAGTAGCTTCAATTTGACGAGAGGCCCAACTTTTTCCTCTACGAAAATTCTCGAAAGTGAGGGCTAATACAGTATGGAGGCATCAAAAGTGTTAAATGGGTGAATGTTCAAATTTTATTAATAACAGCTACTTTATAAATTCAATCTTGAAACAATTTTATTACAAATTGAAAACAATAATTGTCCTACAAAAATGATGATTCTATCAAAGTGTCCCCCACTTCCAACATATATCAACAACTAGGTCTAAAAAAATTATTACTAACCGGATGATTTTTTTACTGTTTCTTAGCAAATATTTCCTCTATGAATTAGTCACATTGTCCTAAAATTGAGAAGTACGTTTTTCCTGTCCTACCTCAGAAATTGTACCACAGAACACACAATTAAAAATGATTACTAACAATTGACAATTTCCGGGCGTAGGACTGGAAAAACGTACCACTCAATTTGTAGGACAATGTGACCAGTTCATGAAACAAATATTTGCTAAGCAACAGTGTAAAAATCAGCCGGTCAGTAATATTTTTTTAGACCTAGTTGTTGTTATATGTTGGGAGTGAAGCACACTTTGATAGAATCATTTTTGTAGGACAATTATTGTTTTCAATTTGTAATAAAATTGTTTCAATTTATAAAGTACCTAGGTGTTAGTAATAAAATTTGACCATTCACCCATTCAACACTGTTGACGTCTCCATACTGTATTAGCAGATTAGCCCTCACTATCGAGAATTTTCGTAGAGGAAAAAGTTGGGCGTTTCGTCAAAATAAAGCTTCTCACAAATATTCAGATTGTTAGTAATCATCATCAAAAACAGGCACTGGCCCTTGGACTATTAACGGAACCATTGAAACGAATTCGATAAGAGCACTGACTTGGCGTCAGCTTTTGTATGCTTTTTAAGCGTTTTTTCTTCTTAAACGAGGGATATATCCTTTTGACGAAGTCTCTGTCGAATTTTGAGCAGAAAGCGGTCTGTAACGATAAGGTTTGACTTACTGATGACAAATCCGTAGTCAAATTCAATTATGTGCGTGCAAGGGCGTAGCCAGGGGGGGGGGGGGTTTGGGGGTTCAAACCCCCCCCGAAATGTTTCAGAATAATTTTTTTATTTAATACTTCCTTCAGAAAGCGACCCTCACAATTCCCGGCACCTACAAAGTCAATTGCCAAAATGTCAAAACCCCCCCCGAAATTAATTCCTGGCTACGCCCTTGTGTGCGTGGGACCGTCCTAGAGACATTAAATTTTCGGGGTGAGTTCGGTTCCCAAATGCCTCCGTTGAGTTCGTTAACCAGGAAGATCGTACAGGGTGTCGAATCAAATATGGCAATTCGAAAGATTCGTTCCTCAATATCACAGACGTAACAAAACGTATATAAATGAAATTTTGCTGCCACATACTCATAAGAAGTCTCATACGAAATTTTGTGGCCATAGTAAGAACAGAATTATGGAAAATTCAATCAGATATTGAAAAGAAAATATTCATATTTTTACAACAAAATATTCGACTTAAGTGCAATTTATTTTGAAACTCTTATAGTGAATGTTTCAGGAGAATCGTTTAGTGAAAACTATAAAATTTATTTTTTTCTAAATTCTTCTTTTTTCGTATAATTCAACAGTTGTCGATGCGATCGGGCTGCGCAAAAATTTGTCGGAGTGGCTTCTTCGATACAGCCACAGAAAAGTATATCGTAATATCGAAAACTGTCTATAAAATATTGCGAAAGAAACCCACAAATTTCTGATCACTGTAGTAGCTCTCGAACGGAACGAGTTACGGACTTGAATTTTCATGGTATTTTTAAGATATCTCGTGCGCAAAGGCGAACCAACACTTTCTTTTGTTTCTAGGCCGAAATTTACATTTACAATTTCCAAAATAGCTTTCATTCACATCTCAAGGATTCAATCAGTGTGTAAATTCTATAAATACCAACTGAACTTTCAGCTATGCGAAATTTCTAAAATTAAACCTACTACAACAAATCTGAAATCTCGAACAAATCAATGTACGTTTTCAATGATTTTCAGAAAAAACCATTTTAGAAATAATGAAACTTCAGAAAATCATAGCGTTCATCCATTTTTTGTTTCGTAGTCAGGATTTCGGGAAGTGACCAAAATAGAGTTGCGAATTCAAACGATCAAAGACAATCGAGTATGACGTACGCGTTAGCATTCATTTCATTGGATGGATGAATCACAGTTTACAACGATCTGAATCGTCATCCCCCACTAATTATGCTTGCTCGTACGTCATCATGGCGCGACGTTTGAACGAATATAGAAGTCACAATTTCAATACACTACTATCGATGCTGTTATATAAAAAACACCCATTATTCAACATATTGGAAATGCCCATAGTCAAAAATACATCGACTAGATCAGGCATGGGCAACCTTTTTTTGTAAGGGGTCAAATAGAAAAAATTCTTCGTAGACCACGGGCCAAAATAAAATTCTTATCTTTAGTGAAAGCAAGTCTTCTGTAATTTTGAACGGCTGCGCGAATGAAAATACTGTGCTGTATTAAAAGAGTCATCCAATGCTATAGAAAAAGCAACAATGTTTCTACCACTTTTCCAAAAGCGACTTCTATATTTACAGCTATTGCATCTATTTGTCTTTCGACAGTTCTTCTTGATAGACCTACTTCTACAAACGTTTTCTTTCATCTGGATACAAAGTATCTATCCACGAGTTCTGTCAAGCACTCTTTCATAAATTCACCTTCTGCAAATGTCTTCGAAAATCCTGCTTTTTTCTTACTAACGATATAACTTGTCCGAACGATATCTTCAGCTTCTTTCTTCACTACTTTTCACAAAGATATTCTGCTGTCCAACCAAATTCTTTTTCAACTTTTTTATCCTTTCATTTCCAAGTTGTCCAGTCCAACTTCTTTCACAATTGCTACGGTCTCATTACATATCCAAAGAGCTAATTTGGAGGTTTGTCGTGTGTGAGAAATTTATTGGCGAGTCAAGAAAATTCTGCTCGCGGACCGCTTGGGGCCCGCGGGCCGTAGGTTGCCCATGCCTGAACTAGATACTACGTATCCAGGTACAAAAAACGAAAACGAATAAAGATCGGCAAAATCATTCAAAAACATCTAGCATCCGCTTTCTCTAATTGAAGATTCACTTTCTCACCTCTTCTTAACATATTTTTTCTCGATCTCACCATTCTCGTACCCAGCATGAGCCCTGCAGAAGATCTGCAAACACCAAATCAATTGGAAAATCCGTCAGGTCATCATCACATACGTTTCAATGTTCTTTCATCATCTCGGTGTTCATGACGACATCCAATAGTGCATCATACATTTCAGGGTTCAATTTTAACTTTCCAGATCTCAAGCGAAAAGGTTTCATTAATGACGAACATATGTACATGCCTTCTATGATGAAAAAAGGACCCAGAGGAGCGCCCCATCCGAACCCGTACAAGATGGACCAGTTCGACATGGAGGAATCTAACACTGATTACGTTTTTGTTGGGTTTAATAAGAAGTAAGAGATAAGTAGTTTGGCGTTTTAGGTAGTTCGGTAATGATGTGAATTCTTTTCAGCTTCGATACGTGGGGGCAAGGTGCTGATGTAATTAGGAACATCTCATATTTGCTGCATCTGGAACCATCTAGCTTCGAGAATGGACAGTAAGTGATTTTTTGGCTTAGGAAATTTTATCGCGAGAAACAGTTTTGCTTTGCCATTATCCTCTAATTCTCCTGTCGAAAACAATTTTGCGTTGCTCGCAATGGCAAGGCATTCTATAACAAAGTGAACTAGAGTTTCCCCCTCTTCCCCCTCAGAATCTACGCTAGTCAGTTTCTGTTAAGTCAATTTTCATTATATGCAGGCAACAATGTCCTTTTCGAAAGCCAAGGAGGAGGCGTAACTTATTTTTATTGAGATTAGACCTTGCAGTTTTTTTGAGTTTCGAAAGACTTCTGCGCTTCTGTGGAATAAGTATGTTGATACTGCTACTGGCAGAGCTGAAGGGGCTCTAATGGCGTGCAGACGTCTATGCGTGTGGTTGTAACCCAAAAATACTGCGATGGATGTATCTCATGATTGTGACACCTATAAACACATATAGGGCAGTAGCCTGGTTTGCCAAGGCAAGTCAGGTGAGTACGAGTAAAAGGTTCGATAAAGTTCAGAGCCTTGCCTCTATGTGCATCACTGGAGCTATGAGAACGTGCCCAACTAGGGCACTTGAGGTCATTACGGATCTCACACCTCTATATCTAGTGATTGATAGGGTAGCCCATGAAGATATCCTCAGAATATCTTAGGAACAGGTAATGGGAGAATCAAGAATCAGAGAGTCTGATCCTCTCTGAACAACTACATCTCATCTGCGAACCTCCTAGTGATGTAATGATCAAGAAAGTAAGAACTGAGAAAAACTTCAGTACATTGCTAAGTAAAAGAGAAGAATACACCGACTATAATCTTGAGGAAATAACGTAAAATGGTACAGATGGTTTCAAAACCTCTACAGGAGCTGGCGCTGTTATATACCGGCCAAGTACCAAGTGTGTACCCTTTCCAGGCGCCGTGAAATGCGATATAGCCAAACACTCAGATAGTCAAGCAGCTATTAAAGCACTGAGCTCCTACGTCGTCAACTCAAAGATGATCTGGGAGTGCCAGAACAAACTCAATGAGGTAGGCAAGAAAAACAAGGTCTTTTTAATATGGGTTCCGGCCATTCGGGAATCAAAGGAAACGAAAAGGCCAATACCTACACTTGCCAAAAAGGGTACACGAAAGTCAATCATTGGCCCAGAACCTTTCTGGGTATAGGTAAATGTACCTATAAGAAGGAGTTTCTGGAGAAGGAGAAGACCAAGAAGGAAAAACTCTGGCGGAATCTCCCAGGGAATGCCTTGGGCGAAAAACTTGTAAATGTGAGGAACTAGCCTCGTTGAAGCCTTCACAGATATTGGATTTCGTCAGATCTCTGGAACAGCTCTGTAAGGGGGTACAATAGAACTTCATGTCGCAGTGAACTGTAACTACTTTTAAACTATAACTATAAGTTCCGAGGGAACTTTTCATTTTTTTTCATTCATGATCCATTACCAAGAGATGCTTTCAAATTGTTTCTCTTTAAGTTTCTTCTTTCTCCAAAAACTCTTCTTTAAGGTGCATTTGCCTATACCACAGAAGGGTTTTGAGCCAGTAAGTGACTTAAGAGATCTTGTTATTCTTGCCTACTTCATTGAGTTTTTTTTCGGCATTTCCATATTGACATTGAATCGATGACATATGAGTTCAGTGCTTTAATAGCAGATTCATTATCAGAATGGGTATTATGTCACACCCTTGATAGATTCTTTCCAGGTTTCTATCTATGCATCTTTCGAGTGCAAGTATTTCTACCTGAAAAGCACTCGTATAGGAGTGGTCCTTGGTCGGCACCAATCGTGGTTTTAGAACCATCAGTATGCCATTTCCATTTGACGGTATTTATTCTTTTTCGTCTTCTTACTTCTTCCATAGTATCTCGAACTAAAACTTAAACTATGAAATGAGTTACCGAAAATATTTTTGATTGAATTAAATTTTCCACAATACTTTCAATTTTATATTTGACATATACCTTGAAGAGCTCAGATATCGGTCTGATATCTGGATCAATACTGAAACAATTTGTGGTAACTTTCTAAACGATTTATAACGAATGAAAAACATAATCAATTAATTCTTTCTATTTTCTCGCCTTCAAAGGTAATTTTCCGCTTTTTATCTCAGAAAAGGGAACCGATATGAGAACGATAATGTAGACTTCCGGTTGCATAAATCATTCCCCAGATAAATTTAACTACGTTACGTATACTTTTTGGTCAGTACCTACCGCAAGATCAAGATCACTTCTTGACATTATCAACCTTCGATATTTCACTCTTTTTCTCCTCTTTTTCAGTGTCATAAAGAATGTGGTTACGTTCAAAGTGTTGCCGAATAGTAAGGGATTGAACGCTTCTGAAGTGGCACGAAGAATACGTGAGTAATCTATGTTTCTTTATTCTCGTTGTTCCTTGATTTTGATTTATTTCACTATTGATTCTCTCAATTTTAATTTTGGCGTATATTCGCTAGGAACATGTAATCGCGACAACTTCTGAAAACTCATTTTTTTCCGAATAAGAAGTAAGAAGAGAAGAATAAGTTATTCTTTCTGCTAGAACAATTTATAGTATGATATCCGATATAAGAAATCTATACCCTCATCTGTTTCTTATTAGTGATAAGAAATAAATGATAGATTACATTTATATCGACACATTCCTGAAGGGTTGCATAATGAAATTTGGTGCGGATGATGATAAATTCTTAAATATTAGCTGAAATTTTTCAGTATATTTCTCTCATCTGTTATTTTAAAAAATCTTCAAACAGTTAAGAAAATATACCCTGAAGAAGTGAAAAAATAATGGTTGCCTGCTTTTTTCGGGTACCGCACTGTAGGGTTGCCAGATTTGAGAGGAGAGCCAAAGAGGTGAAAATACCCTCATCTGTTATTTGATCGTATCTAGTGTCAAATGAAAGCTTATTTTATTCTCAATCCGAATTTAAAGAGTTGTTCCATTTAAAAGTTGATTCACTACAGGGTTGCCTCAATGATGAAGATTTCAGACATGAGCCGTGGCGACAGATATGAGTTGCGCGCTCAACTCTATGTTTCAGACAATGATGAAACGAAATGAAAAAGCAGGCAACCATTATTTTTCACTTCTTTAGGGTATATTTTCTCAAATAACAGATGAGGGAAATATACGGAAAATTCTCAGTTAAATTTTTTAGAATTTAACATCATCCGTACCAAATTTAATAATACAACCCTTGTGGAATGTGTAGATATAACTGTTATCTATCATTTATTTCTTTTCACTAATAAATAACAGATAAGGGTATACATTTCTTATACCGGATCTTAGACTTTTATCATTTAGTTTTTGCCTTGAACAATATTTTGTTCGATCAATCAATTATTTTGACTTAAATTTGAATCATTTTCAGTTGCCATGAAAGATACCACAAGTCCAGGACAGGGTCTGAAAATTATCGATGCCGGCATCAAAGATAAGGTGAGTTCTGCCAATTTCGAATCTTTTCGTCTATGATTCATGATGTGATACCAATTATTTCGAAAATAGTCAGGGGTAAATTCTTGAATTTTTCAGATGGCACTTAGGAAAAAAAGTTTACACGTTTTACCGTACTTTAGACACAAATCAAAAACACCACCGAATGGGTACGAAACCGAAGTAGGTAATCAACAGAAATAGATACAAGTTTACATTTTAAATTGCTTTTTTTGATTTTGCGAATATTTCCAATTAGAATGAAATCTTTTCAGTATTTTGTAGAAATCATTCACTCTCGAGCGGAAGGAGAAAGGGAGTATTATTTTCCATGATGGAATGTTGAGATTTCTATTCGTCATTGAGTGTTCGGAAAAAAATAGAAATCGATTGATCGGTTTCGAAGGAACTTTCACTTAGTTTTCTTCTCATTAATTTTTCAATAAAAGCGAAATCACAAATCCGATAAATTTTAAACTTGATAATTGAAATTGAAGATTTTCCTCAAATCCTATAGTTGGTAAGTTTTGCTTTTTGGCAATTCAGCTTATGACATTTTCTCACATGTACCTAATTGTATCAATTGAGAGCAACAAACTCTTCTAATATTACTTAAGATTATAGAGATATAATCTCTGAATATAACATTTCATGTCTATGAAAATATGCATATGAAACATATAAGAATACATCTACCCATGTGAAACTCCAGAAAAAATAATACTCACTTATTTGCTGTATGGTGGCTTCCTCATAGACTGTCGATATCTTCATCTGTAATCATAGGAAAAAATATAAACATGTATATCTTTAATTATTTTAGTTATAATCAATATACAATTTGAAATGCTGTGAATTTTTACATCTAGGGTTTTCAAACGTCAAGGGCAACCAAACTCAAAGTATTCTGAATCAATACGAGTAATGTCACAACTCTACTGGAACATAAAAACATATAGTCCGTTCGCGAAAGTTTGAGCGCATAGTAGGCGTTTGTTCATTTATCTGAAGTTGGCATTATGTATTTGCTGTCGTAACGTAAAATAAAGTCAGCATTGCCGAATGTACCCGGCCTCGTCAGACGAGCTTGCGAGTTATCAGAGAACTCTATGCAATATTGACAACATTGCATCTCATTTAGACAAGAAAATAGACAACATAACCTAAAATTTTAATATACACAGTGGAATATGCCAAATTGTCATGGCCAACCGACTTTCGTGAACGGACTATAGATATTTTTATTATGTCAAATGTATGTCTTGTGCGAAATAAGAATGTGTTTCAATCAAGAATTCATACTCAATTCATAATGCGGTCGACGGAAAAATATTGTAATCAACTCGTTTATTATTCTAGCGACTAAATGATCTCGAAGTATTAACCATTGATCCATGTCATTAATGAACTATTCGATAAGAAACTATCAAACTACTGCTTTTGAATAAAAAATGAGCTCATTTCGAATTTGAGCTTGTATGAATAATATTTTTGACATGGAGCCCCTCAAAAGGGCAATTTAAATGAAGTTTTTTTTAATGTGAAAGTCGAATGCAAAGGATCCCGCACATTTTGTAAGGGAATTGGCTCCTGGTGGATTTGGCTGAAAATTTGATATGATGTTCTACTAATCCTTCTGATCAAATGTCTAAACAGTCACGAAGCTGAAAAAAGCATACTTCTAGGAGTTTTTAGCGATTTTTTGTATCCATTATGGCTTACGTATGGGAATTGGCTCCCAGTGGATTTGGCTGAAAATTTGATATGATGTTCTACTAATCCTTCTGATCAAATGTCTCCACAGTCACGAAGCTGAAAAATGCATACTTCTAGCAGTTTTTAGCGATTTTTTGTATCCATTATGGCTTACGTATTACCGTTCACACAGAAATGTTTGAAAATATTTCGAATTGACAGACTCTGCTTTCAATAATCACGAAAAATTCTCAAACATTTCTGTGTGAATGGTAATACGTAAGCCATAATGGATACAAAAAATCGCTAAAAACTCCTAGAAGGATGCATTTTTCAGCTTCGTGACTGTAGAGACATTTGATCAGAAGGATTAGTAGAACATCATATCAAATTTTCAGCCAAATCCACCGGGAGCCAATTCTCATCAAAATGTGCGGGGTCCTTTCTGAAGGAGGATTTGGGTTCAAAATATTTCTTAGCGGTTTTATCAGCGTTCTCTTTTCTATTTTGAATAGTTTCAATAGATAGTAGTGTAGAATTAGATTTTATCTATTGTACTACTAGACTGGTCCATAATTAGGGAGCTTATCATTACAATTTCATCTTAAAATCATCACGAAAAACTTCTCTTCTGTCACCGAAATCTTTTTTCCAGGAAAAAATGCAAGCAGTCCTGGCAGCTCCAATGGTCAACGACAACGAGTTCTACATCGTGATCTTCATGGTATGCGGTGTTTTAGGAGCTATGATTGTAGCAGCAGCTTTGCTTATCATCATCCGCAAGCACATAAAATCGAAGGAAAAGCTCCAAGGACTCAGCAAACCCGATACAGAAGCGAGCAAGGACTACCAAGATCTGTGCAGAGCTAGAATGTCGGGAAAAGGGCAAACTTCAGGAGAGACGGTGCACGGAAGGATAACCAGCTTATCGAAGGAGTCAGAACAGAGTCCTTCGAGTAGATCGAGCACCTCGTCGTGGAGTGAGGAGCCTGCGCTACACAACATGGACATCTCAACAGGTGCTCATATTTTCTTTTTGTGCGGTTTTTGAGAAAGTTGTCTTTTATTTTGCTTTCTATAGGTTTTTCACTGAATGAATGTGATGACTTCAAAAGTCGTTTTCCCATTATCGGTGCCAGAATCTACATTTTTTTCCTAGCTTCACTATAAGCAATAGTTATTTATTATGCAAGGGAAAAACTATAAAATTTAAGCTTGAGGTTATGTTGTCTCTCGACGCGAAGCGTAAAAAATTATATTTTGTGACCTGTCAAGAGATACAGGGTGTCCCAAAACTCGACGTCAACCCGGAACCGGGTGAAAGGGCAAGTAATGTTGGTTGTCAGAAAGATATAAAAAAAGATCTAAGTTGCATGATTTTGAAATAATAGGCATTTAAAAAAACACAGAAAATTCCACACCCCGTGACAGTCTTTTCACTCCTGTTGCCACAAATATCAACTTTTTCCAACTTTTTCTTTTGCTGTGTAACCCTGAATAGTGCTTGTCTAAACTGCAATCAAAGTTTTGATACCAGCTGCTCTAAGTTTCATAAAAATAGGGCTAACTTCTCAGAAAAAAAAATTCAAAATAAACAATTGCCTAGGTTTTACTGACTGTATTGAAAAAAAATGTACTACGCAAGTTTTGCATGTTTTGTCAAAAGTTGGCGCATTTAGTTAAGATTCCAAAATGGTATAATTCTTGGTAAATTGTAGCTACCTTAGTTCAAATTAGCTCTCGATTACCTGTGAATACACTTTTTCTCTAATTGCTTCCTAGTAAAAAAAGTCCAATAGATTCAAGTCCGGTCCCCGAGATTGGACCAGAACGTCCATCCATCTTCCGGGAAAAAAATGTTTCCAGAAAAAAAGATTTCCAGAGAATTTTTTTCTGGAAAAATTATTTTCTCTGGAAATTTTTTTTCTGGAAACATTTTCCCGGAAGATGGATCGGACGTTCTGGTCCAATCTCATGGTTGACCAGTTCACTGGTGTATTCACTACGGTAGCTACAATTTACCAAGAATTATACCATTTTGGAATCCTCACTAAATGCGCCAACTTTTGACAAAACATGCCAAACTTGCGTGGTACATTTTTTTCAATACAGTTAGTTGAACCTAGGCAATTGTTTATTTTGAATTTTTTCTGAGAAGTTAGCCCCATTTTTATGAAACTTAGAGCAGCTGGTATCAAAATTCTGATTACAGTTTAGACAAAAATTATTCAGGGTTACACAGCAAAAAAAAAAGTTGGAAAAAGTTGATATTTGTGGCAACAGGAGTGAAAAGACTGTCACAGAGTGCAGAATTTTCTATGTTTTTTTGAATGCCTATTATTTTGAAATCATGCAACTTAGATCTTTTTTATTTCTTTCTGACTACCAGCATTACTTGCCCTTTCACCCGGTTCCGGGTTGATATCGAGTTTTGGGACACCCTGAATAAAAGGTCAAATTTTTTCCCGTCACAGAAAAAACATCTTATTCGATGTAGTAACATTATTAGACCAGGGCTGAAGCCTTTAAAATGGTGGAAAGGGAAAAACTTTATAGTAGCGTTAAAAAAGGCAGAGAATACAACGAAAATGAAAGGAAAAATAATTTACGGTCGACAAAACTGAAAGTCCTATAGAAGGGGGTTAAACGGTAAAGTTGTAGGTAATAAGAAATCCAACTTTTGCAATAAGTTCACTCTTTTTACTTACGTTTTCATTTTCCGAAAATTTTTTACCGACTTGTGTGCAAACTGACTTTTGTATCCCATACATTATGTAATTTTTCAAATTTATAAATTTTATCATAAATTCCCTAAATTATGGCGTCTACCGACCCTCTAAGTTAAAAAAGTGATCAAATACTAACTTGAAGTCTTAGTAACACTCAGTTAAAAAAAAAACATCAAAATCATTTTCGTAGCTATGGCGTCATGCGCTTCTTGACACGATCACGCCAGATTTCCGCGGGAATAAGGTATTTTCCCGCCGTAAAAAGTAGCCTGTGTCCGTGCCTAGGATTCTATCTTTATATTAACCAAGTCTTATAAAAATCCGTTCAGACGTTAAGGCGTGAATGAGGTAATCTTTTAAAAAAACGATTAAAAATCTAACTTACTATCTTAATTAGCTTTCTGTCTACTGCCTACGGCTTAAGTATGATAGCATGCATATTAATAGCCCATATCCTTTTCTAAGTTACTATCTATCACCTAACTAAATTTCATCAAAATCCGTTCAGCCGTTTAGGCATGATAGAGCAAAACTCCCAGCAAAAACCATAAAAAATCACTAACTCAATTCAGTTTTCTGCCTATTTCCTACCCCCTAAGTACGATGACGTGATCATTTTATCATCTTATATTCGTTTTTAGGTAACCATCTATTACCTTACAAAATTTCATCAAAATCTGTTCAGCCGTTTAGACGTGAAAGAGCAAAAGTCCCAACAAGAACGACTAAAAATCACTAACTTAATTTAGTTATCTGTCTACTCCCTACCCCCTAAGAACGATGGCGTGATTTTTTATAGCCCATGACCATTTCTAGGTTGACATCTATCACCATACCAAATTTCATCAAAATCCGTTCAACCGTTTAGGCGTGAAAGAGTTACAGACAGACAGAGTTACTTTCGCATTTATAATATTAGTATGGATTATTTTACAAGTGGGCAGAAAGTAACCCATTGATTTCTCTCTAAATCATTGCATCTATTCAGTACGTAGAATTTCTATCAAAATTATTCACTCTTATAACATGTATAAAATTTCTCTTCCAGGGCATATCGTGCTGAACTACATGGAAGACCACCTCAAAAACAAGGACCGTCTGGAACAGGAATGGGTCGCCCTGTGCGCCTACGTTGCCGAACCTTGCGCCACGACGATAGGTTTGAAGAAAGAGAACGCGCCCAAGAACCGATACCCGGAAATAGTGCCCTACGACCATTCCAGAGTGATCCTGAACGAGCTTTCCAACCTGAACGGGTCCGACTACATAAACGCTTCCAGCATAACAGATCACGATCCAAGGAATCCAGCTTATATCGCAACTCAGGGCCCCCTGCCTCACACGTCCGCCGATTTTTGGCAGTTGATCTGGGAACAGGGGGCAGTTGTAATTGTTATGTTGACAAGACTGACGGAATCCGGAGCGGCGATGTGTCATCGGTACTGGCCTGAGGAAGGTGAGCATTTTCCCTGCGCATAAACCCGCCAAAAGTATCCGAAAAGAACAAGGCTAAATGTCATTTTCGTGTATATTTGTAGATCTTGGATTGGAAAATTATATATTACAAAATATTCATCTTATTCACTAATGAAAATTTGATTTAACTTTGAACACTTGACTTAAGTAACGTCGATGTACTGGGTGATTCACTTATCTTAGTAACCTAATTTTTTCATTATGTTGACTTGAGGTTCGCATGAAAATCGAAGAAAAGAATCAAGACGCAAGGAACATACCTTTTTTATTGTTTCTTTCGAAACATAATTTAATTCTGAATGTTTATTCTTTATACCATTTTTTCTATTTCTCACCGTCAGCGACCTGCAGCGTGTTTTATGTTAATTCTATTCCATTTTTTTGTTTTGTGACAGTATGCCTTGATTTAGAGACAACCTGTCCGTTCACGAAGTGAAAAAGTTTGAGCACATAGTAGGCGTCTGCTTATTGGATCTGAAGTTGGCAGTATTTGCTGTCATAACGTAAAATAAAGTCAATGTTGCCGAATGAACCCGGCCTCTTCCGAAGAAGCTTGCGAGTTATCAGAGAACTCTATGTTATATCTGACAAGAAAATGAACAATATAATCCAAAACTTTAATATATAGTCCGTTCACGAAAGTTTGAGCGCATAGTAGGCGTTCGTTTATTTATCTGAAGTTGGCAGTATTGGCTGTCATAACGTGAAATAAAGTCAACGTTGCCGAATGTACCCGGCCTTGCTAGTTATCAGAGAACTCTATGCAATATTTACAACATTGCGTATCAATCTGACAAGAAAATGAACAACATAACCTAAAATTTTAATATACACGGTGGAATATACCAAATTTCCATGGCCAACCGACGGCTGAACCTTTTTTGAACGGACTATAGATATGATTGTGTTTCTTAAAATCAAAAAGACTTTGTAGCAAGTATTTTTATTTAACTATTTCTCATTAAATTCATCAAATATATATGTTGTTATAACAATAAACATTTTTTTTGATTATAAATGCAACATGTCAAATCATAATATGTTTTATATAGCGGTCATTATGAGCAGATGATCCATACATAAATTATATCTTTCCCTTAGTTCATTATTTTTTATTTGTCCAAGTGAATCCTAATATTTTGGTAAAGTAACTTAGGTATAATAAAATGAGGAAAAGATATAGGTAATCTATGTATGCATCATAATGACCGATATAAAGAACATATGATTTGACATGTATCATTTGTTACAAAAAAATGTATTGTTAACAAATATAATATTTGATGTATTGTATATAATGATTGAGAAATACTTGCTACAAAGTCTGTTTGTTTCTAAGAAACACAATCATATACTATCCCAATAAAGAAAAAATAAATGGGAAAGAATTGACATAAACCACGCTGCAGGTCGCCAACGATAAAAAAAAATTTCAGAAGAAACATTCAGAATTGAATATGTAAGTACCTGGAGAAAAGAATTTTGAAAGTGCCGCGACGCCTGCCGTCTTAAATCTTTTCTCCGACTTTTACGCACATCTCAAGTCAAAATTGGCATGGACCAAATACCCAGTGGCGTAACTACAGAGTGGCAGGGGTACAAAATGCCACGGACCTCCGCCCCAAGGGGGCCCCGGCCCAAGGGGCCGCGAGCTCAAAAGTATTTTTTCACACTGTACCTGAGTATTTTATTTCAGTTGAAAAGTCTATTTTCATAAGTTCTGCTCAAAATCCAAAGTGAGACAATTAAAGACCATAATACAATTTTATACAAGTTCATCGTTAAGCATTTCAACCAACCGAAATAAAAAGATGTTTCAAATTTAGTGTTTTGGGGCCTTCTACTTTGAAAGTTTCAAACGACACTGATCTATAATAAAAAGCTCTAGAATTTGTTGAGATATATAAAAAAGACATATCTGAATCATTTTCCAGAGAAATTCTCAGTTTTCGATCCATTTTCAGAGACGAAATAGAAAAATATTCATGTATTAGAGACCTTGCTGATTTAGTGATTTATTAATAATGAAAATCATTTTATGTCCTGCAGCTTTCCTGGAGTATGCATTGCATTTATGTTAATACTAACAATTCCTGCGACTACAGCTAGTGCTGAAAGATCATTTTCAAAACTTAAATTGATAAAAACCTATTTAAGAAATTCTATGGGACAAAAGACAAGTTATGTAACTTGGCTATTCTGTCTATTGAAAATTCTATGGCTTGATCTTTAAACTTTCAAGATGTTACAGACGCTTTTGCGGAAAAGAAAGCTCGAAGAAAAGATTTTTCTTATTTATACCTTATTGAAATTGAATTGTTATTTTATTTCATTGCAAATGTATGCAGGTTTCTTTCACGGAAAAGCTAGCGAATAGATGATGAATGCTTCGAGATATTATGTTCTATGGATGAATGTGAACTCTCCAATACAACATATACAACGTGTAATTGAGTACGCTGAAAATCTCTAAGTTTATTAGAATTACTGAGTACAACGTGACGATTTTCACTGATAGGGCCCCATCAAAAGATTTGCCACGGGCCCCAGATGGTATAGTTACGCCACTGCAAATACCGTCAACAGAATAAAAATATATTCATTCCTTTTCGAGAAAAATTAGGTTGCCAAGATGTGAATCACCCTGTACACCCGAAAATAAATCACCTTCATAATTTTCGGTGACCGAATTGAATCAGCTTTCGTAGCGCTGCTTTAATCTTCATTGTGGATTGGCGCAGTTGTATAATACTAATATTTTCCTATATCAAAACAAGAGATGCAATTTGGAAAACTGCATCAGAAAATCATTAATATTATTTGTTGATTTTCTAGGGTCTGAACGTTACCACATCTACGAAGTGCATCTTGTGTCGGAACACATATGGTGTGACGATTACCTAGTACGATCCTTCTACCTGAAGAACCTGAGAACGGGCGAGACAAGAACGGTTACCCAGTTCCATTTCCTCTCGTGGGCAGAAACTGGAGTTCCTGCGTCCACGAAGGCTTTGCTCGAGTTCAGGAGGAAAGTCAATAAATCCTATAGAGGGAGGTCCTGCCCTATTGTGGTACACTGTAGTGATGGTGCAGGCAGAACAGGTAATATAACTTTTCCTGGTATACAGGGTCTTTATCTACCATTATGACAACGCTGTTGGCTCTAAATTTACCCTTATTTATCCCTCCACATATATACATTTGAATTCTGCGTATTCAAGCGCAGGATTTGTGTATACAGGGTGCGGCAAAGAGGACGGACGGTTTTTAAAAAGTCATAAAACAGTTGATTTTTACTCAAAAACAAATTTATTGATGCAATAAGGTTCACAAGGAAATAGCATTTGAGACCCCGAACTCTGGAGGAATTGAAGGACGCAATTCGCGTGGAAGTCGCCAAAGTTGAGGGAGCAATGTTGAAGAGTCTATGCGAACAACCACTACATGCCTGAGGTTATTTTCCACACTTGACTGTCTCAAATGCTATTTCCTTGTGAACCTTATTGCAACAATGGATTTGTTTTTGGATAGAAATCAACTGTTTTATGACTCTAAAAACCACCCGCCCTCTCTGCCGCACCCTGTACTAGGCTGGTTCAAACGTTAACCTAAATATTGCTATAAAAAATTTTGATGGCTTTTTGGAATCGCAGTTCGACAAGAAAAAAAGTCTGCATATTCAGAAGGCAATATTGTTTTTATTCAGTTGAGATTCATGGAACCTACATTTTTCAATTTTTTCTTTCAGGCACCTATTGTCTAATAGACATGGTACTAAGTAGAATGGCCAAAGGAGCCAAAGAGATAGATATAGCAGCTACATTAGAACACCTTAGAGATCAGAGAGTGAAAATGGTCGCTACTAAGCAGCAGTTCGAATTCGTACTGACGGCGGTAGCAGAAGAAGTACACGCTATTTTAAAAGTAAGTCCTATATATAAGAAAATGGGAAATAGTACAGCATTTCTAAAAGTGATCGTTCCTTCAAATTTCATCGAATTTGAAACTAAAAAATGCACGAAATTATAAATTTCTTGATCACAATACAAATATAATTTATGTTGAAATTCGAAATTTTCTAATTTCGACATCTCTATTGCCATTAGATTCTCACTCTTGACGTGGAAGAGTAGAACCTACATTAAATAACCTTTCCATCTCAAGATTTCGTATAGCTGGTCAAATTCATGACATTCTTTCTGACAACATGTGTCTACTACTTTGGTCTATGATTATACAGGGTGAACAGAAGAAATTACTGAATTAGAAATTCAATTAAATAATAATTTATTCAAATATTGGTTCAACTATTTTTCCATCATCAGGTATAACATTCAACGTTAGCGCCCGCTACATTCAGAACGTGCCACAGTTTGGTACGTAAAGGGTTTTCCAATAAGAGGTGTTATTTTGATATTCAAAGAAAAATGCCGTTTTTCAATATAACATCAGGCAAATGACCACCAAGACCACGCTTACAGGACCATCTCCTTTTAATGAAAATTTCCATAATCAAATCGCAAAGTGGCTGCCCTATGTCCTCAATAGCCTCACGAATTCCATCTTTGAGGTCTTGAATCGACGCTGGGATATTGGCGTACACCTTCTCTTTCACGTGTCCCCAAAGGAAGAAGTCGCAAGGTGTTAAATCACAAGATCTCGGTGGCCAAATGTGATCACATGAGATAACACGGTCCGGATACTTTTTCCGCAAAAGATCAATGGTTTCGTTGCTTGTGTGGCACGTAGCACAGTTTTGTTGAAAGTAAACGTTGTCCAGATCAATATTATCCAATTTCGGCCATAAAACATAATTAATCATCTCTCGATACAGCAATCCATTCACCGTAGCTGTTGCTCCAGCCTGATTTTTGAAGAAGTAAGGTTCAATGACTCCGCCATAAAACGCACCATTGGTCACACGATGAGGATAGAGAGGCTTTTCAACATTAACTCCTGGGTTTTCCGAGCTCCAGATGCGACAATTTTGCTTGTTCGCGAAGCCACCGAGGTGGAAATGGGCCTCATCATTCAAGATAATTTTTCGATGGAATTCCGGATCATTTTCATGCATTTCAACGACCCAATCAGCAAAGACACGACGTTGTTGATAATCGGCCGGCTTGAGTTCTTGTGTTAACTGAGCTTTATTAGCCTTAAGACCCAAATCTTTATGCAAAATACGGTGTAATGACGTTTGTTGAATGCCTAATTCCATAGAACGACGAGGAATGGACAAACCTGGGTTTTTTTCAACACTTTCGACTGTTCTTGAGCGAGCGTGCACGGGTTTTATTCTTCACATCACTAACTTGTCCCAACAGCTCGAATTTTTCCACCAATTTCTTTATTGTGGTCCGACAAGGTGTTTCACGACGACCCGAAAATGTTCTAGTTTTACGGAACCGTCTCTGCTAAATTATCACTATTTTTATAGTGAATTTTAATGATTTCAATACATTCTTGAAGCGTGTATTGTTTCATTTTTATGGATGGCGTAGTTTCTACTTATCAAATGTCAAAAAATGACAGCTTCAAACGTGACATCTACCGAAAAAGTGGGCTTCTCAAAATAACACCTCTTATTGGAAAACCCTTCACTATCGCGAGTTGGCTAGTTTGGATAAAAGTCCCATGTTTCTTCGAAGAAAACGAACGGAACCTTTCAGTAATTTCTTACTGTTATGTCCCCATGAATCAGGAGTTTTCCTTTCTGGGGTTCTCTCTGGAGTTTTCAGAGCTTCAACACTGTAGCCCGATTGAGCTGATAACAATCGTCCCAGGATACTGGACCACTTGAAGAACAACATTCGTTTGGCTATCGAATCTGCTTCACCCTGTATTACTTCGACTGTCTATTGTTCTTGATAATGTGAATTCAATGAAACATCGTCTTATTTTCCATTTTTTTCAGGTGCTACCACCGCAGCCTACCGCACCTCAACCGGACAAAGAAAAATAATCACCATTATCGATAATACAACAAAGTCAATGCGATAAAAAGGGAAACATGGTCTTAGATGTCCGGAGCTGAGAACGGCTCAGCCGGAGAAGAAGAAAACGTGCTGCTCTATTAAACACCTATAAGGCTTGAAGTTGTTTCTTGCGATTTTTCGTATTTTCTTTGGTGTAATTATTCAGCGACTAATTGTATTTACATAGAATTTTCCCCGCAGATTTCCCAAAAATCTTATCATTATAACCGTTTCAGGAAAACTCGGAAACCTGAACAAAAAAAATTTATGCCAGTGTTATTGGAACATATAGAATTATTGTATTGTTGTTTGTTTAAGTTTTCATATTTTACATTCGACATGAATTTCTTCGATTGGGGGACTGACATCTACTCCGAAGGTTCGACACCAGCTTTAGCGACCTTCAGCTACCATTTTGTGAGAGAATTCTGAGTGCTTTCCTGTCACTTGGTTGAAATTTCATTTCAATCCCCCTTTAGTATTTAGGAAATTTAGTTCATGAACGTTCTGGATAAGGGACCTTATGAAAAACCCGATTTCAAAACACATCGAAACTTATCATCCTTTCGTGTTCTTCTTGTATATTCAGGGTACATTGGAATACATCCAGCTCACGCAATGGATCCTTAATATCAGAAGATTTTCATCATCACATATCCCCATCTATATATCCTGTCAGTGTATTAAATTAGGTGTTTTCCACATAACTCAAGTCTCCGATAAACTTTGAACAATCGAGACTGTAACTTTACTCGATGTTATTGACAACTTCGAGTTTAACCATCATTGAAGGAAGTCCATGAACAGGCAAGATGATGACTACAAAAACCGTCGGTATTGTTATCTTCGCCATAAATTCAACTGCAAACACTTAGACGGTAAAGCGACTAACATTCGCTGCATTTCAACGTTCGCCTAAAGTTTTTTCGTTGCGTCTAAAGTCCCTTCTCTCTGGTTTCCAGCCTCCCAGAAAGATGGGAATTTAGCGTCGACATCGAAATTTCCTTTTTTCTGGTATCCAGCCTTCCAGAAGAACGGGAATTTGGTGTGGTAGATCTGGACTAGGTGAAATCTCAATTTGGAGCAATCGACCTACTCGATTCTTGCTCTAATTTGAGAGGTTACCGAGTGATTTCGACGTTTTTATGAACAATTTCAGACTGAAAAGTTCTCTTCGTGTGAGAGTCTATTGATTGTTTTTAGGGTTTGGCCCCGGCGCAACACTTGCTTCCTTCTCAATTCCGACAAGTGCTTCGCCGGTTTGCTAGAGTCTAATTCTATATTTGGAAATAAAGTATATTTATGGAATAAATAAGAAGAGGTATAATTACAAAAGTTTCCACTATATTAACTATTTTGTCAAATGAACTATACTAAAGGAAAATGTAATTGTATCAATAAGTTAATGTACTGAATCTATCTAGATTAGTGTATTTAATGTAAAGTATTTGAATGTAAAACAGCACAATGGTTGCCATTTTTTCTATTTATCAATAACCTCCGCTTTCCTACCGTTCCCTTCTTCTTGTCGGTATACCACGCATGGACAAAATATATAATTTTTTATTTCTAATGGCACATTTCCCACGAAATTTTGTAGAAGTTTACGCAACATTAATATCCTTCAAAATACCGAATTTCGAGGGGATCAGACGAGTGTTTTCGGAAACTTTCAAATGTCAATGACTACAAAACTGTGGCATTCGGGACCCGTACCAACCCTCAAAATTTCAGAACCCTATAACTTAATTTTCTTCATCAGTGAGACCACCTGAGTCGTACGAGACCAATCACGGCACAAAATTTGAAAAAAACAGACATTTGGGCGAAACGATAGCACGCTTGTTCCTCCAGGAACAAACACGCAAAAAGTTGAAAATGTTATAATAGTTATTTAATCAACTAGGTTATTAAAGGCAGCGACTTATGGTCAAGATACACTCGGGCGGAGCGAATGCATTAAAATGAGCACTAAATTGGGTCATTAATGTGGGATTTCGAACACATTGAAATCACCTTTTATTTTGAGGTCGGCGGAGAACTATATTAATGCAAAATCTACAAACAGAATTGCCATTACGAACTCGAGAGAGGGGTATTAGTTGAAAACTTCTTTTGAGGGATTCTGAGGCATTTCAAAACATGTTCAGAAATCACAATAGATCAACTTTGATACATGGCTTAGCTATAGTCCGTTAACGAAAGTTTAAGACGTCGGTTTGCCATGACAGTTTGGCATATTTCACTGTGTATATTAAAATTTTAGGTTATATTGTTTATTTTCTTATCAGATTGATACGCAATGTTATCAATATTGCATAGAATTCTATGATAACTCGCAAGCTCGCCAGACGAGGCCGGTGCATTCGGCAACGTTGACTTTATTTTTCGTTATTACAGCTAATACTGCTAACTTCAGATGAATAAACAAATGCCTTTTATGCGCTCAAACGTTCGTGAACATACTATAGAGGATAAATTCTTGGATCTAAACCCGCACATCAGAAAAAGTCGGCTGAAAAATTTTAGTTGGCCTTCTGAATGACGTAAAAAATTGTTCTATTTCAGTTAATTTTTACCAACGACATGACGATATCTACGAAATAACACTTGATAATTTGAAAAGTTAAAAAACTCAGTATTTATCAAATCTTTCATGGATAGAAAAGACACACTCGAAGGATCAAATTATTAGAAAAAAAAATAGATAGATAAGATAAAACTTCATTATTTTTGAACTGATATCTGGCATAGGTAGTGTGCGACTTCTATCATTCAAAAATATGTAATAAAAGTGAAATCTCAACCCTCTTTATGTGTTAAAGTATGAGCGGCATCAAAATGTTTACTTTATTGGTGTTTTTGTTGTGCATTACGGATATAACCAGGGGGGCTAGAATTTTGGCATCAGTTCCAACCCCATCCTACAGTCATCAAGTAGCATTCAGACCAATTTGGAAGGAACTAGCTAAAAGAGGTCATGAAGTTGTGCTGCTTACTACTGACCCCATGCAAGGTGATATCGAAAACTTGAAGCAGATAAATTTGAAATTTTCATATGAAATAATGCAGAAACACAATACAAGTTTAATAGTATCCAACAATGGTTCAACTGATTTTTGGAAGATCGTGAATGTTTTCGTCAATGGTATGGGCGAGGCTCAATTATATCAACTACGACATCCTGAAGTACAGGCCTTAATTCAGAATACTAGCGAACATTTTGATTTGTTCATGCTGGAAGTAGTTTTTCCAATACACCTTGGCCTTATTGAAAGATTCAAGATACCTGTGATTGGGCTTACATCCCTAGATGCGCAAAGAAATTTGCATACCTTCATGGGAAATGATGACCATCCAATAATGCACCCTCAAATTGGTATATTACTTCCAAGGTCAAGCACACTTCTTCAAAGAACTGTGAGTATTAGTTACATATGAAACATATACGCTTCTGAATACAGTCCACTGTAGTCTTCATTTGTGACGTGCTACATGACAAAAGGGCGCTGACGTAAAGTTTGCTCGCTCGTTCATATTGGAAAACGATCATTTTCATTCGAATATCCTGAAAGTTATTGGTTTAATCCATAGTTTCATCAATTCCATATCAGTCCAAACAGATTATTTTTCGAGCGCTCATTCTACCGAGTGCTATATCATTTTGCCCAAATGTTTGTAATTTTCGAATTTTAAGCCGAAAATGATTTCAAATGATAGGGTTAGAATCCCTGATGACGAATTCGTGGTCAAATTCGATTCTGTCCTTCCAGCCGTCAGCACAATAACTATCGAAGGGATTGTCCTAGAGACTTGAAAATTTCAGCATGACATCGGCTCCCAAATGCTTCGGTTGAGTTCGTTAACCAGACAAATCGTACAGGGTATATGTATTTGGCCATTCAAAATTTTTGTTTCTCAATATATCAGAAAATACAAAACCAATCGGGATGAAATGTAACGACCAAATGCAAGATGCCTCATGCAAAACTTCGTGGCCATCATGGAGGTAAAGGAAGTGGAGGGAGCCTAACGTTTGACAAGTGTCACGTAAACAAAACAACACAAAACAAAGGAGGGACACACCAATATGGCCGACGTCGAACTTTTTAAACGTTGAATTTTATTATTTGTGCCGCATTTCTTGTTCATTTCTCTATAGTTTGTAGCAGAAATATACAGGGTGTTCACTGGGAAAGGGAAATACTTCACAGGTGCATAGGTGGCACCAAGACGGTTCTAGAGATACCCCATTTATGGGTCTTACTGTCTTCGTAGCCGAGATACAGGGTGTTTTATGAATTTTGCCCGTTCTTCCTGAGGCCGTACCAGACGAACCACACAGTACATTTTCTTCATATTTGGCAAATATGTTCCTAATTGAGAGCCCAAACATATCATGCAATAACCGCTTCGAAAATCCAGGTCCGGGTTAACAAAAAATTATGAATCGTTTGAATACTCGAAAACAACCCTGTACATCGGAATTTTGAAAATCTGTTTTAATATTCGAAAACACCACTAAAAACTAAACTGAGACGTATACTTCAAATTTTCGCGCAGAAAGTTTTACTGCACAAATTTTCAAGGTAAATGTGAAGTTTTCAGGAACTTGGATACCCGAAGGTGGTTTGAAGTGACTTTAACAATGAATGATCAACAATATTGAATCCATAATAATTTAAACATTACTTTGTAATTCATTTCAACATTGGTGTTCGTTTTTATAGCCGTATACTTGAAAATCCTGGTCCGGGTTAACGAAAATTATGAATCGTTTGAATCCTCGAAACAACACCCTGTACATCGGAATTTTGAAAATCTGTTTTAAAATTCGAAAATACCACTAAAAACTGAACTAAGACGTACACTTCAAATTTTCGCGCAGATAGTTTCAATGCACAAATTTCCAACGTAGAAGTGAAGTTTTTAAGAACTAAGATACCTGAAAGTGATTAGAAGTGACTTTTAACAATGAATTATCAACAATATTGAATTCATAATTATTTCATCATTACTTTGTGATTCATTTCCAGATTAGTTTTCATTTATTGAGAAGTAATAATTATGGATTTCAATATTTGATAATTCATTGTTAAAGTCACTTCAAACCACTTTCAGGTATCCAATTTTAAAAACTTCACTTTCACGTTGAAAATTGTGCAGTGATATCTGCGCGAAAATTTGAAGTGTACGTCTCAGTTCAGTTTTAAGTGGTATTTCCGAATTTTAAAACAGATTTTCAAAATTCCGAGGTACAGGGTGTTGTTTCGAGGATTCAAACCATTCATAATTTTCGTTGACCCGGACCTGGATTTTCAAGTATACAGCTATAAAAAAGAAAACCAATGTAAAAATAAATTACAGAGTAATGTTGAAATAATTATGGATTCAATATTGTTGATAATTCATTGTTAAAGTCACTTCCAACCACTTTCGGTTATCCAAGTTCCTAAAAACTTCACTTTTACCTTGAAAATTTGTACAGTAAAACTTTCTGCGCGAAAATTTGAAGTATAAGTCTCAGTTTAGTTTTAGTGGTGTTTTCGAATATTAGAACAGATTTTCAAAATTCCGATGTAGAGGGTGTTGTTTCGAGTATTCAAACGATTCATAATTTTTTGTTAACCGGACCTGGATTTTCCAGGCGGTTATTGCAGGATATGTTTGGGCTCTCAATTAGGAACATATTTGCCAATATGAAGAAAATACACCGGGTGGTTCGTCTGGTACGGCCTCAGGAAGAAACGGGCAAAATTCATAAAACACCCTGTATCTCGGCTACGAAGACAGTGAGACCCAATAAATGGGGTATCTCTAGAACCGTCTTGGTGCCACCTATGCACCTGTGAAGTATTTCCCTTTCCCAATGAAACACCCTGTATAAAGTATTAGTTAAAAGTAGTTTCTTGTTCAGTGAATGAGTGCTTCAATGAATCCAAAAATTCCCGCCACAAAGTTGCCCATACCAATATGGTCGATCTATGTGACACTTTTTGAACAAAGGAAATATAGGATATGCTCCCTCCCCTTCCTTACCTCCATGGTGGCCATAGTGTGAACAGAACCATAGCAAATTCAATTGGAATATTGAAAAAAAGAAAGTTCATATTTCCATGAAAAGATATCCGATTCGAGAGATATTTTTTTTGTGAATGGAGATCGATTTTCTGAATGTTCGTCCAAAATTAGTGGCCATAGTTTTAACAAATTCATAGAAAAGTCAATTGGAATATTGAAATGAAGAATCTTTATATTTCCATAACATATGATATCCGATTCGAGTGAAATTTCTTCAGTGATATACTGGATCTTAATACAAAATTTTTGTGACCATAGTGGTAACAGAACCATAGAAAATTCAATATAGGAATATTGAAAAAAGAATCTGGGTATTTTCATAACAGAATATCCCATTCAAGTGATATTTATTTTGAGAATGAAAACTAATATACTGAATGTTTATGCAAAATTTCAGATGGATCGCATCATCAGAACCATACAATAATTTTTTTCAATTTACATTCTTCACATATTCCATTTTCTGAATAATTCCAGAATATAATTCCGATTGTGCTGAGATTCTGCATTTACATATTTGGTATAAATCGCAAGTCTCATATAAAATTTCATCCCTCGGTTCTCACATTTAAGTCTCTTTGCCAATCCATACTTCTCGTGTTATCCCAATAGTATTTATTGGACGAGAACAAGACTATTTAAATGAAATAATCAATTAGTTTACTGAAATAAAGTATTTCTACTTACTTCTACTTACTTTCCTCTATTGCATGTGAGGACATTACCTTCAAAAACGGAAAAAATCTTCATTGTAAGGAAAAGAGGTACTTTATGTTTATGTACTTTGATAAATATTTGGTCGTGAGTTTTCAGAAGTCGTTTTTTTAATGAATAATGCTATTCAGGGAAGAATCAAGTCTTGAATGGATGAATTCAGATGCAACTCGAAGATGTCCCAGTTTAGAAGAACAAAATCAATTCATTTAGAAAGATTTGGTAGATAAATTCGACTATTTCAAATGATAAACCCTAATAGGTACCGCTTAGATTAGATAAGAGAAATAAATTTGCTCTCATTCATGTAGCATGGAATTAGTGAAAAGTGTGATGACCGTGGTTGCATAATGTGCAAGTTAGTAAGTTTCACCATAACTCTCTCGATTTGTTGCCTTGTGGGGTTCAGCAATGGAGCAAGAATTTTGGCATCAGTTTCAACTCCATCTTACAGTCACCAGGTAGCTTTCAGAACAATTTGGAAGGAACTAGCTAAAAGAGGCCATGAAGTTGTGTTGCTGACTACCGATCCAATGGAGGACAACATAAAGAATTTAAGACAGATTGATTTGAGATATTCATATGAAATCTTGAAACAGTACAATTTCAGTACAGTAGTCTCGAATAACGGTACAAATTTTTGGACCTTCATGAGAAATGCCATTATTTCAATGGGAGAGGCTCAAAGATACCAACTGCTACATCCGGAAGTTCAGGCCTTAATTCACAATACTAGCGAACATTTCGATTTAATTATGATGGAAATAATTTATCCTATACATTTAGGTTTCATTGAGACATTTAAAGTGCCTGTAATTGGTCTTGCATCGTTTGACGTTCATAGTACAATGCATACTCTGATGGGAAATGATGATCATTCTACACTGCATCCTCAGATAGGCTTGACCATGTCAAAACCACCAACATTGTTAGAACGAACTGTGAGTATTGCTGCATAAGCTATGAAGTTTTTATCTGTTTGGTTCTTAATAAAGTTTACATAACGTACCAATTCGAAAAGGTAACTCTTTTAATATTTCGACCCCCTTTCAAATTCAGAAATAACGCAAGAGGTGAACTTTGGTCTGTAGGGAGTCATTTCATACAGTTGGTTCCAATAACCCCTTGTTTAAAGGAAATAACGTTCGCAAAAATGTCGTACACTTGACGGTAAAATGGTTTCAATGACAAAGTTGCAATTGAACAGGAGGGAACAAATTATTTTTAACTATAAATGATCTTCCAAATGTTGTCCGTTATTTTGACGACGAAAATATAACTCATTCTCAAATTCGGCATGCGGTGCCTGTTCTTCTATTCTGTATTATTTATTGCACAACTAACTTTGAATTTCGCAGATAATTGAAAGCTGACTAGACTGAGCAGGCCGTACAGTTTGTTACATTCTACCAATTCATGTTAGATTCTGCACTGCGACCAAAAGGGTCTTTTGTGCATTACCATACTAAAACTACGTTTTTCCCAGGAATCTAACCTCCTTAGCAAAGCTGGTTACTTCCTTAGGAGACTTCGCTCTTATGTCGGCTGGCCCCGGAGTTAATAACGCGTCACCTAGTTGTAGAGTAAGTCTGGTTTGCGCCAGCGCAGTGCATTGGCATATTATGTGCTCGGTTGTTGCAGTGGCCGATTCACATAACCTACAAATGTCGGAATTTTCTTTACCGATCTTGCGTAGGTGATATCTCACGGGACAATGCCCTGTGAGAAGGCCGATTAGCAGTCTTAACTCGTTTTTTGACAGCGATAGAGCTTGTTGGGCCTTCTCTTTGGAAGGTTCGATTAGTCTCTGTGCTTGTCTTTGATCGAATGTGTTTTTCCAGTAAGAGTGTTTCTCCCTTTTTTCCCAAACGCCGACCTCTGCCCTAATCAGTGTAGGTGATACCCAACAGGAGGGCATGGGTTCGGTGAAGGGTGTGTTTGCTCCTCTTTTTGCAAGGGCATCAGCTCTCTCATTTCCCTCAATGTTCTTGTGGGCAGGTACCTAAGCTGAAACTAGCTTGTTGTACTCCGCCAGTGTTTTGAGGGACTGTTTGCAGCTCCAAATGGTCCTTGATCTACAATCAACAGCCATAAGCTGCCTCAGTGCCATCTGACTGTCAGAGGCAATGCAAATTCTGGCTCCCTTGTACTGTCTGGACAGACAGACTCGGGCGCATCTTTCTATGGCCAGAATTTCAGTTTGGAGCGTTGTTATTGGCTTTCCCAAAGGCACCGATTCCCTGTATTTGGGACCGTATATGCCTATGCTTGCTCCTCGTTCCCTTAGGGACCCATCTGTGTACCAGATAAGATGGTTTTTACGAAGTCGAGACAAACCTCCCACACTTTCTTGGCGAGCACCTATGATCACTTCTACCAATTCATGTTAGAAATGATCAGTGAGTTATTGCCTCAATATCTATTACTTCTTGGAACTGATTCCGATTCTGAAAATTTCCAAGTCTCTATCTCCTTCTTTTCGGAAATTATTGTGCCTACGGACGACAGGGCAGAAGTTTTCGACCCTGTACGCAAAGCGCATTAAAACTGTAGATTACAGTTTATTCAACTCGCAAAATTCGATTTTTTTTGTTGATATGAGTGAAGGACTCCGTGAATGGGTATCAGATTAGATTAAAACCTTTTGTAAGGTTATTGAGAAAGTCAGATAATAACAGTGTGTATTGTTGGTTGTCGGTGCAATTAATTCATTTGAAATTGTCTGAGTTGCTCAGTAATCGAAATAATGCTGTAATGTTGATTGGAAGCTGATCGCATGTTTAATAAATTAGTTTTAATAAGTGAAGCCGTATTTTTAATAAAAAGTAATAAATTATACCGAAACAATTCTTAACGAATTGAGAAGAACGTTACACTTTAATTTTATTGATTATTACGCAGTGTGTATATGTATTGTTGAAGTGCGGTACATTTGTCCTTGTTAATAAAAAAAATGCATAGTTGGTTGCATCTGAACCTATTAACGGTACTTCTGAGTGTAGTCAGATTGAGCGATGAAGCCAGGATACTAGTATCTGTACCCAACAGTGGGCTAAATTCTTTTCAATTCTGTTCATTCCTCAATTCTCACATTTAAGTCTTTTTTTCTAAATCCATATTTCTTGTGTTATTTCAATAAATACATTGGACAAGAACAAGACTATTTAAATAAAATAATCAATTAGTTTACTGGAATTAAGTGTTTCTATATACATTCCATTGTATGTGAGGACATTACCTGCAGATACGAAAAAAAATCTTTATTAGGGGCGTTCGGCATCGACATCGGACGTGTCGGATCGATCTAAACCGGGTGTCAATTCTCGGGATCACTCGCTCACGAACGTATACGTTCGTGAGTGATTAAAATCGAATAATTAGTTCGAAACAAGTTAATTCCTGATCATATCGTCAACTAATCGTTCGGACGAAAGTGTACGTTCATTTAGAACGGATAAAATCATCACAATTTCAAGAAATCTACTCTCAAAATGTCACGAACGTATCGTTCGTCGAACGAGTGATCTCGAGAATTGACACCCCGTTCGTTTATTACATCCGGATTGAGGGGAATACACATCTGTACCGTTCGTCATAAAAATCTGAGCAATCGGACGTCGATCTTTTCGCTCGGTCTATTTCGACGGAGCAAAGCGATTTTATCCATAGAGTTTTATGTTTTTTATATTTTTTTTGTTTTATGTTGAGTTTCCTGATCCGACAACCGATAGATTGAAAAATTCTAACAGTTTTATTCTTCTCTTTTCATTTATTCATTAAAAACTCAATTAATTCATTAAAATTTTTCATAATAGCTATCGTAGTTATAAATGGGCAGGTGGAGATATTGCTTTCCCGTTTCTTTTTCGTGTAATTAATCAATTAATTGATCAGGATCTTTCGGTACAACTATCGCCGTATTGAACGACCAGAAGGGGATATTGCATTACTCGTTTCTTTTGCATTTAGTGCCTTTGCACCTTATTATTTAATTGAGATTTTATGGAAGAGCTACTGAAAGGGTGAAGATATCGTTAAAAGATGAGCATATTTCCCAAAATAGTGATCTTTGAAATCTCATAATCTATAAAAGTAGAACAGAACAGTATGTTCTGTGGCAGATGCTCTGTACCGTTCGTTTATTCCCAGATATTTCAGATTTATCTGTACGATCTGTGGTCACGTGACTAAAAAATCCGTCCGCTCGCGGAGGTCAATGCCGAACGCCCCTATTGTATGGAAATTGTAAGGTTATTGAGTTACCCAGATAACAACCATGTGTATTGTTGATTGTCGATGCAATTAATTTATTTGAATTGTCTGAATTGGTCAGTAATGAAAATAATTCCTATTTCATCTGATGGTACGCCTGATCAAAGATCAGTTACGCCGTAATGTTGATTGGAAGCTGATCGCATGTTTAATGAATTAGTTTCACTAAGTGAAGCCGCATTTTTAATAAAAAGTACTAAATTATACCGAAACAATTCTTAACGAATTGAGAGGAACGTTACACCTTAATTTTATTGATTATTACGCAGTGTGTACATGTATTGTTGAAGTGCGGTATATTTGTCCTTGTAAATAAAAAATGATTAGTTGGTTGCATCTGAACCTATTAATGGTACTTCTGAGTGTAGTCAGATTGAGCGATGAAGCCAGGATACTAGCATCAGTACCAACACCATCGTACAGTCACCAAATAGTATTCAGACCGTTATGGAAGGAATTAGCAAAAAGAGGACATCAGATAGTACTTCTTACGTGCGATCCCATGGAAGAAAATATAGAGAACATCAGGCAAATCGATTTGAGTATCGCTTATGAAATTCTCATAAAACATGGTTATGATAAAATTTTTTCTGATACTCAGAAAATGGATTTTTCGATGCTCAAGAAAATGATGGAGATAAGCTATGAGTGTTATATGGAAGAATTTCTTCTTCCTGAGGTACAAAACTTGGTCCATAACAAGAGTGAAAAATTCGATTTGCTCATGTTCGAAGCAGGTTTAATGAACCCACAGGTAGTTTTCGCTGAAAAGTTCAATGTTCCTTCTATTGCTATTCAGTCTATGGATACGCTCCTTTACATGCATAGAATCATGGGAAATGATGTACATCCCCTGATACATCAAGATGCGTCTGCTTTGGCCTTCGCACAACCTCTTTCTTTCGTTCAAAGAATTGTAAGTATTGCCTCACTTTGATTTTTTTGGCTGATTAGATTAGATTATCGTCGATCGGATAGCTCCTATTGGTGAAAAAATTATTTTGAGAGAGTCTGGGGACTATAAATACTCATAGAAGAATATAATATCTTAGATCAAGAAACAATATAAAGGTGATAATAATGATATCTTTTCCAATTCATGGCTATGTGAATCAGATCTAACCCAAATTGACGAAATCCTTGGTAAGTTGAAATACAAGGCATACAAAAATGAGGCCTTATGCTGGATTCACAATGGACGTAACCATAAAACTCCCGAAACGTTAACGAAAAACGCAAAGTTGAACCAATGCAAATCATATGGAACTGTTCACAATAGGCTCTGTAATTTTTACGTTTACGTTGAGCTTATGGTAGTCCGTAATTCTAACGTTAATTATAGAAATTTGTTCACATTCTGTGATTGTAGGTCAGACTCACCAACGTCGTTTTTTCTTCTTTTAGAATTTTGCTCTTCAATTTCTTTTTTTTTTCAAACATCGTCTCAATAAAACACAGACTAACGCTGGGTTTCACAAAACTCCAATCAGCGATTTTTGAAATGTCAACATTTCTGTGGAATTTTCAGTTCATTTCTGACATAAACCATCGACTTAATTCATCAACGATTTGATTGCCCGATCAAGCTTTGTGAAACCGAGGGTTAATACTTCATACATTTTTGAGCGCTCGTTCTACTTAGACGAGTGCTATATAGTTTTGCCCAAATGTCTGTAATTTTCGAATTTTGAGCCGAAAATGGTCTCAACGATAGGGTTCGACTCCCTGATGGAAAATATGAGGTCAAATCAAATTCTGTAGGGCCGGCCGTCCGTCCGTGAGCACAATACTCTTGAAGGGATTGTCCTAGAGACTTGAAATTTTCAGGGTGTGTTCAGCTCCCAAATAGCTCGGTTAAGTTCGTTAACCAGAAAAATCGTACAGGGTGTTCCATAAAAAGTGGCCATTCAAAATTTTTTGTTCCTCAATATTTCACACAAAACGAGGGCAAACGGAATGAAATTTTGCAGCAACGTGCCAGATGCTCATAGTGAGCCTCTCGCAAAATTTTGTGGCCATAGTATTAACAGAACCATAGAAAATTCAATTGGAATATTGAAAAGAAGAATTTTTTTATTTCCATAACGACCTTCCGATTTAACTGAAATTCATTCTGTGAGTGAAGACTGACACACTGATTGTTCATGCAAAATTTCAAGAGATAGCATCATCAGAACCATAGAAATCCCAATTGGAATATTAAAGGAAAGACTCTTTATATTTCCATAACAAGATATCCGAATCAAATGAAATTTATTTTTGGAATTGAGATTTATATATTGAATGTTTGTGCGAAATTTGAAGATCATCGCATCATCCGAACTATAGAAAATTCAATTTGAATATTGAAAAAAAATTATATTTTCATAACAAGATATCTGAATTGAGTGAAATTTATTCCTGGTATAAAGATTGATATACTGAATGTTCATGCCAAATTTCAAGAGGATCGCATCATCAGAACCATAAAATTTAATTATTTTAATTTTCAAGTGTGACCATAGAATTGAATTTTTTTAATTGTTTTATATAAAGTATCAATTTCAAGTCATATACAGAATTTTGAGATGATAGTCCTATTGCTCCACCAGAGAACGAGCGCTAAGAAGCTCCTGCTCAGGGCTTGCTTCCATTTTTTAATTAATGACAACACTTCACAGTAATCAATTGTCAAAAAATTCATAGAACACTTATTATAAAGGTACATAAACATCTTCTTACTCTACAAAAACGTCTATAATTTGCTACTGCGCCAAAGTCCATTCTGAACACATTTACGTTTATGGACAAAGTACGTTTACGTGTTCGGTATGGTTACGTCCATTGTGAATCAGCACTTATCTTTATCGATTTAGAGAATCTTTGAGAGAAAATGAGTCAGAAATCGAGAAAACATATTTCATGAGAAAGTTGAAATTCGTAAGAATTGCTCATTTTTGAAGTATTTCAAAAAATGTTCAGAAATCACAATAGCTCAAGGTTGATAGATGGCGTAGCTAGAGGAAGAACATTCGTATCTCAACGCGCCCAACTGAAAAATTCGGCTGAAAAGTTTTGGTTGGTCTTCTGAATGACGTAGCAAAAAATTGCAACCAACGACGTGTAATCTATGAAACTACATCATGATGATTTGTCAGAATCTCATCATTTTGTGGAAGAAAAGACACTTGAATTATCCAATTATAAGAAAAGAATAATAGATAGATAAGATAAAACTTTATTATTTTTGAACTGATATCTGGCATAGGTAGTGTGCGACTTCTAGCATTCAAAAATATATAATAAAGGTGAAATCTCAACCCTCTTTATGTGCTCAAGTATAAGCGACATCAAAATGTTTACTTTATTGGTGTTTTTGTTGTGCATTGCGGATATAACCAGGGGGGCTAGAATTTTGGCATCAGTTCCAACCCCTTCCTACAGTCATCAAGTTGCATTTAGACCAATTTGGAAGGAATTAGCTAAAAGAGGCCATGAAGTTGTGCTGCTAACAACTGACCCCATGCAAGGTGATATCGAAAACTTGAAGCAGATAGATTTGAAATTTTCATATGAAATAATGCAGAAACATGAAACTAGTTCAACGGTATCTAACAATGGTTCAACTGATTTTTGGAAGGTCCTGAATGTTTTCATCAATAGTTTACGCGAGACTCAACTATATCAACTACAACATCCTGAAGTACAGGCCTTAATTCAGAACAGTAGCGAACATTTCGATTTGTTTATGGTGGAAGTAGTTTTTCCAATACACCTTGGACTTATTGAAAGATTCAAGGTACCTGTAATTGGACTTACATCCTTAGACGCGAAAAGAAATATTCATACCCTCATGGGAAATGATGACCATCCAATAATGCACCCTCAAATTGCTATATTGCGTCCAGGGACAAGCACAATTCTTCGAAGAACTGTAAGTAGTAGCTACATACAGAACATATACGCTTCTGACAAAATCAGAGATGACGTCAAGTCAGAAGTTTTTTTCGCTCGTTCATATTGGTGGAACGATTATTCTTATTTGAATATTCAACTTTCCTTCAAATCAAAGATTATAGAAATCTTTGCTTCAAATCAATTGCGAACTAAAACATAAACTTGCTAGAGGAATATTTCCCTGTCACTGACTTATCTAACTTGAGTGATCTATTCAGAATTACATACATTTGGGCGAAACAATAGCTCCTAGGAACAAACGCGCAAAAATTGTAGAGTGAGTGGCGAAGTCAGAGTTTTTATTGCTTTGAAAATCTCCTAATAATACTACCGTAATGGGTCAATTACATTGAGATAGTTTACAAGCTGCTACTGAGCAAATTTAGAAGCGAGTGAATTAGCTTGTAAGATTGTGATGATTACACACAAAACTGTCTACTCGCTGAGTAGCGAATAATCTAGCGATCCAAGCATATACTTTAACCATAGACCTAATAAGAATGGACACCGCATGAGAAAGAGAGGTCACTTGGTTGAATGTGATGGAGCTAAGATGTCTAAAATATTATAAAATATTATTTTAGACATCTTAGATGGAGCTATTGTGGGCAATGTCATACTTGTTCTATGGGCAATGTCAGTTGAATTACGCATCAACTCCTTGTGGGCACAGCAATGTCTGTGGTCACATAAATATTTGTTTACATCTTCCATATGATTTTGACAAGTTGCCCACAAACTTTCTTCATCTCTTTTCTTTTCGATAAGATCGCATATGTCTTTCTCTCTCTTATGTATCCAAGTCGTCGATCTTCTGTTAAGTCACGTGATCTGCATCCATATTAATTATAGATCTATGACTTTAACTTATATATGTATAGAATTATGTGGATCCAAGTGAGGTTTATGTTTGTATCGTTGTCAAGGATCTAAGATAAATGACAATACGTTTTCAAATTTAAGAACCAGAAACCACCGAGTAGATGAGAACTCACCGATTGTTCAGTAGCAACTGATATTACACACGGCTTGTTTACATGCCAACAAGCCAAAACGTCAGCGATTCAGCTATACTCCGTTCACGAAAGGTTGAGCACATAGTAGGCGTTTCTTTAGTTATCTGAAGTTGGCAGTATTTGCTGTCATAACGTAAAATAAATTCAATGTTGCCGAATGTACCCGGCCTCGTCCGACGAGCTTGCGAGTTATCAGACAACTCTATGCAATATTGACAACATTGCGTATCAATCTGACAAGAAAATAAACATCATAACCTAAAATTTTAATATACACAGTGGAATATGTCAAATTATCATGGCCAACCGACGGCTCAACCTTTCGTGAACGGACTATATTTTACAATCAGATTGGTGGCTTGTGAACACGATTTCACTGAACGAATTTACAATCAGCTACTAAATTCGCTCAGTAGCAGCTTGTAAAGTATATCAATGTAATCGACCCATAACTAAATTCAGAACAAATTTGCGCGTTGTTATCTCAGTGACAAATGTCAATTTCATTCTATTTGATGCTGCATCACTTCCAAATTGAGGCAAAATTAGTAACGCAGCGCGTTTCTATTGGTCGATTCGGTCGAAGTGAAGTGATTTCTTCAGTTAATCAGTCAAATAGAAAAGTCCCATTATCTCGCTGATATCGAGAAATCAAAGATTTCGAGGTTAAGGTGAAAGTAACTTCCAAACCGATTATCGATTTATAATTTAATATAATATAATAATTTTTCCTTACTATTGTTCATCTGTGCGTCGTACCAAATCAATTGTGACCACTCCCGACTCAAAATTCGCGAAGAAAGACATTTGCTCTGAACGATAGCACACCATTCACCAAGGAACAAGAGCTCCAAAAAGTTAAACCTGATTCCATGATTTTTATCACCCTTATAATAAATGATGTGATTGAACAAACATTTCTTTCTTAAATACTGCGAACACATCTAACAATTTCAAATGAAATTCGGCTTAAAATTCGAAAACAACAGAATTCTGGGCCGAACTAGAGCACATAGAGTACAATTTCGAGGTAGATTCGTTGAACGTCAGTCCGATCCTGGTCTAGACTTACAGTTGACAAACTGATTAGATAAAAGAAAATAACTCTACATTCAATAAAGTTAGTCTGTCATCTTAGTAATTCGAGAATGGACAACTGTAAAAATTTGATTTTCGTTCTGTGTTTTTTGTGCATTACAAAACTCGCATTAAGTGCTAGAATTTTGGCGTCCGTTCCAACTGCTTCATACAGCCATCAAGTAGCTTTTAGACCAATTTGGAAGGAACTAGCAGCAAGAGGACATGAAGTGGTACTCCTTACCACTGATCCGATAAAGGATGATGTAAAAAATCTGCAACAGATAGATTTGAGCTATTCGTATGAAATCATGAACCAGTTTAATTTTAGTTCGAGAGCGTCTAACAATTTTACGCACGATAATTGGAAGTTTGTGTTGAATATCATCACTGCCACGGTAGAGGTGCAAAAATATCAACTACTACACCCAGAAGTGCAGGCCTTGATTCTCAATGCTAGCGAACATTTCGATTTGTATATGTTGGAAATATTGTTTCCAATGAACCTTGGTTTTGTTGAGAGATTCAAAGTACCTGTGATTGGACTGGCATCTCTTGATGTGCCTAGATATCTCCATTCTCTAATGGGAAATGATGATCACCCAGCTATGCATACTCCCCTAGGTTTAGGAAGTTCAGTCATACCAACTTTTATGGAGAGAACTGTAAGTTATAATAACTAGTGCCATATGCATCTAATATTTCGGGATTAGAGAACAAAAACATATTAATCTTCGAAAATCAATCTATTTTTCTTCAAAATATTCGCCGTAAGGATTTATAAACTTCTGTATGCGTTTGAACCAATTATCGAAGCACGTTCGCCATTCTGATTGATACGAGGCCAATTCAAATATAAACGAGACTTTTCGATTTTTAGGCACAATAGGGGAGGGAGAACATTCCTGATTTTTTTGTTGTTGAGTAGGTTTGTCAGGAGTAAGGGAAGCACGTCGGATTGCCTCATCGACTCTCTCGGTGTCCACTGTGGCGATGTTTTAGCAAGAAGTACCTCTATGTCAATTGCGCAACGTATTGTTCTCTCCACTCCTTACTCCCTTGTTTAGACTCTGAGATGTAGTGGTGCACCCATGTTTCATCACAGGCGATAATGTGAATGAGAAATTGGTCTCCTTGTTCCTGAGATCGTGTATGAAGACGCCCACACACCTGAAAACGATGCAGCTGGTCAGCTGTGAGAAGGCGAGGAAACCACCTGACGCAACCCTTACGGTACCCTTGCTCCTCTTTGAGTATGGAGTAGGTGCTCCCATAACTGATCCAGACCTAACTTGCAATTTCAGAAGTGGTACGACGTCTGTCGTCTTCAATAAGCTGTCTAACACTACTCATGTTGTTCGCTGCGGTCATGGCTCTTATTTTCAACACAATCACGATCCTCCACGAACTGTTTATGCCATGCAAACCTTCTGGCTTGCGACAGTGTCTCTTATCCGAACATGAGCAGTCAATCTCCTCAAGATTTTGGCCAGAAACTTGATTACAACACGTTCTCAATTGACGGAGGAACCTCTTGCTCAAACATCGTCAGAGTGGACACCGAGAGGGTCGATGGGGCAATCCGACATGCTTCCCTTACTGCTAACAAACCTACTCAACAACAAAAAAATCAGGAATGTTCTCCCCCCACTATTGTGCCTGAAAATCGAAAAGTATCGTTTATATTTCAATTATCTCCATTAAATGCATTCTGAACGCATCAACCTCTTCTTAATGTTTCGAAAAACGTTGACCTCTCAGTTTTTATTCATACGAATAGGAATAGAGGGCAGTCCTTACACTTTTGTGTACTTAAAATGCAGTTGTGTAACGGGCGAGATCTCGCATTTCCGTTGTGAAGGGCGATCCGTCTTCAGCGACTGGTTTTCCTCATTTCTTGTATAGGACCCTCGTGCAAACAAATACACTGCGCAAAAAAATTACCGCACATTATAGAAATCTCAAATTTATTCTACAACTAAATGTGTTTTCAATGATAATTATTTTTATCAGAATTATACATGCATATTATGTTATCCACTTTCAACGTTTTTCTTCAATACAGATGTTTTTTCCAGCAGGAATAAAAAAAGATGAGATTATCAGATTTTGAATGTATTGGCTCCATTCTGAAATCAGTTGTTCTCGATCAATTCTAGTAATCAATAGTTTTTCTTTCGTTTGATTTTCTACACTCGATCGCTATGCAACGCGAAACACGCAATTTGACCCAAGAGGAATGTGTCCAAGTGGTAGTTTTGCGAGAAGAAGGGTGGACATACACAAGAATTGCAGAAAGGTTTGGAGTTTCCCATACAAGTGTGTCCAGAATGTTGCAGCGATTCAGGGAGACAGGTATGAATGTCTGAAGACCAGGACAGGGTAGACCACGGGTAACAACTGCCATTCAAGAACGTTACTAGAGTTTTTTTCGTTGAGACAACGGTTTGCAACCGCTCGCCTCCTTCAAAATCAGCTTAAGCAAACTAATGGGGTGTAAATTAGTACCCAGACAATAAGAAATCGCCTCAGAGAATATGATTCAAGGCATCGTGTCAAAGGAAGTAGCCCAGCTCGTACCCCAGCCCATCGAAGGGAGCGTTTGGATTTTGCGAGAGAGCATATCCATTGGGAAGAGGCTGATTGGGAAAGAGTTCTCGTCACAGATGAGTCTAGATTCTGCCTCTACTATTATGCTCGACGTTCCTTTGTATACAGAATTCCACATGAAAGATATGCTCAGTGCAATTTCCTGAATACTACTGGTTCCGGGGGAGGATCGATTATGATATGGGGTGGAATATCTTTAATGCTCGCACAGACCTAGTGCTCGTTGATAATGGAGCTATGAATGCTTATAGGTATATAAGGAACATTCTTGAAGAGCATGTAATGCCATTTTCATAATACATTGGTGAAAATTTCATTTTTATGGACGATAATGCCAGACCCCATCATGCGCGCATCGTTCAGGAGTACTTTGAAGAGGTTGAAGTCTCTCGAATGGAATGGCCAGCAAGAAGTCCAGATCTCAATCCGATTGAACAGGTTTGGGACAACCTCAATAGAAGGCTGAGAAGTTCAGAAAATCATCCAGCTACTCTCAATGACTTAGGAATCCAACTCAGAGAAATCTGGAAAGGATTAGATCAGAACATTTTAAGATCACTTATTTTGAGTATGAACCGTCGTTGCCGAGCTGTAATCAAAGCAAGGTGTGGAAATACCAGGTATTAAATCACTTATCAGCATTCCAGTATTTTGAAAATTGTTCATTTCTCTTTCTTCACATAAGATTCGGTGAAATCCTGAATTTTTCTTTCATTTAATGTGTCTTGTTTCGTTCAAAACCTTCCCGAGAGAACAAAAAAATAAGTTATAAAGTCAATATAGAGTTAACTTTCATTAAAATTGAGATTTTAAAAATGTGCGCTAATTTTTTTGCGCAGTGTAGTTGTCTACACAATGTCATAGACGTGTTTCGAAAAACCGCGATGGTATGTTTTGAGCATTTTTTCGATCAATCGACACAAGAGCCTTTTTGTGACGATTGACAAATTGTGTGACATCCAACGCGAACTTATTTTTCTGAGTCGAAATGTTCATACTCCCTTAGGTTCAGGAAGTTCAGTCAGACCAACGTTTATAGATAGAACTGTAAGTTATCATAACCAATGCCATATACGAGATTTCCTTTTATATTTAACTAGCGACCCGCCCCGGCTTCGCACGGGTGCCTCAGACGCGCTATTTATAGGCACGCTCTTGCCGCACCGGGCGGCCGGCCGGTACCGCCGCAAACGCTACGTCCCGCAATTTTAAAATCTGTAATATCTTCGAAAATATTCACTTAAATCATACGATGTAAAGGGCCATATAGATCTATATTAAATGAACAATGTATTCAAGGTATTTAATTGGTTAAGGATTAATGCTGTATTGGTTAAAATCGCTTCGAAAATTAGCCATTATTTGTCGTAAAAAGTAAATGACAAAAAAAAGTTATTGTGGGTTATCCATACGAGATAGACATATACCATCACGGACTTTTCTGTAGACCTTTTCAATGTGTACAATACTTAGTACATTATTTTGATAAAACTCGTAGGGTTCAGCATGCGTTTGCAATGTAAGCGGAAAAAATGAAATTATTCACGACATCACATTAGAAACCTCAAAAATAACAGTACTTCTCCACTATTTCATGGATGTTATTATACATATAATCACTCTATCTATTTAAAAAAAACATAGGGACAGAAAAAGCGACTTTGTTTTATACTATGTAGTGAAGATGTTTCTCGTAAAAGTTTCCCGAGTGGCCCATTTTTACGTATGGAACAAACTGACTGTTGCTCTAGTTAGACTGTCAGATGTAGCTTAAAGGTGGAGTGTGCTATTTTCCCATCATTCAACAGAGTAGCGGCATTCCTTGAAGAGGCAACGGCTAGTCCATTGCTCCCGGATTGTCTTACTTTTGCCAATATCAAATTTGCAATAAACGTTTTGGCAGTGCCTTCCGGGGCGTCAAGAAAGAAAGTTTAATCTCTGTTATTAAGCGCACTATAAATTTAGGTCATCAAAAGCTTTTCTCTGGTCTTTGACTAATTAATAAAAACCGACAACTCATTGGTATCGTAAGAACGTATCAGTAGTATGTCCGTTCCATTGTTATGTGGCCGAATATCGACAGTGTGCTAATATTGTTTCGAAAAATTCAATTCCGCTGCGTAAGGAGCCGACCACGCGACCAAAGGTCCACAAGGCACAGATAACGCGACTGAGCTGCACCACAGAACACAAATATATAAGAAGTGCAACCTGCCTTCAAAACGATGGAAACAAAAATCTATGAATATCGCCGCCATCTTTGAAGGTGGCGTGCACGGTATACAAATTATAATCTGTTATTATACCATGGATATTCAAACGATTGTTTGGCGGAAAATAGTATTATTCAAATAAGAAAGCTGAGCATTATTAAAAGAAATTCAGAAGTTCGAACCAAATTGAATCACATTTGCAGTGCAAATGTGATTGTATTGGTTCATCTTCATTTTCTTTGCATTTCAGATGACAGGTAACAAATAGAAAACAAGTTTCATTGAAAATAATTTATTTTTTTGGATAAAAATATTCCATTCACATTTATACGGACAAATAAATTCGTTTATTTCAATGAAAACATATCCATCAGTATTTGAGAATGAATTTTTTTTTTATAAGGTGAAAAATCTTCCATCAAATGCGCAAAAAAAAATTTTATTTTGGACAGTCGCCTGTATGGATCCTTCCTTACAAGAGACACTGTAGAGGTTCCGCACTCAGACAGTAGTGTCAGATTTCTACTGACTAAAAAACACCTGATTTTACGGTAACTGAAATAAATAAAAGATGCGGAACATCAAAAATTGTCACAATTGGTTCCCCATTAATCACAAAATGGTATGGACTAGGTTTCTCATCAGTGAATTCACGTGTTAATGCAGCAATTGCTGCTCTATTTGTGCTACCCTGATCACAAACGGTAGCACAGACCTTTATCCCTACCATCTGTAATTCACCGATCACTTGAACAATTAATTGTTTCAAATCATCAGTTTTAATGGAGTCCTTCGTGAAATAATATGCTACTGGCATCTTGTAACTTTTTCTGATTCCCCGTATCATGAAGACAAGGGCATGATTGGCAGGGTTGGTTGTTCGGCCCAATGTACCCAAATCTTCGAAACCAGTTATCTCTGTTTGTGGCTTTCGTAAGAAAATCCCATACTGAGAGACATCTCGTCGAAAATCAAGGCACAACATCGGTCTAGCTTGTCCATTTGATGAAGTTGAATTTTCAAATGTTCTAGAACCGGTTTGAGGAGTCCGCATATTCAAAGGTATTGATGATAATATGTGCTTCAGAGTTCTGGGTGATGGGAGTTGAAAAAAAGATCTAAGATATCTATATAACTTCGGACTCCTCTTAGAAGAGGAGAGAGCAAAGGCTTTGTCTTCTACAAGCCATCTACGACCTGATGGGGACTTGTCCACATTTCTCATCTGCGAATTGATGAAGTTGATGGTCACTTTATTTAGTTTGTCTTCAATGAATTGAAATCTGCCCTCTTCATATAACTTTTTCAGATAATTAAATTGAAGACGTTCATTTTTCAATAGAGTTTTTAATTTCGAAAGTTTGGATGAGACAGTTCTATGAATATGGTACATAGAGTCCTGCTCAGGAGACAAATCTGATTTATGAAGTCCCAGTTTTCGCAAAAACCCAGATTTGTTTTCAGACAAAAAGGAATATATATGGCTAGAATTTTCACCCATTTTAGAACTAGAATCTTCAGATGATGTGATACAGGGATATCATTATAAAGTTACTTCTTGGGATGATGGCATAGCAGTGGTCACTTCAAGGTTTGGAATAGGTGTGAAACTGGAATCTGAGTTCTCTTCGAAACAAGGCCTGATGTGATGCGATAAGATCATGCATGCAGTCTGATTGTTGAAGTCGGACAAAGAAAAGTGGTCTTTATATTCGGAAGTTCAAACAGTTCTGGTTATGAGGAATGAAACAGGTATTTTGCCAGGAAATTAATCTCGATGGATCTTTGGGGAATCTGAAGAATTTAATATTATGGACGCCTTCGGGGAGATTACTAAAATAGGAATTATTGCAGATGGAAATTTGCAGGAATATTTAATTCTGTACCTTTGAGAAGCTGCTGCTATTATTGCCGACATATTATATGAGAAGAAATGCACTGTACCTACAAGGAAAAAAAATTCAAATCAAATTCAAAACTATTGAAATACCTAATTCAGATCTAACGCATTTCACCTGAAAAACTTCAACTTTAAACTTGTAAAATTAGTCTGTCGTATGTCAATTGTCAAGTCATATCTTTCAAATTTGTGTTCTGTGCTTTCAAACGTAATGACAAGTTGCACCACTGCTGTGATTGGCCGAAAGAGTATCTTCTGTTTCATTTGTACGGTGGCGAGAACCTCTTTGTCTGTTTCCAATTCAACGAACCGAGTTTCACCCCCCTGAGCTGCACCCAGATGTAAAAGTAAAAGGCCACGCCCCCTTCTCCCGAAGCGAGCACGAACGCTAACCGAATTAAACCGAAGCCCTCGCCTCGCCGTCTTCCCTGCTTTGGCTTTCATACGTTTTATATCCGATTATTTACGACATCACATTAGAAACCTCAAAAATAACAGTACTTCCCACTATTTCATGGATGTTATTATACATATAAACCTTCCTCTGAATCACTCTATCTATTAAAAATACGCATCAAAATCCGTTGCGTAGTTTCAAAGATTCAAGCATACAAAGGGACATAGGGACAGAGAAAGCGACTTTGTTTTATATATGTAATGAAGATCAGATCAGCGAAAATCGCTCTATGTTCTTCAAAATATTCGACAATATTACATGCAATTTGAATCGATCAATCGCGCTCCTTCAGGAGTCGAGAAAACGTTGACCTCTCAATTATTATTTTTACCAAAGATAAGTCATTCGTTGCTGAGTCAGAACTCATACATCAAATCGGGTACTCGAAAATGCAATTGTTTGAGCCGATTGATAAAATCTCGCATTGTCGTAGTGAAGGATGATTCGTCTTCGGTGGTTTTTCTCATTTCTGGGAGGACCTCGTGCAAACAAAAAATTGCACACCACTCAGATTTTTTGCATTTTTCTAGTGGTACTTCATACACCCATAGTAGAATAAATTTCACTCGAATCGATTATCTTGTTATGGAAATATAGAGATTCTTCTTTTCAACATTCCAGTTATACAGTGGGTTTGGTCATGACTTAGCGATAATTTAAGGTCATCAAACATACCTAATATTATCGACAAAAACACTTGGAAGTTTACCCCCTTAGTTTTGGAGTAGCCCCCATATTAAATTTACTTTTTTATTTTTGTTGATCCTTCCAAATAATATCGATTTCTTTGGACATAAAGGTCCTACAGATGTGAAAAAATGTTTTTTGAAAGATGATACCACCACCTTTCATTGAAGAATAACAATATGAAAACATTTAACTTGAAAACACCATGAAAAATTCTTCAAAAAAGATTTTGTAAAAATATGTACTGATTTTCCTAGTAAATCCGCAATAGTACAAGAACTACCACATTGAAGTATAATTGTTTTTCAATGATTTAACATGCGAGGATATTAGCTACAAAACAGCACTTACATCATTTCTGTAAGTTGCATATTTTGGGAGTTATTACTGTTCGAACATGATCACTACGCGAGCAAAAGACACAAGACATCATGAAGGCCACTGCCTGTCGACATAGCAGAGGCGGCCATTTTGAGCAATTTTTATGATTAATTTGTTTGTTTGATCATTGAAAATTATCGAAAGTACAGTAGTGAGGTTTTTTTTATTTTATCAATTTTCATGTGGGCCATGTTCGAACAGCAAATACTTCCCAAATATGTAACATACAGAAATTATGTTGGTATCGTTTCGTAGCTAATATCCTCGCGTGTTAAATCATTGAAAAAAAATTATACTTTAACGTCCTAGTTCTTGTACTATTACGACTAAGAAAAGCAGTATGTTTTTCAACAAATTTAAAAAAAAAAATAAAAATTTTTTATAACATTTTTAAGTTATATGTTTTCATATTGTTCCACTTTAATGAGAGGAGGTAGTATCATCTTAAAAAACATTTTTTTCACATCTGTAGGACCTTTATGTCCAAAGATATCGATATATTAGGAAGGGTAAAAAATGAAAATCAATTAAAAAGGGAGCTTCTCCAAAACTGAGGGGTGAACTCCCCATTGTGGTGTTTTTTGTGATAAATTAGGTTATATTTATGCCCTTAAATTATCGCTGAGTCATGACCAATACACTGTATATGGTTCTGTTAACAATACAACCACAAAATTTTGCATGAAAATTCAGTATATCAGTCTTCATTCGAAATAAAAATTTAACTCAAATCGGATATCATGTTATGAAAATATGAAGATTCTTCTTTTCAATATTCCAATTAAATTTTTTATGGTTCTGTCAACACTATGGCCACAGAATTTTGCATAAACATCAGTGTATCATTATTCATTCATGAAATAAATTTCAATCGAATTTGATATCTTCTTATGGAAATATGGAGTTTCTTCTTTTCAATATTCCAATCAAATTGTCGATGGTTGTGTTAACACTCTGGCTACAATATTTGAGCATCTTGAATGTCGTCGCAACGTTTCATTTAGATGGGTTTCGTTTCATCTGAGATATTGAGAAACAAAAATTTTGAATGGCCATATTTTATGGAACACCCTGTACGGTTTCGATGCTTAACTAACATAACCGAGCCTTTAGGGATCCGAACTCACCCTGAAAATTTCAAGTCTCTAGGACGATCTCTCCGGAAGTTATTGACTTAACGGTCGTACGGCCCCGCGGGCAGAATTGAATTCGATCACGAATTCGTCATCAGGGAGTCTAACCCTTTCGTTTGAAACCATTGCATGATATAGCACTCGTTTGAGTTGAACGAACGCTCAAAAATGTACTTACATACAGCGATAAATATTTGGTCGTGAGTTTTCAGATGGCGTCTTGAATGAATCAATTAAGATGATACTCAAATATGTCCCAGTTTAGAAGAATAAAATCTATTCATTTAGAAAAAATTCGTAGATAAATTCGACTATTTTCGAATGATAAACCCCAATAGGTACCGCTTAGATTAGATAAAAGAAATAAAACTGCTCCCATTCACGTAAATTGGTGAAAAGTGTGATGACCGTGGTTGAATAATGTGCAAGTTAGCAAGTTTCACTATAACCCTTTCGATTTGTTGCCTTGTGGGGTTCGGCAATGGGGCAAGAATTTTGGCATCAATTTCAACTCCAGCTTACAGTCACCAAGTAGCTTTCAGAACAATTTGGAAGGAACTAGCTAAAAGAGGCCATGAAGTTGTGTTGATGACTACTGATCCAATGGAGGACAACATAAAGAATTTAAGACAGATTGATTTGAGACATTCATATGAAATCTTGAAACAGTACAATTACAGTACAGTCGTCTCGAATAACAGTACAAATTTTTGGAGCTTCATGAGAAATGTCATTGTTTCATCGGGAGAGGCTCAAAGATACCAACTGCTACATCCGGAAGTTCAGGCCTTAATTCACAATACTAGCGAACATTTCGATTTAATTATGATGGAAGTAGTTTTTCCTACACATGTAGGTTTTATTGACAGGTTTAAAGTGCCTGTTATTGGTCTTGCATCGTTTGACGTTCATAGTACAATTCATTCTTTGATGGGAAATGACGATCATGCTATACTGCATCCTCCAATGGGTTTGACCTTGTCAAAACCACCAACATTTTTAGAGCGAACTGTGAGTATTGCTATACACTGGAAGTTTATTTAATTATGCAAAAAATTTTGAATTCATTACGTGAACATAGTTCTACTCTTTCGGACGTAAACGAAGTTAGCCAAGCTATTCCGAAAATACTCCTACCCTGAAAACTTCAAGTTTCTAGCGCCTTTCTTTCTAAGTTATTGTGCGTACGGACGGCCTTGCAGAAATGTTTTTGACCTTCCTATATGAACCCTGCACACAAAGTGCATTGACACTGTGTAGATAAGAGTTAGTTCCACTCGCAAAATTCAGATTTTTTTTGTTAAGATAAGTAGAGGACCCGATTAGTCGGTATCTGATAAGATTGCGAACTTTAATATTATTGATTTTTACGCAGTATGTTCATGCATTGCTAAAGTGTGTTACATTTGTCCTTGTTAACCAAAAAATGCACAGTTGGTTAGATCTGAACCTATTCATGGTACTTCTGAGTGCAGTCGGATTCAGCGATGAAGCCAGGATACTAGCATCTGTACCAACACCATCTTACAGTCATCAAATAGTATTCAGACCGTTATGGAAGGAATTAGCAAAAAGAGGACATCAGATAGTACTTCTTACGTGCGATCCCATGGAAGAAAATATAGAGAACATCAGGCAAATCGATTTGAGTATCGCTTATGAAATTCTTAAAAAACATGATTATGAAAAAATTATTTCTGATACTATGAAAGTGGATTTCTCAATACTCAAGAAAATGATGGAGATAACCTATGAGGGTAATATGGAAGAATTGCTTCTTCCTGAGGTACAAAACTTGATCCATAACAATAGTGAAAAATTCGATTTGCTCATGTTCGAAGCAGGTTTAATGAACCCACAGGTAGTTTTCGCTGAAAAGTTCAATGTTCCTTCTATTGCTATTCAGTCTATGGATACGCTCCTTTACATGCATAGAATCATGGGAAATGATGTGCATCCTGTGATACATCAAGAGGCAGGTGCTTTGGCCTTCTCACAACCTCTTTCTTTCATCCAAAGAGTTGTAAGTGTTGCTTCAATTTATTTTTTTGTTGATTAGATTAGATAAGATTGTCGTCGATTGACACCTTTATTACCTTTTTGCACTGTGACCATTGAGATTTTCCTGAGATTAACCTTCTTCGCAGAGTTGATCATGAGTAGGTCTGTTTCGCCCCAATACCTTGCATTGTCCTAATATGTGCTCAATGGTTTCTGTGGGGGATCCACATAACCTACAGATAGTGACTTATTACCGCCTAGGCCAACATAGGCCATGGTCTAGAGGCAAATTTTCGGTGAATAAAAAAAATTCATTAACGCCTCTACGAAAATGTAGAAATAGCCATCTTCGAAAACTACAACTCGCTGGTCGGTGAGATATGAAGCTTGCAACAGCATGAACCAAAATTGGAAAGAAGTTGGCGCAGCTTTTAGTGAAATTGATGAGCGAGAGAGGTCTAAAAAGGATCGAAAATCAAGCTAACATCTCTTGAAACAGCAATAATGTTCGCTGTATGAAGTCCAATTTTTGAAAGATTTGATTAAGTGAGCGAAGCAATACATACAGTTGACATTGGTATAGATGAAGTAGTTTTGTATTATGAGTCATTGGTTGATTATATCGTAGGATTGCGAGATCAATTTGATCTATTTGCGGAGAGACCAAAGATCAATTATTCTGGATTTGAAAAATATCGAAGTGAAGAAAGAAGAGCCACAACAAGAACGGTTCCTGCTAATGAAACTCGAGTGGGATATACTGTTTTGAGTGGAGGGAAAACTTCAAAGTAGGGGTTCATCGTGTTATAATTGACAATCTAACTAACAAGATAATTGAATTAACCTAAAAATTGCTACAAGGATTTTGCTACGAAGTTCTCTTTTTGTTGAAATTGCAATATATTAGTTCTAAAGAATTAGGATATCGGTTACTAATCTCATCTCTCATCTCTTCCTGACGATTTAGATGAAAAACTTCACGATGAATGTTTGCACTTCAAATCCTACTTAGCTCAGTTAGAACAACCTCCAGAAACTCTACACGAGATGAGTTCCTTCATTAGAAGTGATAAAAGCTTAGTGCAAGTGTTTCCCTATATCGATATCACAATAAGAATGTTTTTATGAACTTTTGCAAAGAACTGTTCAGAAGAGAGGTCTTTTTCAGCATTGAAGCGAATTTTATCGTATTTGAGATCTAGCATGTCTCAAGAGCGTTTGAATCATAGACAAACTAATAAAATAGATGAGCCACTCGTATATTCCGCGACATCTGTCGGAGGAGGAGACTAATACACGAAAAAATTAATTTCAATTTGATAGTTAGATGTCGTTGCATTCATGGAAATCCTACCGAGAAAATTGTAAGTATGTAAAATCATTATTATCAAAAAACCTTTGAATTGTCAACTGACACAAGGAGTGGTTTGACACGTTCTTTTAAAATATAATAAATTTCGATATGCCTGCAAGAGTGAAGACGTGCTGTGTTATTGGATGTGAAAATCGAGATGCAAGAAGGTAATTATAAAATTTCATGAAAATAAATTTCCTCACTCATCGATAACTTGCATGAATCCGTTTCTGATTTTCTTTTGGAAATTGAATTTCAAAAAACTTTTTGCCTCTTGTATATGAGTGTACCTACCTATTCGAAAGGCGCACTACAGAATTCTTTTTGAGGCAGCTTTACGATACAGATTCCTTTTTCAATTGAGCTTTTTTCACGAATTAGTAATGTTGTACAAAAAAAGATGGCGTTGAAGCTTGTTTTACTAGTGTCTCATCTATTCTCCGTTTAGTTAGTCTATGGTTTGAATTATCTGGCCGTTTTATGCATTGAAGCTGAGTTGTTAAAAAAATTAGTCTTCGAAGTAGTGTTGCAAAAATTAGCGGAAAAGAAGGCAAGAAGAAAACCATTATTAGTTTGATGATGAAAATTGTAATTTTTTACTATGTAATATACACTCCAAAACATTAAATTGTTTCATTTCCAGATAAAAAATTGTCTTTATCAACTTCAGCAAATTTTAAGTCGTATTCTTTCGTTCTTCCTGAAGGGCTTAACTCAATTCCTCAAAAGTTGAAAGTGGGTTTTGGCGATTGGATATTATTGCTCTACACAAGTAATCCCATACGTAATCAATTGGATCAATTGGGTTCGTGTCTGGCTAGTTTGCTGCCTAAGGCATTCTCTGGATATTGTTCCTTAGAAGAAAGTTTTGAACCCTTCGTCTGTGTTGTGTTGAGGGATTATCCTCCTGATAAATGAAATTATCCTCATTTTCGTTGCACAAAAGAACAATATTTGGTCTTCGAAGGACAGACTGTTGAGATATACCGTTCGATTTCTTCGAATAAAATTTGCGATATAACGGTCGTCCCTTGTAGATGTTCTTTCGTGATTCTCTGAAAACTGTTCGAAAACTTCGAATACACTTGAACAGTGGCGCAGCCAGAATTTTCGTTCCTCTTTCTGGTTGATAAAAAATGTCAAATTCACAATACCATTTCTGAAATTTGGTGATAATTTAATTTCTAAAATGCCTTTTCAATATACAGGGTATCAAGGAAAAAAGAACCATGCATAGTATCACGCAGTAGAGGCCATAAATATGAAAAAAGTCCCATGACTATATGTTGTAAACTGCTTCTTTTAAGAAATACAAGGTGTTAACGTTCATTTTTTAGTTGTTCTTTTTTATAACTTTGGACAAAGAGGTAAGAATTGAACGAAATGTGTTCTGCGGGGATTTTGTATGATCCAAATATCCTACTAGTTTTTAGATTACTTATAGACGATTCCACATTTAAATCAACCCTAATTCTTTTGTCCCGCACTGTTTGTCATTCTAGAGTAGAAAAAGCGATTTCTCTATCTTTTTTCCTTCAAAAAGGTATACTTCAATGAAGTCGCTAGGGCCAACGGTTTCCGTTAAAATGCATCGAAAAGTTATGATGCATGCAAATTGTCCAGAAGTGCCAAAGTAACATACTTATTTTTTACAATAACAACCAACAGCAAGGAATTAAATCAAAATCTTAATCAAAAACACAAAATATTGAAAATGACAGGCAAAAAGTTAGGGCTGGCGAGTGTAGGTTCTGTGGGGAGAAGGAAGAAACCCCCATTCACCTAGTCACGGAATGCTTTGGCGTTGCGAGCCTAAAGAAAGAATTCATTGGGCGAGAAACTTGTAAGAGTAAGGAACTAGCTTCGTTGAAGCCATCACGGATATTGGATTTCATTAGATTTCTGGAACTGGAAGGCGAGTTGTGAATGGTGTGACCAGAACAGCTCTGTAAGGGGGCACAATAGACCTTGAGGTCTCTGAACTGTAATGCCTTCAACTTTAACCTATGGTTGATTTAAATGTGGAGGAATTATTATGTGGCGCCCCCTATTAGTAATCTGAAAACTAATAGGATATTTGGATTCTGTATCATATAAAACCCCCGAATATCACATTTTTTCAATTCTTACCTCTTTGTCCAAAGTTATTCAAGAAAACACCAATTAAAAAAGGAACTTTAACAACCTGTATTTCTCAAAGGAAGCAGTTTAGGACATATATTCCTGGGACCTTTTTTCAATGTACTTTTTTCCTTGACATCTTGTATATGTGCACCTAGTCTCCTTTTCAAAAGGTGAACCATTATGTTTTTGCTGGAAAGCAGAATCAATTAGGTTCTGAAAATTGACTGCATGCAAGAACATTCAGCTATTTTGAATAAAATATTGAAGATGTGCTTAAATTCAACCGTATTTACGGAGATACAGATAGAAATGTTTACATGCAGAAAAATCTCGGGGGGGGGGGTGAGGGGTCCGGGCCCTCGTCGGCCCCCCCCCTGGCTGCGCCCTTGCACCTGAAGAAACATGTTGGTCATTTTATTGATAAGATCAATAAGTGAAGGTTCCACACAAAAAAAATGTCATGTTGCATTCAAAAAGTTGAGAGATGATTGGTGAGCCAAGACTTTGGACGCCGTGTAGATTCAACTGATTTCGATGAGAATTTGAAATGGTGATAATTAGATAAGATCGTAACAGCGTGATGCGTAATTCCAATTCTATTTTTGAAGGTTACATGGTTAGTCCATTTATTTCTACAGCTAGAGTACGCGCTCCATGTGAATAAATAATATGCACCAGCTAGTGATTCGACTAATATTCGCCGTAGTTTTGATTGTACCTAAATTTAGCGATGAGGCAAGGATTCTCGCTTCAGTACCAACAGCGTCCTACAGTCATCAGATATAATTCAGGCCACTGTGGACAGAATTGGCGAAAAAAGGACATGAAATAGTACTGATAACATGCGATCCGATGGACGATGAAACCGGAAACATTAAACAAATCAATGCAAGTGTCGGTTATGAGATACTGAAAAAACATGATTACAACAAAATCATATCATCCCAACAAGTGGACCTTTCTGTAATGAACAAATTTATAGAGATTATTTCCGAAATTCAAATGGAAGAATTGAAGCTACCGGAGGTTCAGCAGTTGATTCGCAATAAAAGTGAAAAATTCGATTTGCTCATTTTCGAAGCGAGTTTCAACTCTCATATTGCTTTCGCTGATAGGTTCAAAGTACCTGTTATTGCTGTATCATCTTTTGATGTCCCTGCATCAGTTCATCAAGACATGGGAAATCATGTACACCCTATTTTGCATCAAGATATGGGTGGCCTAGGGTTCAAACAGCCCCTGTCTTTTATGCAGAGAATTGTGAGTATTGTCTTGTCTTTTTACGTCATTTTTGACATAATGGACAATTATATTGTTTTCAATTAAACCAAAAACAAACATTCGAACAATGCAATGGTAAATTAGACTGTGGAGGCTGTGTTATAAAGAGTGCGGGGAGGATGTACCGGTTTTTCACTATAATTTTACCCCCCCTTTAACTTTGTTACTAGAGAAGATACAAAAAAATGTTTTGTATGAAAGTTTCACCAAATCAACTGAGGTTTTTTGATATGAGTCCAGAAACTGAAATATATACAGGGTGGCCAACATATTGATGTCAACTTCATTTTTTCAAATGTAACACCATGTATGTTTTTCCATGTTTGGCTTGCTCTTTTTCCCCTGATTTCGAATTAGTAACATATGTTGGTCTATCTTCTATTCTGAGAACGACAGTTTCAAATTTTAAGAACCACCTGCCAAAATCTGTAATCATTTTGTAAGTGGCGTTTACTGAAAATGCTCATTTTGGAGTTAAAATAGCGTCAATTTTTGATAGGCTATTTCCTCCTGATCTCGAATATAAATGCGTATGTGGATGTGTCTCTTCAATTTTCAGAGTTTCAAAGTTTTGAAATGATGACACCGAATAAAAAAAATATGTGAAATACCTATGAAATTCTTTATATCCAAACAATCTACTTAAAAGTATTATTTTAGACTGAATGCTCAAAAATTACTTAACCAATGACAAATGATAAACTATGGTAGTATGGTAAGAATAACATCAACTAAAGAAATTGCTCAAAATGACCACCTTCATTCAATACCTACACAAAGTTCATAGTTGTCTCAAGTTGATTAGACTATTTTTGATAGCATTATTATGGATCTGATTCAAGTCAGAAATTAAAGCTTCAAAATTTGTTTCTAATCATTACAATATTATCATTATTCTTTGTGCGTTGACGGGATTAGTTCCGAATATGAGTTTAATATTGGTTGATTTTATATCATTAATATCATTCTCCGCTTTCATTGATTGTCTGTCATTATTGCTGAAGTAAATTTTTTCCTTCAGGAACTGCTACAAAAACGTGTCTTACGGTGTTAAATCAGGACTATTTGGTGGCCATAAAATGGTGGGCGCCATTACTGATCCAAAGATCAAATTGGCCACTAAATATTCACGAACTTCCGAAACGCTATGCCGGATGGTTATTTAAATTTGAAACTTTGTGGTGCTCAAAATAAGATAGAAAGACCAACATATGTTACATATTCGAAATCAGGGGAAAAAGAGCTAACCAAATATGGAAAAATATACAGGGTGTTCCATTTGAAAAAATGAAGTTGCCATCAATATGTTGGCCAGCCTGTATATATTTCAGTTTCTGGACTCATATAAAAAAACCTCAGTTGATTTCTTGAAACTTTTATACGAAATATTTTTCTGTATCTCCTTTATGCGGCCCATACACAAGTTACTTTCTCGGCGTTTTGGCAGCTAGCGTTTTGCGAGCGTCCTAGACGCTCGTGCAATTTTCACCACACACAAGCGTCTCAGGTGCCGTATTCTCGACAAGTGATAGTCCAAAACGTATACGAACTTCATTGCGCGGTGTGCATTTTTGCAGGTAAAACAGGGACTCGCGCAATGAAGTTCATATACGTTTTCGAATATCACTTCTCGAGAATACGGGCCCAGTAGCTCATCGATCACTGACGATAAAGGTTTAAAATGTCATCCGTACTTGCACCCGACTTTTCCGTAGCTCGTAACTTTTTGTATTCTTTACGGAATGAGTCTCGGATGCTTTTCATTTTTTTCTTTACGAAATCAATATCGCATTCATCGTTTTATTGTTACATAAAGCTAACAATTCTTCGTAGGCTTTATTCTTTAGTGTTCTGTTCGAATATTCTTTGCTCTTAATCACCCATGAATACTTATTCTTTTCAAATAGTTCTATAAAATTTGTAATAAATTCTTCTGAATGTGCAATTCTTGCATGATTCTCTGCCATTCTAGGCGCTCTCACACACACACAAGCGTTTTTCAAGCGTTTCGCCGGCTATCTTGACGCTAAAATCAAACACGTTTGATCTTGGCGTCCGGCGTTGCGTCCAGCTCGGCGACTCGCCAGCGTGGCAGCGGATGGACATACACAGGCGTTTTTCGGGCTACTTTTGGGCGTTTTAGTCGCTTGCGGCGACGCTAGCTGCCAAAACGCCGAGGAAGTAGCTTGTGTATGGGCCCGCATTAGTAACAAAGTCAAAGGGGGGGTCAAATTATAGTGAAAAACCCGGTGCAAAGCATCAACGAATGATTTTTATATTGGAACACCATAACAACTTATAAACGATGCGCTTCAAATCATAGGCCAAACTCATTTTCTCATAAGAAAAAATTTCGCAAATAATCCTGGAACAGATCAATTTTTACTGAGGTTGAAACTCTTTGATGAAATTTTTCAATTCAAAAAAACGTACTAACAACATACTAGATCATAACTAAAGCGCAGTATCTCACACATTCTAATTTTTCACGTGAGTGGATTGAAAGTTGTGCATGAACAAAACTGTAATGGTCGACTTTTATTCGTTAACAAATAACAAAATTCATCAGGAACCTACCATCGTCTTCTAATAAATGCACCATGAAAACCTCTATGAACAAATTTTTAAGAAAAATTTTTTTTTTCTTGGAAATTTCTGCACGCTTGTAAATAAGATAGAAAGAACTTACACGAAAAGAACCACATGACCGACTTTCTTTATTCAAAAAATTTGGAGGTTGATGGGGAAGTGAATAAAAATTGACCTGTTTCAGGATATCGTTGCCAAATATTTTTCTTCCGAGAAAATGAATTTGTTCCATAATTTTGACGCTAACTGAAATGTCGAAAAAGTAATACTGAATTCTAAAGGTTATCGAGGATATTGCGCTTTTGTTGCAAGGGGAACAGTGTTTCGCCCGTAGTTTTCTAATTTTGAACCAAGGGAGGTCTCAAACGACTCTGTTGGAACACTGATGAAGAATTCGAGGTCAACAATAATTCTTTCCGGTCGGTCGTACGTAGAAAAACTTTCGGAAGGAGCTAGAGAATTTTCAGGGTAGGTGCAGGTTCAAAATGAGTCGTTTAAGTGGTCCAAGTTGGTCAAGAATCTTCTGAGTTATATTTTTCTGACATTTTCTCCTATATTTTGTAGAATAGAAACATGTAAATTCTATTCACTTAAAATTTCAAGTAATTAATGTTTAATAAACTGTTGAAACGCCACACACAAACGTTTGAAATTGCTAGCTCATTTAACTGATTTCAATGATGAATTTCTCGAAAATCTGACAACTGACAAATTTAAAATGAGTGTTTTTGTAAATCACTGGAAATATTCATTCGTTTATGAGTAAAATCGGCATAATGGTTTTTTGAGTTATAGGGATTTGAAATTATATTTCTCGAATATTTTCTGAAATAAGTCCTCCGATCGTTAAGATTCGCGAGACAGAAAATGAAAATTAAAAAAACTGCTCCAAAACTTCCATACTTCAAAAAATGTACAACATAATACAACTTATAAAAAGCGTCGATAAAATCAAGTTTACAAAAATTCAACCCTCCAGCTACAGTATTATAAATAAAGAATTTCTACGAATATACTCGTTTGATTTAAGTTGAAAATATTTTTATTTCAACCGTGTTATACAACTGCTTTGCTATGCATTTAGTGGTTTGTTTCTGAAAACATTTCAGCAGAAAGAAATCATATAACCTCCGATAGGACAGTCATAGTAAAATGCCCCTAGACCGGTAATCTGTTGAAAATAATTTAATTTTCTGAAATATCAAAATCGATTGTTCAATACAGAGAAAAATTATAGAACCCAAATAAATATCTTTTGAACGAAAAGACAATATTTATGAAATTTTGCGGGTGAGTGGCGTGAGTGCAATGACGCAAAATGCATCTGATGTACAATTATCTGGTGATGATATACTGCCGGTTGAACCGAAAATACCCAGAACTCTTTTAATTTATTTGGGACCCCTTGTACATGTTTGCAAATGTTGGGATTTCGGATGAACACATACTCGATTTCGTGTAGAAAAACATAAAAACACTCCTGTTTTAAAATAAGCGCCTTCTGAGTTAGTATCAGAAAAAAAAACGAAAAACGCAAGTTTTTCTGAAAATTATTTCTTCTTTACAGATGAGTGTACTCTTCAATGCGCTGATGAACCTTTATGGCATGTTGTATGTTGAACCTATGATGAATGATATAATAAAGCAAGTATTCGGAGAAAACAGCAGACCAGTTTATGAATTGATGAAAGAAGTGGATATGTTGTTCATAAATGTGAATCCTGTATTACACCCTATCAGAGCCATTACACCAAATACCATTATTTTGGAGGTGGCACTCACGTTGATAGAGTTTCTAAACCTTTACCAGAGGTAAGCACATTAAGACTATTCCGTTCGGTTTAGTTGTCTCTCTGTCAAATTTATGCATTTATCAAAAATAACAATATTGTTTCCTAAACTTTTTTCAATATTTAATCATAAAGTTCTAGATTGCTAAAACGTTTTGTCATAGAATGTCCTGTTGAAAATGATTTCAGATATTTCTGAGATGTTTAAAGGTAATTGTGGAATCAATTATTGGTGAGAAACTGTTGATCTTACTGGTGATAAATTCAGCAATAACCCAACTGAGATATTGCAGTATTCAAATGAAATAGGACAAACTCTATTTTATCACCGATACATACAGTCGAACTTTCCTATAACGAACGTCTGTATAACGATTTCTCTCTATACGAATTTTGTAAGACATGGCACCTTCAATACAAATTCCATTTTTAAAACACGAGGCAAATCTCTTTTATAACGAAATATTCAAAGAACATCACTCTTTGAATGGGTATTGGTAAGAAGTTATACAGTAGAGACTAGATAATCCGGATCAATTAATGCAAGGGATGATCCGGAATCCGGATTAATGAGGAATCCGGAATACCGCGTCTTACAATTTAGTAAAGATGCAATTTAAAAAAACGGTTGAAATAAATATAGGCTTATTATCGAAACCATAAAACAATATATTATTTGGAATAATTAGATATTTTACGTTTTTTCTACTGTACGGGAAAAAGAATGCTGAACAATAGCTTTCTCCTGTATATCTTTCAGAAGCTGAATATCAGTAATTGCCATGAGTTATGGAATAAACAGACTGCATCGAATTGATCTATGCTCTAAATGCCTTTGCTAACATTATCCCTGTCTTCGAGGATCGAAAAAATATGTGCTAAAAGGCTTTTTCGGTATTTCAGTTTTTTTAATTTAATATCATTATGATCCATATGCTGTATCAAAGCTGTATGGTTGGAGGTAGAAACATTCCATTCCATTTCACTAATTAATTATTCTTGTCTGACTTTTTTGTTCATATACCATTGTGCACTATTATATACCAAAAGAACGCCCGATCGTCGTCATAGAAATTGAGTTACGACAAGTTAGAACCGTAAACCACGTATGCAACGATCGGAAATTCGGATTATTGAGTCTTGCAATCCGGATTATAAGGACATAATACAATCTTGAAGGCAATCCGGACTAGTAAATATCCGGATTATCGTTCTCCGGATTATCGAGTCTCTACAGTATAAGTGTCGATTTTTCCGGACGTACGTAATAAATCCCCACCTTAAACTAAATCATTACGGCGGGCAGAAAAATCCTTCTGAAACAGTTTTCAATACACCCCTGGCTGTTAGGCTTCAATCTAACCATTACGCTAGTAAGAATGTTTACGAAAACGTCAAAAAGGAAGTGCTTAAGTTTGAATGATAAACTTAAATTTATCAGTGAAGTCGACCGCGACATCGCCGACTATAGAGCAAATTTCTGTATATAACGAAATTTCTTCATAACCAATTTTTCTTGCGAATTTAGCACTTTCGTTATAGGGAAGTTTCACTGTATTTTGAATGGCGCTCACAACAGTATGTCAAATGTTGTCATTGACTTAAATTAATATTCTGCTGCCAGACATTTTTGATCAGCAAAAAACAGAAAAATTAAGTTCTGCCGATCTAAAACTTAATCGCCATTAACTATAACAAACAAAAGCGAAGCAGTGAATAACCCAACATTACTTTTAAACATCTCAGTTATAAAGACACCTCAGAATTGATCTACTGATCAAAAAATCAATTCAAAATTTCAGACAACAGAGCAGATCTGCGCGATCAATTGTTATGATAAAATATTATCAACAATTTTCAATTGAAATTTTCCAGGGAATCAAAAAATTCCTAGATAGTGCCGAAAATGGAGCAATTTATTTCAGTTTGGGTTCAAATGTCAAGAGCGCTTTATTGAGAGATGAACTTCGACAAGTTTTCATAGACACTCTGAAAGATTTGCCATATAAAATTTTATGGAAGTTTGAAGACGAAGAGCTTCCAAACAAACCTGATAATGTGATGATACAAAAATGGGTTCCTCAGGGCGATGTCCTCAGTAAGTGTAACAACATTTTTGATATGGAAAAAAAGAAAAAAATATCGAAATAATTAAAATCCGAACAAAACATAAAAAATAAACTGCGTTAGCATGTTGACTTTGACTACATTTGAGCACTGATAGAAATAAACCAGTTATGCAATACCAATGATACAATATAATATTCTTCAAAATAATAATAATTTCTTTATTTGCAGAAGTAACATATACATATCGGAAGTCCCAAGTTGAGTGGCCTATTAGATTATTATGGAAACTATTGATGGTGAAGATTTCAAATTTTGTGGATCGAAATTATTTGGCCATGTAAGGTACAAGGTTTTTTAAAATAATTTCACATTTCCAGTGTTGCCGGATGTAGGACATTCGGCAACAACTTTGTCATTTTAAATTAGACATTTTTATGATACTCCACAATATGTGAAATCTAATCACTTTTACTCTTTCATATCTATCTTCAACGGTTTTTGAGTTAATAATTATTTTTCGAAATTTTAGATCAAATTGGCGTGTTACGAAAATGACTCTAGTTCGCTCAATATTTGAGATTTAAGTCACAAATTTAGCAAGTCATTAGATATAAATCTGATCTATGTCACTGTTTTTTTATTATAGTTGTCAGTTTAATACAAGATGGACAAAAAAATCATCATTTGCCAAGTTACAAAATCGTTGAGATAGGTATAGGGACGTGAATAGGAAAATTGCAATATATTGTACTGATTTCAAAAAATTTAAAACTATACTTGGTGTCTTATTTGAAAAAACTTTTTTACGATTTTGTAACTTGGCAAATGATGATTTTCTGTTTGGTCAATCCTGTATAACTGACAACTATAATTCAAAAGCAGTGACATAGATCAGATCAATATCTAATGACTCGCTAAATTTCTGACTTAAATCTCAAATATTGAGCGAACTAGAGTCATTTTCGTAACACGCCAAGTTGATCTGAAATTTCGAAAAATAATTAATAACTCAAAAAACGTTAAAGATAGGTATGAAAAAGTGATAGTGAATAGATTTAATATTTTATGGAGTATCATGAAAAAAATAGAAATACCGGATGTTTCATTTAAAATAACAAAATTGTTGCCAAATTTTTCTACATCCGACAACACTGGAAATGCGAAATTATTTTAAAAATGTACCTTACATGGCAAAATATCGATCCACAAAATTTGAAATCTTTACCATCAATAGTTTCCATAATAATCGAATAGGCCACTCACTGTGGGACACCCGATATGCAACAAAAATAAAAATAAATAAATAATAAAAATGGAGCTCAAAGGAATTAGAACTGCTTTGAAATTGAGCTCCAAGATTACATCAGCTATATTTGTTTCCGCGATTTATAGAGAAAACATATTTTTTTCTGAAACTCAACGGTCTACCCGATGCATTAAAACACAGCTTAATCGGATATTATTTTCAGAACATCCAAATATCAAAGCCTTCATAACCCAGTGTGGATTGCAATCAATGGAAGAAGCAATCATGAATCATGTACCTTTAGTGGGATTGCCCTTTTTCGCGGATCAACCTTCCAATGCAATGATAATGGAAGACAAAGGTTTCGGTATATCTTTGGATCAAACCACGCTTACGACTGATCAATTCAGAAAAGCCATTTTGGAAGTGATCTCTAACCCGAAGTAAGTTGAAACACAATTGAATTGACTAATCATTCTGAAGACGAATTTGGTAGTATGATAAAATAACTGAGGTATAAAATATAAAAGAAGATACAAATTATGCATAATGCAATTGAAAATATGTATAAAAACAGAAATAATATTAATCGATAAATATCAACAAATATTAATTAACAAGATCACAAATCGCTGATCATGTACAGTGTCTCCCAATAAGCTTGATAGAACTTTGAAATTGAATAAAACAACAACAAATTAACCGATTTGGTTCTCAAACATTTATTCGAAAGATATGGTGTATAAGTTTATGATTTAAACAAGATATCGTTCAAATGGCCTCCACGAGCTCGTTTGCAGACCTTAATTCGTTTGACCCAATTTTCCATGACTCGGCCTAGCATTTCCTGTGGTATGGCCTCGATACACCTCGTAATGTTCTCCTCAAGGTCTGAATTGACGCTGGAGAGTTGTTGTACACTTGTGATTTCACATATCCCCATAAAAAAAGTCCAAGGGCGTTAAATCACACGATCTTGGCGGCCAGGCGATGGGGCCGTTTCTCGAAATTAAGGAGTCGCCGAACTTATCGCGCAATAAAGTCATGTTGTCGTTCGAAATGTGTGGGGGCGCCGTCCTGTTGAAAATAAAGATCGTCGTCACTAATTTCATCAAATTTCGGGAGAGAAATTCACGCAGCAAGTCGCTATAGCGCTGGCCGTTCACAGTAACGGCTTGTCCGGCGTAATTTCGGAAAAATACGGCCCGATGATGCCACCACTCCACAATCCACACCAACCTGTGATCTTTGTGGATGCAAAGGTCTTTCTTGCATCACTTGTGGATTAGAATCGCTCCAATATCGGCAATTCTGCTTGTTAACGAAGCCGTTCAGCCAGAAATGAGCCTCTCTTCGCGTGGCCACCGGCGTTACAATATTCTTTTTTATTTCCTTTTGAGTTTTACTGTTAGGCAACAATTTTTTTAGAACCTCCTGACCTCCTAACAAATAAGTGCAAAGATTTTCGCAGGAGCACTTCATTTTAATTGAAATTTTTTAAAATTATTTCTGTTTCAGAGAGTGGGAGTGAAAACCTAGAAAGTTTTCCAAAAATGCAGAATCCTCCCAGAATATATTTCAATCGATATCATTAATTAACTTGTTCTTCAGAAGTACCAGTATTTCGATAATGCTCACGAAAGCATTTTCTGTACGATTAAAATTTCCAGAGCTGTCCGCGAATAACGATTTCAAAACCCTGTATCTTGAAAACGGTGTTCTTCAGATTTTTTTCCAATGCCAACATATTTAACTCTCGAAAACGGTGCCATTATAGGGGGGTAATTAATAGAATCTTTTGTTCGTATTTTTGAACGAGCTATAACATTTTGAAGTTTGTCGCTCTCATTCAATAACACCCTGTATCTATGCGGATCTCACAACAAGTTTTTTTTAAGATATTTCACCCTCTATCGAGGGAGTTATCAAAAATATTATGTGTGCTATCGAGAGTAGCAATTAATATCTTTGGTAATCAATACAAACTTTCTTTTCCAGGTATAAGCAGAAAGCTATCGAAATTGCTGATTTGTCAACTGATGTTGAAATGTCAGGTCTTGATAAAGTTGTGTGGTGGACAGAGTACGTCATAAGAAATAAGGGAGCCAAGCTTCTGAGAAATCCAATCAGGGATCTACCCCTTTATCAGTATTATCTCTTGGATGTGATAGGTTTTCTTGCTCTTATAAGTATTATAGTCACATATAGCGTTGTTAAAATAAGTGTATTTCTATATCGTCTCGTTCGACAACTTATGCCGAAAAAAGTTAAAAAAGATTGATTTCCTTTCTAAATACGATAAAGGTAAATAAGTTTAGAAGATTTTCATGTATATAAAATAATTGATAAGATAAATCATTCAAACCACATGGTGTTAATATTACAAGACATTAAGACTGAATAAAAATAAAAGTATGATCTATAAGAGTAAATACTTCAGAGCAAGAAGTAGCTAAAGAGTTCACTTCTTCTGAGGTTAATATACGGGGTCTTTATAAATGATTGTTACATCGTAGGTTGCTTTGGAATTTTTGTATCCTTAGGTTTCTTATGCAAAGTCTACAAATTTATAATTCGAGTCACATTATTCAATTTCTTCCTCAATAACCAGCATAATCTCACAGTATCGTTTGTTTAAATTAAAGTTTACGTCAGAATATCCAATATCCATAATAGTCCAACGCCAACTGCGCTGTTATAATCCTTTATAGAGACCCTGTATTATTAAGGTACATTCGAACTGAATGACACAAATGAACCTAATTTTCTTTAATTCCCTTATGATTATTTTGTTCAATGTGCCTATTTCAACCTGTATATTCTCATCATTTAAATTCTACCGAAAGTTTGCCATTATAACATTGGATAATAGCATTAAAATCGTTCACATATGATGAATGAAAAATTTATTGTTCCACCGTTGATAGTCATCAGTTGTTATGTAAATTATGTAAATAAAAATGTTATTGATTATTATCAATACAAGCTTTGATTTTTCCTCCTGAGAGATCTACCCCGACTCCCGAGTGTTGAAGAAAAAAGGTTTCACTATTATGGGAGCTAGTTCTGAACCTCAAATTTAGTGAAAAGTTTTGGAGATATGAGCGATTTCCTAAATATTAACTAAGGCCATACATCAAAACATATCACTCATTTCATATAGTAGGAGAGCTGGCACGAATTTTTGGGTAGGTATTTGAGGCAAGCTGAAAACTTGTCAGATGCCTCTCCTATTATATCCCAACTCGGGATTGCAGATGGCTGGTGAGTAGCGGGGCTAAATCAACCCCTACATTTTTAATGGCCTGGCAGGTAGAAAGCCCTACCGAAATGATCTGTCTTTTTGGAAATCTTATTTTTTAGTTATAAGTAACACTCCATTAAAATTTCAAGCTGCCTCAAAAACATTTTTTATAATTTTTTGCAACATATTTTTGCACGCGTCTGGCAATGTTAAAACCCTGATTAATTATTTGGCAGCTTGAAATTTTATGGAGTGTTACTTATAACTAAAAAATAAGATTCCCAAAAAGACAGATCATTTCGGTAGGGCTTTCTACCTGCCAGGCCATTAAAAATGTAGGGGTTGATTTAGCCCCGCTACTCACCAGCCAGGTCTGCAATCCCGAGTTGGTATATAATAAGAGAGTAATCTGACAAGTTTTCAGCTTGCCTCAAATACCTACCCAAAAATTCGTGCCAGCTCTCGGACTAATATTCAATATCGAAAACATTTCCAATAAGGTTTAGATGGAAGAACAGAGGGAAACCGAAATGCAAATATTTACCGTATATTACTAACAACGAACCTCAAAAACATTGTTCTCCAAAAAACTAATGTTAAGAAAACTCAGAAGTTTTTCACAGTTCAATATTTTGGATTTGTAACTCGGTTTTCAGCTTAAAATTGAATATTTTGGTAATTGTTAAAAAACGGCGTACACATATAGCACGTATAATTTTGAGGAAACAAATATGCTACTCACATAATATTTGTTCAAGATCACAAATCCATTGTAGAAAACTATTATTCTTCAGCCGTTATCGATAGATGACAGATCAAAACACAAGACAAACAAACACTAACTTGTTGAAATCGCGTTTAAACAGTCATTATGGACGTCAAAGATAAGCGCGTGTTCGACGCAATATTATGTCATCGTGAGAATAAGTTTTTTCTTATACATATTTCAAAACCATGTGTTGTATAAATGTTTTTTCATACTTACTGTTTTGTTGAGTCTAATTCACCTTCACGTGTTCAATCCTTTGAATGAAGAAATTTACTAGTCTTCTACCGACATGTCAGAACCACTATTATCAAGAAACTAGTGCAGTTGACACTCAAGCAAGCTGTCTTGATATAAATACCGGTATGGAAGATCACATAGAATACGATATTCAATGCATCAGAAAGAGAACTTTGCCGTTCAGTTGAACAGTGGAATGTTCGAAAGATTTGAAGCTCCACGATTATACGAAATGAATGATCAACTACGAATAATCTTGTTCAAGACCGTACCCAGGAATTCAGCTAGGGAAGGCAGCTCATACCTGTTTCGACAATATGAAAATTGACGTTTATTTTATTTTCAGGGGGGCAGATGCCCCCTTTTGCCACTACCTGGGGACGCCCTTGATCTTGTTGTTTTCAAACAGCATCCTAGGCAACCTAAAGTACACGAATCGAGCCTCAGTCTGCCCGAAATACCTGATTTGAGCACTTCAGGTAGCCTTTCTTACTGCTTAAATTAGGCCACTCCCTATGATTAAAGAAAGACAACAAAATTATTCATAGTTGATAATTCATTTCATATAATCGAAAAGCTACGAATATTTTGAATAATCCATTGTGCAACTGTATGGAAAGTTCTTTCTCTGATGCATTGAGTATCTATATTTACTATGTGATTTTTCAAACTTGTAGGATCGAAGTGATTACGACTTATTTTTCAAAATTGATTATGAATGTTTCTTTCTTTTGACTTCTATGGCTATAGTCCGTTCACGAAAGGTTGAGCACATAGTAGGCGTATTTACTGTCATAAAGTAAAATAAAGTCAACGTTGCCTAATGTACTCGGCTTCGTCCGACGAGCTTGCGAGTTATCAGAGAACTCTATGCAATATTGGCAACATTGCGTATCAATCTGACAAGAAAATGAAGGACATTACCTAAAATTTTAATAAACACAGTGGAATATGCCAAATTTCCATGGCCAACCGACGGCTCAACCTTTCGTGAACGGAGTATAGATCATCTCTCTGACGTGCACCGGGTGTCCTAAATTCGTTGTTTAAAGAGGGAATCTCAGAAACCCGATGAGCTAGAACAAAATGAGTGGCACATTTTTAGGCTCGATTTTTGAGAGAATTAATTTGGTGAAAACCGTAACCTTCTAAGTCAATCAGATAAAATCGGAAAACGGCGTCACATGAGAATTTCTCATAACTTCTTTATTACTGAAGTTATAAACATGAAACTAAAACAATATACAGGCACTTTTTTCAGTAGGATTCATTGAAGTAATCAATTTTTCTTCATTACATTTTGTTCTAGCTCATCAGGTTTCTAAGATACCCTAACTAGACAACCAACTTAGGACACCCCATACATTGAGAAATAAATTTTGTTCCTGTTGACTCAAGTTAACTACAATGCAATCCGAACAGAAGAAGCCGGAGTCAATTAATTCTTAAAAATATTATTGTATTAAAGACAAAATAGTACTGAAAAACACCCAATCAAAATCATACAGATTCAACAGTTTATTGTTTCCATTCAAATCGTAATGTAATTCAATATTTTCCTACTGTGTACTTCACCATCAGCTTCAATGGAAAGAAACTCAAAGCCAAATTTTCAAGATCCAGTATCATCAACAGTAAAAGACTGACTTAACAATTACTACGATCCATCCTCCAAATTAAAAAATACTATTTTCACAAATTGTTCAATGAACAAATTCATTACTCTTCAACCCAACCTATTCTAGGTTTTCATAAATATTATTCATATTCAACTAGATATTCGTTCAAATTGACTAGTTAATATGAATTGACAATTTTTGAAGTGAGTCTAAAAAAATTAACACAAATTCACAATTTACATAAACAGAACAAAAGTGGAATAAAAGCTCCAATCGCAATGAAGACTGGCAGCATTATTGAGGAATCATCCATAGTATATGGATCAGGTTGTTTCACAGCACCCGGCCGTCGGTTTTTAGGAATAACCTCTGGCTCTTCTTTCTGCTCTTCAAACTTTTCAGGTTCCATTTGGATAGGGGGCAGTTTCGGCACATCTTCTAAAGTTGCCTTCACTACATAAATTGCATTAACTTTGGGATTGTCTTTATTTCCCTTTATAAATTCAACACGTATCTTACTACCTCGAATGTCAGATTCTTCTTCGTTGTAAAACAGTCGACCTAAAATATGCATTTTATAATTTTCAGATAATATTCAGGACTTTTAAAGAATTATATTTTTCTCAATTATCTTTGCAGAGTATTAAAATGTATAATTTTCAAGCATGTGCTCTGTTTTGTACAGGGCGAAACATTATATCCAAATACTATTTTAGTTAGTCAAACTTACAGAGTGGTGTGGAGTAAAGAACAGATAGAGTATGCATATTAAGTGAATGGCTTACCTTTGCTTACTCTAAATGGAATATACTCATCATGTGCGAAACCTCTGCCAACTTTATCAAATATATCCAAGTCTGTGATAACTATGTGTTCTCCATTCAAAACCACGTCGAAAACTTTTTGGTTCGGAGCATTAAAATATACTTCACAAAATTTTAATACAAGGACATAGTCCCCATCCGAAGTAATAGGTATATCATAGCCAAATGTGTTTGTATGATATCGTTCTGTTTGATACAATATATGGTCTTCTGGTGGAATTCTTCCAATAAGTAATCTTTTTCCATAATCAGAAGCAATTCCTATTTTTCCATGAAGAGGATCTTTCTCATATCTTATTCCATGAACATCTGTGTGGGCGTCTCCGCCACAATTCACTGCATAAATTACAGGATCAGAACTTTCAACATAAATCGAAGTCAGAGTAAAAAATATTAGGAGAAAAAGTCCCATATAAGTAACTGAAAAATTGAAACTTTTGGTTTTCAACACCATATTTCTAGTGTAAAAACCAAAAAAATATCCTCTATCACCGGTACATCAAAAGTTCATTACAAATCATACGTGGTGTTTATCATCATTTCCTTATTTTGAAAAGCTCAGGTAAGAAAGTTTGAGGTTAATTTGTCGACAGCATAGACCTAATAAGAATGGACACCGCATGAGAAAGAGAGGTCACTTGGTTGAATGTGATGGAGCTATTGTGGGCAATGTCATACTTGTTCTATGGGCTATTACTAGAAATGAAAACCGAGGATAATAATTCATTTTCTGTTATGTTTAGAAGTAAATTGTAAACTTTCACCAAAATGTTAGGTTATTGTTATTGTTATGATGAACTGAAGTGATTGTGGAAATTAAACTGATTCTGTCAGAAAGCAACATCAGTTGGAAGTGATGCGCATCAGTTCAAAATCACAACATTGTCAAATAGAAAGCGCATCAACTGATTTTGCATCAGTTTGGAAGTGATGCGGCCTCAAATAGAAAGGGCCTATTCCTGATCTTCTTCCTCGCTCTGATCACGATGCAGAGTGAAGTGAGCGAAGAGAGCTTCGTTTTGAAGAGTTTCGAGCTCCTGAGCTGTTCCAGTGCTTGTGCGCATCCAATGGCAAGCCGTATTTCGAGCACGAAATACTTCAAAACGAATAGGCTAAAGGCCAGCTGAGCACAAGAAGTGCACGTCGAGCAGAATATTCAGACTAAGCTTATTAACCAGTTTCCAGCGGATAACCAATAATAACTGCGGTTATCATTAGTTCAGCTCTTGGTTATTCCCATTTTGTCCTAGGTTGTTAGATGTAACCACAGCTCGCCAAAATTGGCCTTTACATCTTATGATGGAATGATATACAGGGGTTTCCTAAACATGCGGCAAAAATTCAGGGGGTTGTTCCTTGGACTATTTTAAGCATGATCCTTTGATGATTTTTGAAAAACTCTTTGTTTCGAAGATACAGGGCGAACAACATTTTTCATATTTTTAAAATTAATAATAGTTTAATAAAAATGCGTACCGCACTGTGTTTACTGAGTAGGTACAATTTATTTTTAAATTTGTTTAACAACATTCCAATTACTAAAAACGGCCAGTTTTTTGACTTAAAATTGATAAGTTCAGATGGTAAAGGAATACAGATCAAACACGGTTTTCATTTGAATTCGTTTTTTTGGCTAGAGGTGGTCATTTTCAACAGTTTTTGTAGGTTAAGTTAAATTTCCATGTAATTTTTCATAATAAAATGTTATTATTGAAAATTTTGTTTCCCCTGTATCTTCGAAACAAAGAGGTTTTTCAAAAATCATCAAAAGACAAAATATTCTTAGAATAGTCCAAGGAACAATCCCCTGAATTTTTGCCGCATGTTTAGGAAACACCCTGTATAAACGTCTTCGTGAAGCAATCTGCCACATAATTAGATAGACCCTTAGTCTAAGGATAGACCATTTTCGAACATTTGGTGATATTCCTCAGACCTGAATTTTCGAAATAACAGTTATTTTATGAATAAATTAATTTCAAAAATCCATTAATTATACAGGGTCTCTATAAATGATTGTAACAGCGCAGTTGGCTTTGGATTACTTTGGCGCTACAGAATACCAATCTCTAACCAATCAGAGATGATGACAGAACTCTGTGGTTTGCATAGGAATCGGCAAAATGAGAATAATCCAAAGCCAACTGCGCTGTTACAATCATTTATAGAGACCCTGTATAAGTACAACTTGAAATGACTGAGCAGAAACAAACTTGAAAATTGTTTGTTTGCCACATAAATACACTAAAAAGACAAAAAGTGCTTCACTTTGAAGCGAAACGGCTTTGCGCGGTATCCTCTCCCACGCGCACTTCAACTCTCTATAGAGAGTTGAAGTGCGCGCAGCACGTAAGCCCGAACGTGGACGTAGACGTGAGAAAAACAGTCAAATATAACGTTTACGTCTTGAAGTAAAAATAGAGTTGAAGTGCTGCCATACGTACGTACGACAGACCATTAGAGACTAAGCTAACCTATTATTTCTTTTAGTTGTATTCTGACAGAAAGTTTCTGATATTAGCGATTCAGATCGTCTGTTTCTTATAGACAAATTGATGAAGTAAACATATATTTGTAGGATTCCTTCATTACATTCGAATTTCAAAATGAATAATAATGAAAATAATTTTTTTATAACTTGAGTTCTTGCCGAAAGCAGGAATTTTAGAGGAAATCATCACAAATGAGTTGCTTGTATGTAATATCACTCTCATTTGAAAGGAAAATTCCACATTCGTAACTTATCGAAATAATATATTAGTTCTTGGTACTTATATGCAATCTCGTAACAGAAGTATTGCATTGAAAAAAATTCAACACTTCTCACAAAAATGCAAAATCACAGTTTATAAATAATAAGGAAGATATTAAGTAAAAAGTTAATTAATCGTGTTCTCAAAACAAAGTTTCAGCTACTAGATTATTTTTAAATTTTTAAGGTTAGAAGCAATTCATTTCAAAATTCCAGCATTCGCCCTTCATCGGTCGGATTCGTTCAACTTTCGGTTACGTACGTACGTAACAGGACGCTAGTTTACGTCGCACGTAAAGCGGCCCAAGCGTGGACGTAAGAACTGACGAGTGCGCATGAGCACATGTCAATTGTAACGTTTAGGTCTACGTCCTTGGCAGCACTTCAACTCTCTAATGTCAGTTGAATTATATTCAACGCATCAACTCCTTGTGGGCACAGCAATGTCTGTGTCTCATCAATATTTGTTTACATCTTCCATATGATTTTGACAAGTTGCCCACAAACTTTCTCCATCTCTTTTCTTTTCGATAAGATCGCATATGTCTTTCTCTCTCTTATGTATCCAAGTCGTCGATCTTCTGTTATAGTCCGTTTAAGAATGATTGACATCTCAGGTGGCTGTGGGAAATCGAAAATATGTTGGTATCGGTCCGTTCGGTGAATTTCGATTTGCCGATTTTAGGTTGGTGCAGGGGGTGAAACGCTAGAAGTAAAATCTACAACACGGACATACGTCTCCCCATTTATTTTGGGGGCGGAGCCAAACAGTGACGTATGTCTGAGCTGAATCCAAGCAATGTCAAATTTAATTGGGATGGATGTCATTGTCAATGCTGCCATTTTTATTGTTGTGTGTTGTTTTGTTTGGGTCGAAGAAGGAAGTGAAAAAGTTGAGTTTCAAGTGGAGTTATTGTTTAAATAAAGCCAATATGAAAGTATTTGTGAGGAGCTTGAAGTTATATTTTCTGTTTCTTTGATATGCAATAAGGTTAAAGTAATCATTCTCTTTTTGGATGTATCTTTGCTTTACGAATGAATCAGTGTTATTGTGTACTGTGTAGTGACTACCTATAGTGACTTACATGACTTTTTAAATACAAGTGTTGATTTTCTATACGTATTATATGAACAAATGCTTCAAAATTTGTCAACAATTGTTCGGAAGTTTTTCAACTGTACTCAAATTGTAAGACCTGTGGTTGATCATGAATGTTTGTTAGTTCAAAACATTCAATAATTATGTACTGTACAATTGAGCCTAATAAAATAATTATTTTTATAATGTATATTTTCTTTGAAATCTGCCTTTTAATTCCGAAACAATGAAAAAAGCAAGTAAAATAAATAAAAAATATATAATTATCTTCTTTCTCTCTCTTTCTGGACACAGAGCATTGTCAAAATTCGGGACGAAACCATAGAACCCCTCTCTTACAAAAAGCGACCACCCTCAGAATCAATCGCCCATTTATTTTTGACGTTTCAATTGTCACGCGTGTTGTAAGGGTTTCGTAGCAGATAGCCTTCGATTTTTTTGCCGATTTTAGGTTGGTGTTGAAAATATCACTGACTTTGACTTTTTCCAGTTTGAGTTAACCTATTGAAGATATTTCGAATTTATTTGTGAATATTCTTGATTTAATCGGCAAGTGGATTTAAATATCTCTTAAATCTACTTTGGTTTGATTACTGAATTGAAAATGGCCGGAATACAACCAACCAGATACCTCTCACCTTACTGCAAGGGAACGCCAGGCAGTGTATCGGTGTTACTGCGAGTTCTTTAGGGATTCAGCAGATATTTCTGCTAGTATTAAACGCATTGTGCTGGTTTTTCAGGTAAACGATCATGTACAATGTGTTTTCTGATTAAGTAATGAGTTTTTAAATTTCAGATTTCTCCTAGAACTGTCCTAGAATTTCGGAGAAAAAAGTAGAAGGCAAGTTGGTAGAGCCAGAGTTAGCACTGGAAGGAAACCTATTCCACATGATTATACCTTCAAAGAGACATTAAATGACATTATTTTTTCTAAAATCAAAAACAACGAGTATATCACTTTGGATATCATTTTTGAACTGGCTAAAAAGCACCTGGATTTCGATCATTTTATGTCAACACTTTATAGAATAATCAAAAAAATTGGTTACCAGTATGAGAAAATTGATCGAAGGAAAATTCTTATTGATAAACATAAAGATATCGTGAATATACGGTTTTGTGGTAAATATCTTGAATACTTGAGAGAAAATGTAAAATTTGTTTATCTAGATGAAACATGGATATTTGAAAGTGGCAGTCAAATCCGCCAGTGGACATTAGAAAGTAATCCCAAAGGTTTGTTGATCAAATACCTACGACTGCTTCTTGTAAAAAAGTAATTTGGCAACGGCTACATGAACATAAGTTTCCTATAATTGATTAACTTAGGAATACTTAAATCCTTTGTTGGATTTTATAGAAAGTTGAATTGTTAATACAATTTTAATGTTTACTGTAACAGTTTTTTTACATGTTATGTTCGCTTTGGAGCACTGCATTTAGAAGATAATTCTAATATGTAAATAAATAGTAAAATGTATAAGGCTATTATAAGTATTCCACTGTACTTTTAATAATTATTTTCAATGAATCTATGATTGTATATAACATTTCTGTCTCCAATTAACAATAAAATTTTGGAATAATGTTCTGAATTAATTTTCTCAATTTTGTACAGAAGCTTATTTTAGTTTTTCACTGTGAATTGTCAGTTTTAAGAAATGTTGAATAAGTGTGTTCCTTACCCATATAGTAAGGATTGAAATAAAGATTTTATGCTAAAACTTTAACTTTTGCTTTCTATGAATTCCAAACACTCAAAGGAACTCAATCAACTTTTATCTAAAATAATACCGACAAGACCTAAATAAAGCTAAATTGACAATCGTTTCCATTAAAAGCCAAAATATTCACCATTTCTCTATTCTCGACTGAGTTCAAACAGTGTGTTATCTATGGGATCTAAAGAAATAGTACTTAATTAATATGATGGATATGTTAAATCAACAAACAAATACTGAATTATTCATATCAAACTTCACCAAAGCATATACAGGAATGAAATCATTATTTAATCTGTGCAATAGTATATTCTGAAACAAGTATGAATTTCATACAAAAATTGAAACATCTTGTGGTCCACATTTTTTCACTTCATTTAATTTTAACACCTTTGCCAAACAAGCTCTGTTTATTTTTTTTAGCTATTCAATAAAATATTCCTCTTACTGAAACAGACAGAATCGGTGATAAGTTTATTAAAGTTATACAATTAACATACCCACTGAATAGATTCTTTTATTAGTGTTTTTGTCTTATTATGTATAACCAATTAACGAATTTGGCCACACATTTCAGAATATCAACAAGTTCTTACTGTTTCGTTTCATCAGTTTGGCTACCTCAGTTGAATTTGAGTTGAACACAATCATTTTTAGTTATAATTATGAAAGTTTGTCAGAGAAAAAGAACATTTATCTTAATTATCTTCAATAGAGTCTCAATCTTCATGGGTGAATTATGAATGACATCTCATTAGAGTACTTCAATAGTTTATAGTTTTATTTATTGAGGCAGCGATATAGTAATAGAACCTGAATCCCATTGATTGAACTGGACTGAAATAATAAATGTTTATTTTTCATGATATTCATAAGCTTAGGGGCTATACTTATTCTGGTTTCCTCGCTCTTTAGCTGCAATTTGCAAATGATGGTAAATACGAAAATTTGTCAATACAGTGTAAGAAATTATATACTGCTGGTAGGTTTAGAGATTTACACAATCCTAATGTTATTTAAGAATCAGGAACATTCTCAAGCTCAGAAATTTGCTTTGGAAAACAAAAATATTGTATTAAATATGTTTTTAGGTTATGTTTATTTATTTCCCTTCTTTGACTGATGAACCCACAGAAATTTTTAGTGACTTTTTAGTAACTAGAAATAAAGCCCCGACTGGACGTTCATGGCATGCTTCGATGTCAATAATTCTTAAACGGACTATAGGCACGTGATTCTGCATACATAGTAATTATAGAATCTATGGTCGACAGGTAGGTATTCGCACCACATCAAGTGAAATATTCTATGGTAAGACATAGATAATTATGATTATTCATTCATCATTCTTTAATCACGTCGTAGAGACGTTGTAAAAAGAGTGTATTTAAACTAAACTGAGCTGGCACAATCTCGACCGTTTATACATTAGAATTACTTCTAAAGACACGATACACAAAACACGGTATGCCAGATTCGTGGTCTAAACTCATCCGGCGCGAGCATCTACGTCATTGGAGAATATTAGGAACAAATTCTCACTAAACACTAACGCAAATGCTATGGAAATGTTCCCAGTGACGTCACTCAGGTCACTCTCGATGAGTGTCGGCATACCGGTGTTTGTGTATCGTGTTCTAAAGATCAATTTCTACACATAGTTTATATCCATTCCCGTACTCATTATACAGGGTCTTTATAAATGATTGTAACAGCGCAGTTGGCTTTGGATTGCAGAATACCAATCTCTAACCAATCAGAGCATAGCATGATCGAAGTATTCTGTGGTTTGCATAATCCAAGCCAACTGCGCTGTTACAATCATTTATAGATACTCTGTACTTAAAACATGACATGATACACAAACACCATACCAGCACTGGGTTTCGAACCCGGAGCAACGATGTCACATCCATAGAAATTTTTTTTCTCTATGGTCCCATTTTCTCAAAAAATTTAGGTTGGCCCAGGATTCACTTTAGGATTATAATAAATTATTAATACTTCTTTTTTGAGCGGATTTCTTGGTTGAAAGTAGTTCTCAATAATTGACTCTTAAAAATATAGGAGATGGTGTCACAATAGAACATTTGAGCGCTTGTTCGTAATCCTATTCTTGATGGAAAATCTACCTCTGACTGATCACTTACCCTGAAAGCTTCAAAATATCATATCGTGCTATTAAATTTTCAATATGTTATAGACAAGAACAAAAATGTCGAATGTATAAATGCCTTGTCGATTAAGTACCAGAATATATTTTGAATCCATTTTTGCCATCAAAATCACAAAGACTGCGTAGAAAAATCAATTCAAACGAATAAAAAAAAATTTGTTGTAAAAGCTTTAGAGCCTAGTTGTAAATCACGGCTATAGGAATGAGTCCTTATATGAAGATGAATACCTATATATAAAAATTTCTTAGTTATAAAAAAAGATGTACGCATGCAAAAAATGTGTGAGAAAACGTTTTTTTTCATTTTAGGGGTATTATTGTATCAAATTATTGTTGAATAGAATATGCTGCACATGAGATATTTTATTATATATATTACGACTACAGAATTTTTGGAATATGAAGATTTAATACCATATAACAATAATATTCAACAACATTAATTGAGAAAATTTTAGGCCATATTCAACAACCATGTGTAATATCTGCACTTATACAAATCCATTACTGGCGCACTTATCCTACCTACTTATTTTCTCATTTTATAATATTCAAGATGTAGTAAGACTACAAACAATTCAACCATTTCAAAATAAAAGAGGAAATAACATTTCACTCACATAAAACATGTTTTCCATTCATTGACACCTATACGCAATTTTACAATAGAAACTCATAGTTATTAGTTACTAATGAAAGACGGCACTGGCATTGCTATTGTAAATTGCTTTAGGGTTATAATTTTCACGATATGAGTTGATTTTTTCATTCATATCTTCATATGGCATGGATCTTTCAAGGTAAATGGGTGGTCTAAATACCATGCACATTTAAAGAAGATAATTATTTGACTCTCATTGCCCTACAAACGCCGTGTTACTTATCTACAGGATGTTTAATGTTTCTTTCCATAGCTCCTACAATTTCATAAATAATGGGTTAAATTTGCTAGATACGATACGCCGTTGAACTTATGCAGGTTATTTTCAAGTTGAGTCTATTTTATTTACGTGTTATTGTTGCGATTCATAACAAGATTTTTTTTAAACAATTGAAAATCGAATATTTGCTGAAGCAGAAGAGCTAAATCTGTTATTGTTGATTCATATCGAATGAAAATGATGCAACCCAAACCATATTAGGATCAACATATACTAATATTTTCTTTCAACATCTTTCAACACATGCAATAGTTTATTGGACAATTTGATGCAATGACATCATTTTTGACAAGTTCAACAACTGTCAAAAAAAAGACCCAACTAAAGAACACCCTGTATTATTCTCTGGGAATCTAATGCTTAGTCTGAATATTCTGCTCTGCGTGCACTTCTTGCGCTCAGCTGGTCTTTTATTAAGCTCTCTTCGCTCACTTCACTCTGCATCGTGATCTTTTATTATCAGAGCGAGCAAGATCAGATATATTCGCTCCCGCTCAAAAGCGAGAGCTCTTCCAAATGTCATTTTATTTCTAACCTAAGAGTTAGTTTAGGACAGTTTAGGTTAGTTATTTATGTTCTGGATGTTTTAACGAAAGATGAAACTAATTTTGTTGTTACAGTATGTGGTATCGCGAAAGCAGAGACACCGTTTCAGAGCGAAAGACAGCAAATAATAATTTTGAGGTTACGAATTCTTTGACTTGACAAGCCTTTGCGCCTGAGCGTTCCTTTATTATTTTCACTCTACAACATATGTCTTGATGTCACAGATAATTTTGCTCGCTCCGCAGATCATATTTTCAGACTAAGCATAATAAGTATTGTAGATTCGAGCTAACATGACAGATTAAATGAAATTATAGGTCAAAACTGAACAGAATGATGTTTTGTTCTATTAGTTACTATGTTGACTAAAAAATTTGTATGATCTCTTTTATAGTTTCACCATTTCTTCAAATCTTAAACATGCTCTAGATCAGTATAGCGTATGTACATATGAAAACACACCTTCTTTGGAATCTAGACAATACTTACAGACAACCTACATAAGCATTCACACTATAATGTTGAAATCGAAATGTTGTAATCCTATTTCTTGAATATTTAACCAGATTCGTCATCATCAATTTCAAGTGGAAGAGAATTTTAAATAAGAGTACAATTATGTAACAAGTTTAGGTGTTATGATGGATCATTCAAAAATACAAAAATTCAACCTCGAGAATAAATTCATATTATATATCTCACATAAAAATGTATTGATCACATAGATAATTTATATATAAGTATAATTTTATATTTGAGACAACATTGATAAAAACACTGATTTCAAAGATTTATCAATGGTTCATATAGAGCCAAAATCAGCTTTTTCAAAAGATGAATTGACTTTCAATAAAATTTCAGTTTTATAAAGCGATAAAGATTAACTGATTTTCACATATAGGTATATTTTATATGGAGTTGTGTGATTCTTCCAAGAGGGAAAAATCAATACAGCTTCGTGAATAACAGACAGTATAATATAACCATCAGCACAGAACATATATAACATTAAGTTGTACTTCTAACATATAAAACCAGAGTCAAAACTGTTGTACTTTGATCATCTTTTTGCACAAGGTCCATTCACACTTGAACAAAATCATTTGAATCGCTTCTCTTTTGGAATAACGAGGGACATCTATAATGTCACCTAATAAAGATGCTGAATTTTCAGATATATCACATGTTACACAGTGAAATGGAGGAATATTACAACCTATTATATATTATACCAATAACATTATATAAATGATTCGGTTTTTGTTCTGCAATGAATATCACTAAGACTTATAATCTTATATAATTAAAAGAATTTTATAATACTTGAAACCAGCCACGAAAATCACAACTGAAAACAATTTTTAACTAAATTAAATAGAGGTGTGATCTAGTGTATATAAAATTCATCATTATGATATGAATACTATCAATAATCAACTTTCGAGAAATGGTGCAAAATAATATAATGCCAAATATACAAGAAACATGTTCTTTTCATTGGTGGAAACATAATGTTTATGCCCAGAATAGATTGTAGGACTATCTAAACACATTTGAGGCACAAAAATTTAGTTAGTATTCATAAAACAAATAATGCTAATAATATTTACCGATTGAAACCATGAAGTGACTCTTAAATGTGCGTGATTTACAATATGTAATATTCATAGAATGTATTGTACTATATCCAGTAAGTTGGACTATATAATAAATGGTAATACAAATTTAGAGTTTATAAATGGCATATCTACGTTATATTTTCATTAAAAATGATTTGAATTATGTCAGATGAGAATCTGAAATGAATTTATCACACTAGGACGACTGTTTTTATTCATAAGAAACATGTCATATACTTCAGAACAGAATAAAATAATAGTTACTTTGAAAAATCTGTAACAGATAAGTGACGAAAAAATATCTAAGACTGCTGGTACATGAATAAAGCATTGTAAAGTAGTAAAGTAATACAGACCATTAGAATTTTTTACGCTTGCCTAACCTCATAGTTAGTTTTCAACTATTCAGACGAATGTGTAATTAAATCATATAGCATGATATTAATCTTCTGCATCATAATTCATAGAAAATATTGACAATCTCACTCGACCCATATTGACCAAAAGCTCCTTTAATAGTTTGTTCAGCTTGCGCAAGTAAAGAGAATCAGTTGTATTGAGTGTTAATTATAATATGTAACTATACATTCAAAATGATCAAAGACTTCTTTCAGATATCAAAGACGATTCTCAAAAATATAATATATAGACTGAAATAATAAAAAAACTCAGAAAGTAAAGAATTCTTTACGCTAACTTGCAAGCATACATTGAAATTAAGAATTCAAGACTAAGATTAAAAGCTTAAATAACGTTTTTTTTTGCACTGCGTATTTAAAAATTGATGGAAGATGTGAGGTTTTTCCCAGAAAGCTTATCTCACATGTTTCTTTGAAACTATTTTACATAAAATATCAAACAGCGTAAAGTACCTCCAAAAGAGAACAATAAAAAATCTGACAGTTCATATAAACAGTTAAAGAATCATATAAGGATTTGAGTGAATAAACCTGAATACACCTTAATATTTCGTACTTTGTTATAAAAAAATGCAACTACTGAAACGTTCTAAATCTAGCAATCTAGGAAAATGTGTGACGAAAATTCCTATACACTAAAGGTGATTTGTACTCCTCAAATGGTAAAATGAAGAAAACGATTATACACAAAGAAGAGCAAGAATGTCTTGCAATTATAACAAAAAACCTTCTGCAAAATATATTCAAGAAACTGTGTTATGAATAATAATGTCAGAATTACATTTAATTAATAAATAATTTTAAGTGATAAATGTTGAGGCTATTTACAGATCATATGAAACTGAATAAATTAAATTTACTCAGAAGGTTTTTTCCAACTAAACGAAAAAATATATGAAATATGGATCCCGCATAAAGTTTTTATATCTAGTTTCTTCTTGAAGTTCATATTTACATCTTTTTGATGTTGGTTTTTTCTTTATGGCAAATTTTTCAATTGTGTTCGAGTTTGTGTAACCAGAAAGCACTAATAACCTTCACCAATTTATAAAACAAGTAAAAAATTTTATTGAATTAAACGTTTATTTCAAATGACTATGTGGTGCCCATTTGATGGGGTGGTTCCTGCTGTCGTTGTTTGTAAATGAGCGTTTCCTCAAAGATCAAAGTTTTTAGAACATCCTTTGGTAGATCGTCCAGTTCGGTATCAAATCTAAATGGTTTTTCAGCAACAGGCTGACGACAAAAAAATTACTATATAATCAACATAGATGTATATTGAAATAGATTAATGCATGAATTATTTGTAACACATTTAGGATACATCCATGAGTTTCTGTACGACCCTAAAAAGATATATTCCACACTAAATCAGCTCTTGCGTGTTACAGTTTCGAATTTTAAAATTATTCTGCGTGGTAACTTCTGAAAATACCAACTTGAAAGCTTTACTTAGAATGTAGAAGGAACGTGAAAGTTGAATTCGTGGGTAAATAGAATGCAGAGAGTTTCCTGAATAATTAAATGAACAAAAACATTATCCTCCAAAAGCTAGTCCAGTATATTTGATTCTGGACAGTGGCACAATTTTTTATCCGATTTTTGACGATTTTATGCAGTAAAAAATAAAGTCATATGAGTCAGTAAAGATCGAACGATGCTCTGAGCATTATTTATTGGAGATACAGTGGAACTTCCCTATAACGAAATCGCTAAATACGCAAAAAATTTCGTTATACAGAAAAAAGATTTCTATAATGCCAAGTGTTAAAACAAGCAATATTTCTTTGCATTTTTTATTGTGATTACATATACATAATCAAAAAAGGTGTGTAGGTGCATTTCCAATCGCTTATACAGGCATTTTATGTAGGTATAGTCCGTTCACGAAAGGTTGAGCACATAGTAGGCGTTTCTTTATTTATCTGAAGTTGGCAGTATTTACTGTCATAACGTAAAATAAAGTCAACGTTGCCGAATGTACCCGGCCTCGTCCGACGAGCTTGCGAGTTATCAGACAACTCTATGCAATATTGACAACATTGCGTATCAATCTGACAAGAAAATAAAGAACATAACCTAAAATTTTAATATACACAGTGGAATATGCCAAATTTCCATGGCCAACCGACGGTTCAACCTTCCGTGAACGGACTATACGTTACAATACATATCTATTTACAATTTTTTTGACAAATAATTTGTGATTTTTGTCTGAGTGGTAGAGGTTAAATAAATTTTGTTCTCATAAAAAAAACTTTGCATTTTCTCAAAGATTCAAGAATATTTCCGGAAACCCTTCAATGGACCGGAAAGCGAGGCGACTCGTTAGGCTTGGAGTTCCTCTTCACGATTTCGTTTTTCGGCTGGGTATCATCACTGCTATGGTAGTGATCACCAACACCGCATTTGAAACATCCTTTTCAGTCGGAAGTTCATTTGTTACAATATTAACGAAATCATTTAGAGTAATACTGTCATTATCAACACTTCCAGCTGATTCCGCCCACCGTAATGGTTTAGTTAATAGTCGGGATTTATTTATGGAGAAACTCCACCCTTATACTTTTTTAACAATACCCACTCAAAAAGTGATGTTCTTGGAATATTTCGTTATAGAGAGAATTCACTTCGTTTTAGAGGGCGTTTTCAACATGGAATTTTAATTCCAGGTGCAATGTCTTGAACGAAATTCGTTATACAGACTTTCGCTATAGGGAAGTTCCACTGTATTTGGATTTATAGTTCATAACATTGTAAAATCATTTCTTGCGCGAATAATGATTCGTATTAATTTTAGCGAGCATTTCTAGTGTATGTTAAAATACAGGGTTTTTTATATGACAGTATTGAAAGTAGTGTTGAATATGTACCTATCCAATTATTCGCTTAAAATTTCGAGTGATCAATTTTAAATTAAAATTAATTGATTAAATATTAAAAATTCGATTTTTATACTCGTAATTTCAAACGTTGCGCCATGATGACCTATGAGCAAGCTCAATCAGTGGGGATGACGATTCACAACAAAAAGGCCAGTTGGTATTGTCGTTAACTGTGATATAAAATTCAACCAATGAAAAGCAGTGGCGGCTCGTGATATTTCAATCAGAGGTTCCCGAGACCAACAAAATAACTCATTTCGAACTTGGCTTCCTGTCAGGTACTGGCATTTATTGTGCCATTCTACGCAGAACGAAGCAAAATTAATAATTAAATTTGGCTTAGGTGGTGGAGGTGTCTTAATTACGTGAGTTATGAAAATTTTATCATCGTGAAGCATTTTACTGAATTTATTATTCAAAATGAAATCTACAGGATTTTGCGTTTCTGTAAGTTCACTACTTGCGTTATAATTCTCACTTATTGTTTCCGTTTCCATCTTTCTTGCTTGAAAATTAAAATCTCACCTACAAACTTTTCCGAAAAATGTCACAAAACCTCACATCGCACGCCGAGAGGCTAATACTTCGTTAATAAAAATGGAGAGAATCCACAATCGCTGGGGTAGATTCGGGACTATAGAACGTTCAGTTTCGGCTGAGCTCGTTCGCCAAGAAGTGAAAATAACGCCATAGAGCCGGGTCTCCGACACGTGATCTACAGCTTGAATTATGAGTGTTTCCCGCACCGTTCATTCGAAGAAGTTTGAAATGTTACATTCTAACGAATCTTGACTCGTAGAGGGGAGCCTCCTTCGCTAAGCGGTTTGCCTGCTATCCGTTATGCTGTATTGTGTGTTGTGGATAATGTATGAATGTCTTGGGTCGCTGAGTAATAAACATGTGTTTATTACTTTGAGATTTGGAAAGTAGATAGAATGATGGAAAACATACAGAAATAGAAATGTGATAATTCCTCATTTGAACTTGATTTAAAATTAAATGAAATGCAGTGAAATTAGGGAGGCCCGGCCTCCTCTGAGCAGCCGCCACTGATGAAAAGAATGCTTACGCGTATGTTACACTCAATCGTCAATTCTGATCGTTTGAATTCGCTAGCTTATTTCAATGATTTCAATAATTTCTTTCCCGACAACCTGTCAACGAAAAAAACGGATAATCGCTATGATTTTCTGAGGGTCCAGAATGAAATTTTCTGGAAATCACTAGAAATGACTACTGATCACTTCATAAGAACTTACCTCATCAGCAGGATCATAATATTGTTCCAAGTAAGGGTGAGCCAGAGCGTCTTCGACTTCTATCCTCTTATGTGGGTTGAAGGTCAACATTTTATCTAATAGATCTAAGGCTTTAGGATCAGCATTTGGATAGAGTTTAGCCCACGGAATTTTTGGTTTGTATGGTAAAGACTGTAGATAACTCTTCGCCTAAAAACAGAAAAAAATCCTATTTGTGAATATTATGTAATATTAATTATCAATATACTCCGTTCGGATATTATTGAGCACAAAGTAGTGGAAATAAGGCATATTCCACTGGGGATATTAAAATTTATGTTATGTTGTTTATTTTCTTGTCAGATTGATACGCAATGTTGTCAATATTAAGGAAATGTTGAATAAATCGAGGATTTTTCACAATTTCAATTTACTTCTGAAAATTGACAAATTGATAAATTCAGACAGTTCTAAATACCTAACGACAGAAGATTGAAATTTCACATTACAGATTTACCTACTACTTGAATGGAATAAAGATATCATTGTTTGATAATGGAAACTAATGAAAAAATGTATTCGAGAATTATCATTTCATAAGTCAATTGAAGTGCGAATTGAGAGAATCGAGTAAAATGAAGAAAAAGTTCTGAAGCAATCATTTTGTGACCAACAAAAAATTGTATGCTCAAAACGAATCAAGATATATCTGGAGTAATAAACGGTGAATGCTTTGCTCGAAGTGATTTCTATTCACATCTTCATGAAATCAGTAATTATTATGATTGTTGATAATGTGTAAATATTGACTTTAGAATATGATATCGATGAAAAGCTTGAAAGGATTAATTTGTGTTAGTTTAATAATTTTCGGCCTATTCAGAATTCTAGCTGCGGCAGAATATTTTAAGCATATAAATTATAAACAATTGTAAATAATATAACCTAAATTTGTTTTTCTGCAATCCAGAGTTCTTTGATCTAAACTCGAAAGCTCGTCTGACAAGGCCGGTACATTCGGCAACGTTGACTTTATTTCACGTTATTACAGTTATTACTCAGATAAATACAACAAAGGCCAACTTCGTGCTCAATAATATAATATCCGAAAGCAGTATAGCTAATTGTGAAATAGCGATAGATACTCAGTTATGTCAGCGAATATGTTCGTTTTTGGAGGGCTTATCAGAATTATGCATGCATATGTTATCCACGCTCAACGTTTTCCTTCAATACAGATGTTTTTTTCCAGCAGGAATAAAAAAAGATGAGATTATCCGATTTTGAATGTAGTGGCTCCATTCTGAAAGCAGTTGTTCTAGATCAATTCTAGTGATCAATAGTTTTTTTTCCCTTGATTTTCTACACTCGATCTCTATGCAACGCGAAACACGCAATTTGACCCAAGAGGAATGTGCCCAAGGGAGACAGGTATGAATGTCCGAAGACTAGGACAGGGTAGACCACGGGTAACAACTGCCATTCAAGAACGTTACTTGAGAGTTTCTTCGTTGAGACAACGGTTTGCAACCGCTCGTCTCCTTCAAAATCAGCTTGAGCAAACTCATGGGGAGCAAATTAGCACTCAGACAATAAGAAATCGCCTCAGAGAATATGATTTAAGGCCTCGTGTCGCGGCAAGAGGCCCAGCTCTTACCCCAGCCCATCGAAGGGCGCGTTTGGATTTTGCGAGAGAGCATATCCATTGGGAAGAGGCTGATTGGGAAAGAGTTCTTTTAACAGATAAGTCTAGATTCTGCCTCTACCATTGTGATCGACGTTCTCTTGTATACAGACGTCCACATGAAAGATATGCTCAGTGCAATTTCCTGAATACTACTGGTTCCGGGGGAGGATCATTATGGTAGCTATGACTGCTGATGGGGAACATTCTTAAAGAGCATGTAGTGCCATTTGCCTCATACATTGGTGAAAATTTCATTTTTATGGACGATAATGCCAGACCCCATCGTGCGCGCCTTGTTCAGGAGTACCTTGAAGAGGTTGAATTCTCTCGAATGGAATGATCTCCAGATCTCAATCCGATTGAGCAGGTTGGGACAACCTCAGTAGAAGGCTGAGAAGTTCAGAAAATCATCTAACTACTCTTAATGACGTAGGAATCCAAGTCAGAAGGATTAGATCAGAACATTTTAAGATCGCTCATTTTCAGTATGAACCGTCGTTGCCGAGCTGTAATTAACGCAAGGGGTGGAAATTACAAGTATTAAATCACTTATCAGCATTCCAGTAGTTTGAAAATAGTTTATTTCTCTTCTTTCACATAAGATTCGGTGAAATCCTGAATTTTTATTCCATTTAATGAGTCTTGTTTCGTTCAAAACCTTCCCGAGAGAACATAAAAAATGAGTTATAAAGTCAATGTAGAGTGAACTTTCATTAAAATTGAGATTTTCAGAATGTGCGTTAATTTTTTTGCGCAGTGTAGTTTATCGCTATAACATGTATATTTTCAAAAATTTCAGCCAATAACTGCAAACTTTACAGAACTGGTGCAAAAAGGATCGCATTCAATGCAAGTTCAAATACACCAGATTCCCAATGGAACACAGAATTCTACACTGGTGCTTCCAATAAAATACAATACAATATGCACTCAGTGCGCACCAGTTTTCCCAATGGAAAACGCTTTTAATACACAATATAGAATTTATATTTATACACAATCGATTTCTCAAAGCTTTCTTAGAAATCGTTCAAAAAAATACCTACTTTCACATTTATGATGCAGTCAAGGTCCTCTTGGGAAGGAGATCCAAGTATTCCTAATATGTGATTCAACTGATCTAAATAATGCTTTCCAGGGAATATGGGCTTGTTCGACAACATTTCAGCTAAAATACAACCCACTGACCAAATATCGATGGATTTCGTATAACCCTAGAACAGAACACATTATCAATCGAAAAAACTTACCCCATTAGTTAACCATCTTTACCTTTGAGTTGAGCATAATTTCAGGAGCTCTGTACCATCTGGTAGCCACATATTCCGTTAAAAAACCGGTATGATCGTGGTCGGGATCTGCCACCCTCGCTAAACCGAAATCACAAATCTGAAAACAAATTAAATTATATCAAACGGGGACACTTCAAACGAAATTTCAGCGAATGTCATCATGATATACAGGGTGACCGAGAATCAATGGATAAGTCTGGAATACTGTATACAAAAGCTATTTGGCGAAATGAAAAAACCTGCCGACGCCCGGCACAAGAAATAATTCTATTCGACAACCGCCCAGAAAGCACACAATTCCCAGACGCTTTTTCTTTGACAAATTTGCAATTCCTGGTCTAGTCCGGAAAGTACGTGCATTTTGAAAATCAGCGTTCTATGGAGAGTATTTTAAAAGAATTACGTGAATTTTGTGGTTTACATAATCATCTATCGGAAAACACTAAGCCCGTTCGGCATTGACCTCCGTGAGCAGATGGATTTTTTAGTCACGTGACCACGGATCGTACAGATTCATCTGTAATATCTGGGAATAAACGAACGGTACAGTGCATCTGCCATAGAACATACTGCTCTGTTCTACTTTCATAGATTTCAAAGATCACTATTTTGGGAAACATGCTCATCTTTTAACGATACTTTCACCCTTTTCGTAGCTCTACCGTAAAATCTCAATTAAATAATTAGGTGCAAAGGCACTGAATGCAAAGAAAACGAGGAATGCAATATCCCCTTCTGGTCGTTCAATACGGCAATAGTTGTACCGAAAGATCCTAATTAATTAATTAATTACACGAAAAAGAAAGCAATATCTCCTTCTGCCCATTCATAACTTCGATAGCTATATCGAGACATTTTAATGAATTAATTAGGTTTTTAATGAATAGATGAAAACAGAAGAATGAAAGTATTAGAATTTTTCAATCTATCGGTTGTCGGATCAGGAAACTCAACATAAAACAAAAAAATATTTATACACAAAACATAAAACTCTATGGATAAAATCGCTTTGATCCGTCGAAATAGACCGAGCGAAAAGATCGACAACCGATTGCTCAGATTTTTATGCCGAACGGTCCAGATGTGTACGCCCCTCAATCCGGATGATGTCGATGCCGAACGCCCCTACTACTGTTCGAATTCTTAAAAAAGAAACCGGTTCGGTGGAAAATAGCGAATGATCCCAAGAAAATATTGATTTGGTTCGTGAAAGTATTGCTGAAGACTGAAATGTTCATTAGACGACGTTCACAACAAGTTGGGATTAGTGGGTCCACAACATGGCGTATTTTACACGAGGATTTGGCATATGAGGTTCGAATAATACATAAACTGAAACCATTAGATCATTTAAATGATTCAACTAGACCAAAATTTCCTGGACGAATAATCTCCAGAAACGGTGATGTCAATTGGCCGCCAAGATCATGTGATTTGACACCGTTGGACTATTTTCTTTGTGGTTATGTGAAAAGCTAATAGCGTTTTCAATTGGGAGAACTGGTGCGCACCAGAATTGCACTGGCACTACACTGGTTCTCACTTGAATAGAGCATCAATTATGTCGAAATGTCAATGAAAATTTTAACGAGAAAGTGGTTGTCTGTAGAGATGCTAGATGAGGCCATTTAGCTGACATTATTTTTCGTACATAAATGTCATAAGTGATACTTTAACTAATAATCTCGTTACCAATAAACGCTTCTGAAAATGAACGCATTTTGAGACATCCTTCAGAACACCAACAGTTGTAAGGAATTATCCATTTCCTTACGAAGCAGTCTTGACTTTTTCTTCAAAGAATTTCGTTAAGAATACCGAAATATCCTAGCGATTTGTAGAAAAATGATTTATTGAATTATTCAATGAACAGGAAATTAATAATACTTCGCAACCAAGAAGAACCTCTAATCAGCAACTTCGCTGACCCTAATGATAATTACTCTCTCTCTCTATATCCTCACTATCTCAAAGGGTTGGCCTGGAAACAAATTAAATTCGCATCCTGCTCCAACATAATAAGTTTCTGTTAAATCCTTCGAAGCTTATACTCTTTGCTGAAAGCACTGAGATGAATAATCGAACGCAGCTAAGTCAAACCTAATAACTTCTTTATTCGACGCACGTTACCATTTTTCCACAAATCGTTTAAAATTCGACTGATTTCACTTAATTTTGAAAAAATCGCGAATATTTCTATTGGCATGAAATTATTGGGTTAGTATGGAAATGTATTGAGGTTGAATCGTCCAACTTGAAGCTTATAAATTCAATTTCTGGCGTTCTTGAAAGTGAAATGAAATTTCCATTCCGGCGACTCTTTCAGAGCTGATTGGAGTGGCGAGTACTACTTCATTAAAATTATTGCCAAAGAAATGGAGAGAAAAGTACGAACATGCATATAAACTTTATACATCAGGGAGACAATTTAAAACTTTGCCAGGCCAATTATGTCGCGACAACGATGTTTCACAAGAAAATGCCGAAACAGGTACATTTTTATTCGGAGGGGGGCATATCTGAGCAGAATTGTAAGCCGAAATCTCCTCAACCCTAGATTAGATAGTGGTCGATCGGCACGTTGATTACCCTTCTGCACTGCGACCAATAAGGTCTTTTGGCGATACCATGCTAAAACTACTTTTTTTCCAGGAATCTAACCTCCTTAGCAAAGCTGGTTACTTCCTTAGGAGACTTCGCTCTTATGTCGGCTGGAGTTAATACGCGCCACCTAGTAGAGTAAGTCTGGTTTGCGCCAGCGCAGTGCATTGGCATAGTATGTGTTCGGTGGTTTCAGTGGCCGATTCACATAACCTACAAATGTCGGAGTTTTCTTTACCGATCTTGTGTAGGTGATATCTCACGGGCAATGCCCTGTGAGAAGGCCGATTAGCAGCCTAACTCGTTTTTTGACAACGATAGCTTGTTGAGCCTTCTCTTTGGAAGGTTCGATTAGTCTCTTTGCTTGTCTTTGACCGGATGTGGTTTATCCAGTAAAAGTGTTTCTCCTTTTTCTCCAAAACGCCTACCTCTGCCCTAATCAGTGTAGGTGATACCCAACAGGAGGCACGGTTCGGTGAAGGGTGTGTTTGCTCCTCTTTTGCAAGGGCATCAGGTCTTTCATTTCCCCAATGTTCTGGTGTAGGGGCTATCACCCCAGAATTCTTAATAGGGAAATAGGCGTTGAGATTTACGTCAATTGAATCTCTTGTTTCTCTACATGAACACTATGGTTTGCAAATTTTAATTTATTCCTTGAAGTAGGAAATGACAATTTGAAACAATGCCAGGCCAATTATGCCCCGAAAAGGATGTTTTCAAAGAAAAAGCCGGAACAGATTCATTTCTAAAGGGAGGGGGATATATTTTCAGCAAAATTGTAAGCCGAAATCTCCTCAAACCTAGGTGTAGGGGCTATCACCCCTAAATTCTTCATAAGGAATTGAGGGCGAGGTTTTCCTAAGGGAATTTTGTTTGGAACGTCAAAATGCGATTTGCATGAAAATGTTTTATTGAATTATTCAATGAACTTGAAATTAATGAAACCCCGTATTTACTTCGCAACCAAGAAGAACCTTTAATCAGCAACTTCGCTGACCCTAATGATAATTGCTCTCTCTCTATATCCTCACTATCTCAAAGGGTTGGCCTGGAAACAAATTAAATTCGCATCCTGCTCCAACATAATAAGTTTCTGTTAAATCCTTCGAACCTTATATTCTTTGCTGAAGGCAGCTAAGCTTAACCTAATAACTTCTTAATTCGACGCAAGTTTCCATTTTCTGCAAATCGTTAAAAATTCGACTGATTTCACTTAATTTTGAAAAAATCGCTAATAATTCTATTGACATAATTATTGGGTTAGTATGAAAATGTATTGAGGTTGAATCGTCCACCTTGAATTTTATGGATTCAATTTCTGGCGTTCTTAAAAGTGGAATGAAATTTCTATTCTTGGGACTCTTTCAGAGCCGATTGGAGTGGCAAGTACTACTTCATTAAAATTATTTCCAAAGAATGAGAGAAGTACGAACATACATACAAATATATAATTATTTTTTTTATAAAAATGCGCATCTAAAAATACAACTCGACGTGTTCAAGCGTATTTCCCAACACGCTCTCATTTATTCGTTATCAAATTTATTTCATTTGGCTGTTCCACACTGTATAAACGTTATACATCAGGAGACAATTTAAAAATTTGCCAGGCCAATTATGTCCGACAAGGATGTTTTACAAGAAATCCGCAACCGGTGAATTTTTATTCGGAGGGGGACATATTTTGAGCAGAATTGTAAGCCGAAATCTCCTCAACCTTAGGTGTAGAGGCTATCAGCCCTGATTTCTTAATAGGGCATAGGGGTGGAATTTACGTCAATAGAAAGATCACTTGTCCTCTACATGAATACTATGATCATTTCAAGCGGATAACCAATAATAACTGCGGTTATCATTGGCTCAGCCCTTGGTTATTCCCTTTTTGTCTAGAACGAATAACCGGCCCTCGGCTCTCGTCGCTTGAATGCGGTTTCTGGTTATTTTCAATTGTCAATTAGGTTGTATTCATATTTTTTTTATGTTTTATGCAATAAATACAAAATTCGATTTGCAAATGTAAATTATTATTCTTCAAGTTCAACCCCATGAATCCCAAAACATTAATGTTTGAAAAGGGGATTCGATGTAACGATGAACATATGTTTTTCAGAATGTTCCGCTTGGCAAAAAAGTTTTTTTGTACTGACATAAAGGATTCGAAGAAAAAATATTACCGAAAAATATACAGGAGGACACTATCCAATAGATTTATATACACATGTATTGATATCGCTGTGGTATTTGGCTACATCTCACACGTCACAGTAAAGTTTGCTATTGATAACACTTTTTCTTGGGAACTTAAACACAAATTATATTTTTTTTAACAGTCGAGAGCTCTTAATTGTAACACAAACCTTTTCCCTTTATCCAAGTAATGTTTTGTTATACTCAAACAATATCAGCAATATTTAAGAATTTCGGACAATTCTATTTTAAATAATAATAAAAGTCAGAAGCTTTTGGATGCGTCAATTTCTGAACCTAACTTAAAATTTCAATTCATAAATGAAGAAACTAAGCCGATAATTGAAATTGTTGAAATAGTTTTCTCAATATAATCGTGACGTGGCTAGGCTCACGAATACAAATCTTCTTCAAGTATGCTTCGTCAGTCAACAACAACTTTTGAAATTTGCCGCGTACAACCCTACTTTTCTAATAACCAGAAGTTTAACCAGCACTTGAGTCTGGTCATTTGCGGTTCAAATCAATGACGTCGAAGGGCTTATTCATGACGTCATTATTTTAAACCAAAATAACCAAAACCGCTTGAATGCAATGGTTAACCAAAATGATAACCGGTTATCCGCTTGAATTTGATTTATTTTGCAAATTTTTAATGATTCCTTGAAGTAACGGGTGTTTTTTTTTAAGAGTTTGCCGATTTTATTTTTGAATAAAACACATATAAAATTATGAAATGACCAAATTTTTTTTTATTTGGTAGATAATTTATTGGCATTTAACATTTAAATACAATTTGTGGCATATGGCCACCACACGACTATTTCACAAATGTCATTCTGGAGGTCCAATTTTCGACCACCACTTTTTCAAGCATTTGAGGGCGTATGTCAGCATGACACGTTGAATATTGGTTTCCAAAGCGTCAATCGATTGAGGTTTAACCACATAAACCAATGACTTCACGTATCGCCACAAAAATAATCGAGTGGCGTCAAATCGCACGAACGCGGAGGCCAATTCACCGGACCATTTCTTGAAATAATGTTGTCGTTGAAAGTTTCTTTCAATAAGTCGATTGTTTCACGTGCTGTATGGCAAGTGGCACCATCTTGTTGAAACCACATTTCATCCATATCCATATCTTCAAGATTTGGCAACAAAAACTCATTGATCATGGTTCTGTATCGATTTCCATTCACGGTAACGCGTCGTCCTCCTCATTTTTAAAGAAATATGGACCGATGATCCCACCAGCCCATAGACCGCACCAACAGTAACTGTCGGTGGCTTGGCATCCAAAAGAGTGAATGTAGACCGATTTGTAATTACGTTCTCTATGGTGGTCTCTGACGGACGATTATGTGCACCATAAAATTCACGAAGTTCTCTATAAACCATTTTTAATTGAACACTGATTTTGAAAATAAATTTCCACGATTTGAAACGTTGTTCTGGAGTTAACCTATTCATAATGATTTGCCAAACAATACTGAGTAGAATGCCACTTTGAGCTGTCAAAACAACTGTCATAAAATAAAACGACATCTATCGGAAAAACAAACCTCCTAAAAAAACACCCGTCAGTTTCAGGAGATGACAATTTGAAAACTTGCCATTCCAATTGTATCCCGACAGGTTGTTTTCAAGAAAAAGCCGGAAGTCGATTTTTTAGGGAGGGGGACATATTTTGAGCAAAATTGTAAGCCCCTAAATTCTTCATTCTTCAGGAAATTGAGGGTGAGGTTTTCCTAAGGATATTATGTTAGGAACGTCAAAATTTCATAGCGATTTGCATGAAAATGTTTTATTGAATTATTCAATGTACTGGAAATTAATGATACCCCGTATTTACTTGGTACAAAGAAGAACCTTCAATTAGCAACTTCGTTGACCTTAATGATAATAGCTTTGTCTTTCTTTATCATCACTATCTCAAAGGGTTGGCCTGAAACAAATTGAATTCGCATCCTGCTCCAACACAATAATTTTCTGTTAAATCCTTCGAACCTTATACTCTTTGCTGAAGGCAGTGAAATGAATAATCGAACGCAGCTAAGCTGAACCTAATAACGTCTTTATTCGACGCACTGAATGAAAAACGTTTTTGAATCTTCTTTAGATCCGCATCCTCAATTTTCCGCTTTTATAGGAAAGATTAATATTTTTCGGGCGTTCTAAAAGGAATATTTCTTTTCGCAGTGGCGGACTAAGATAACTGGTGGTCCTAAGCCGCTGTCGTTTCGATAAGATTGATAGGGCCAGTATTGAGAATACTTGAGAATCGGAACTAATTTTTATATTAGGGAGGAGATGGAGTGAGGACAGTGGTGCCCATTTAAAGGGTTTACCAATAAGAGGTGTTATTCTGAAAAGACCGCTATTTCGGTAGACGCCACGTTCGAAGCTGTCATTTGACAAATTGAAACTACGCCATCAATGAAAAATGGAACGATACACGATTCAAGAACGCATTGAAATTATTAAAATTACCATAAAAATAGTGAAAATTTGGCAGAGACGGTTCGTGAAACTCAACATATTTGGGTCATCGTGAAGCACCTTGTCGGACTGCATTAAAGAAATTGGTGGAAAAATTCGAGATGTTGGGACAAGTTAAAGATATGAAGAATAAAACCCGTGCACGTTGCTCAAGAACAGCCGAAAATATTGCTGCTATAGCCGAAAGTGTCGAAGAAAACCCAGGTTTGTCCATTCCTCGTCGTTCTTGGAATTAGGCATTCCACAAATGCCATTACACTGTATTTTGCACAAGACGGTGCAACGAAATCATTGATCTTTTGCGGGAAAAGTTCCGGACCGTGTTATCTCTCGAAGAGGTGATCACAGTTGGCCACCGAAATCTTGTGATTTCAGACACCTTGCGACTTTTTCCTTTGAGGCAACGTGAAAGAGAAGGTTTAAATAGCCTAGCGTCGATTCAAGACCTCAAAGATGGAATTTGTGAGGCTATCGAGGACATAGGGCAGCCTCTTTGCGATGGTTATGGAAAATTTCATTAAAAGGATATGGTCCTGTAAGCGTGGTAGTCATTTGCCTGATGTTATTTTCACTATTAACGGCATAGCTTCTTCTTTATAATGAATTGAACATCCGATCATTTATATGGAAAATTGGCATTTTTCTTTGAATATCAAAATAACACCTCTTATTGGAAAACCCTTTAGTTTCGTACTTGTTGGGGACACAAATTAATAAATTTAGACTGAGCTCTGTTGGTTCATTCTTTGAAGAACACTTACTTGATAAAAACGAGTTAATCTGGAAGAACCTGAAATTATGGACAATTTTGAACACTGTGTTTGGATAAAATTGTTCAACGATCAAGGAAAGAACTCGACGATGTAGAACAACAAGGTTTAGTCTGGGTTCGTGGTCACTCAGAAATGAAAGAAAACGAAGAGGCTAACATACTAGCCAGCAAGGGTTCAAAAACGTCACAGCTTTTGGAAAGATGAAACTAAAAGAGAAGCACTCTGCAGGAATCTTCAGGGATATATAGATTATTATGGAAACTATTGATGGTAAAGATTTCAAATTGTGTGAATCGATATTTGGCCATGTAAGGTACGTTTTTGAAATAATTTCACATTTCCAGTGTTGCCGGATGTACGACAATTGGCAACAAATTGTTTTTTTGAATGAGACATCCGGTATTTCTTTTTTCCATGATACCCCATAAAATATTAAATCTATTCACTCATTTTTTCATACCTATCTTTAACGTTTTTTGAGTTATTAATTATTTTTCGAAATTTTAGATCCAATTGGTGTGTTACGAAAATGACTCTGGTTCGCTCAATATTTGAGATTTGAGTCAGAAATTTATCAAGTCATTAGATATCGATCTTATCCGTCATGCTTCTGAATTATAGTGGTCAGTTGTACAGAATTACCAAAAATAATCATCATTTACCAAGCTACAAAATCATTGGGATAGGTATAGTTGCGTGAATAGAAAAATTGTAGAGTGTGTTGTACTGATTCCAAAAATTGAAAATATACTAGGTGTCTAATTTAAAGAAACAGACTTTCTTACGATTTTGTAATTTGGCAAATGATGATTTGTTGGGTCCATCCTGTATAACTGACAACTATAATTCAAAAGCAGTGAAATAGATCAGATCAAAAACTAATGACGTGCTAAATTTCTTACTTAAATGTCAAATATTGAGCGAACTAGAGTCATTTTCGTAACACGCCAATTTGATCTAAATTTTCGAAAATTATTAATAACTCTAGAATCGTTAAAGATAGGTATGAAAAAGTAAAAGTGAATAGATTCAATATTTTATGGAGTATTAAAAAAAATAGAAATACCAGATGTACCATTTGAACAACAAAGTTGTTGCCGAATTGTCGTACATCCGGAACACTGGAAGTGTGAAATTATTTTAAAAATTCACCTTACATGGCCAAATATCGATCCACAAAATTTGAAATCTTTACCATCAATAGTTTCCATAATAATCTAATAAGCCACTCACCTTGAGACACCCGATTTATCATTCCAAAAAGCTCCATCGGTAATTGGAAGTTAAAAGTTCCCAAAAGTATTTGAATCTCAGTAAGAATTGGCTTAACAAAAACTTAAATACGAGTGTAGATTGAGTGGGGAGAGTAGGAAAATCCTGTTCAATATTTTTTCAATTGAATCAATCGATCATAATGATGTTTTTGAAGGTTTACTGAAATATGAATGAAGGTTATTGAAACGCCCACTGTTCTACGTCCTTGAATTGCAATTTTTAATCTTTTCTCAATCTTCGAACGCTCGTTCTACTCAAACATGTGCCATATCGTTTTGCCCAAATGTCAATAATTTTCGAATTCTGAGCCGAAACTGGTCTCAAACGATAGGGTTAGACTCTCTGATAACGAATCCGTGGTCAAATTCAATTCTGTCGGTGTGGCCGTCCGTCCGTCCGACACGATAACTTTCGAAAGAATTGTCCTAGAGACTTGATATTTTCAGGGTGAGTTCGGTTCCCGAACGCCTCGCCTAGGTAGATTCGGTAACCAGACTATCTACAGGATGTACCGAAAAATATGGCCATTCAAAATTGAATGAATGAATTGAATATTCAAGCAAGATTTCAAGAAGATCGCATCATCAGAACCATGGAATTTCAGTAATTCATTATCTCGGCAACGAAGCCGCTTCTATACTTTCTATACATAACAATGCGGTAGGTAGGCAAATTACAGATGATCGCCCTGTACGGGTGTCCTAAATTCGTGTCTATTGAGGGGATCTCAGACACCCGACGAGCTAGAGCAAAATGTGATAAAGAAAATTTGATTACTTCAATGAAATCTACTGAAAAAGTGCCTGTATAATGTTTTAGTTTCATGTTATAACTTCAGTAATAAAGAATTTATGAGAAAGTTTCATTTGACGTGCTTTTCCAATTCTCTAATAGCTCCTTAAGGTTTGACTTAGAAGGTTGCGGTTTCCACCAAATGAATTCTTTCAAAAATCGAGCTAAAAAATGTGCTACTCATTTTGTTCTAGCTCATATGGTTCTGAGATCCCCTCACTAGACAACGAATTTAGAACACCCGGTACATTAGAGATCACAACGAGGTCATAGCTTTTTCGATGAAATCACACAATTCCATGCAGGATGATACAAGAACTGTTACAACAATGGACACCAGATCTTATTCGACAATCCCCTATCCAAAAAAACACGAAGAAAAATCAAATGGACACAACTGCTATTGTGAAAAAGAAAACCTGTCATATTTATTATCTATAAATCTCCTGAACCGCAACTGCGCGAATAACGAAATATTTCGGAACAAATAACTTGGTCACGTTTCCGCTAGGATTCAACCTCATATTTCTTCCAAAACTGCAAACAGCGCGTTAATCACTATCAGGAAAAAATTGAGCCATAATTTTGTTTTTTGCGTTCGACACAAAGATCTACGACGACACTTTGACCATTATTTTCTTTTTCAACATTTGTATTCGATACATTGGTTTTTCCCACTGAAATAAGACATAATCATAATAAAAGTGTTCTATTCTGATTTTCAATGAATAGGCAATAAATGAAAAGTTACACAAAAAATTCGCATATTTGGTATTCGATACTTTGAGGAAAAATTCTCGAATATGTCTCCATCGTATTTCGAATTATTAGTTATTCAATCATCTTATGAATTGAGTGTAATTCTTGTTTGAAATACTTTCTTATTCATATGATAGATACATATTTGACGAAATATATATTTCTTCGTTTATATGTTCCAGTAGAGTTGTAACATAACTAGTATTGCTTCTGAATATTTTGTATTTCGTTGCCAACGATAATTGCACAAATTAACACAAAAATTGAGTAACCAAATAGTCGCTATTGATCCATTTCGTTAAACTAACCTTTTATTTCGAGATCGACGAAAATAGTATATTATACAACGAGAGTATAATGATATTCACTGAGTGAGTAACAGCCATTATACGCGAGTAGATACAATCATCCACGACTTCTGAATATCTTTCTTGAAGATTTCAACATTTGACGAGCACGACAAGACCCTTCTATGTCTAGCGAGGAGAAAGTCAAGTTAACACATGATAAATTTTTGGAGAACTTGTCATTGTATATTTTTTAATAAAAAAATGCTTCAATTGATATAATAACAGTAAATTTGGCCCTCTATTGGCAAAGTATATCCATATTGTTAGTTGAATACTTCAGACTACTGAAAAAAATATCAATTCGAAGAATATTATATTGAATCTAAATCTATGAAGCTTTTGACATCAGTGAATAATAACTCATTATTCACTGTGATTTATGGATATTATTATGGCCGAGCTATGTTCATATGTTCCAATAGAGTTATAACATTAATTTGAATTTAATTTTCCGCCGACCTCAAAATAAAAGGTGATTTTAATGTGTACCAAATTGAACATTGATGACCCATTCAAATGCTCGATTTTTTTGCTATTTTTTTGATGTGCAATCCTCATGGCAACCGTACACAAAGTATTCAGAAGCATTACGAGAAATGTCAAAACTCTACTGGAACATATAGTCCGTTCACGAAAGGTTGAGCGCATAGTAGGCGTTTCTTTATTTATCTGAAGTTGGCAGTATTTTCTGTCATAACGTAAATAAGTCAAGGTTGCAGAATGTAACCGGCCTCGTCCAACGAGCTTGCTAGATATCAGAGAACTCTATGCAATATTGACAACATTGCGTATCAATCTGACAAAAAATAAAGAACATAACCTAAAATTTTAATATACACAGTGGAATATGCCAAATTTCCATGGCCAACCGACGGCTCAACCTTTCGTGAATGGACTATAGATACATAAAAATTCCATTAAGTCGAATATATTTCTTGTGCAAAATAAGAATGTATTTCAATTAAGAATTTATACACAAATTCAAGTTGAGATCGTCAGAAAAATTTTGTAATCAACTCGGTTTTTAATCTAGCTAATGATCTCAAAATTATCGAAATATCTTAACCATGAGTCGCTGTTTTTAATGACCTAGTTGATTAAATAACTATTGATTTAAATTTAATAACAAAATAGGTCGTTATTGATCAATTTCGTTTTATTTCGAAATCGACTAAAAATAAAAGGTGGGTTTGAAGTATAGGAAACGGTACAATAATAACCCATTTTAATGATCAATTGATGCTATTTTAATGTCCGATTGCCATGGACACCGGACAGTATTCAGAAGAAATACGAGTAATGTCACAACTCAACTGGAACATAAAAACATAGAAGTTTCAAACTTTTTGAAAGCCGCCATTACAAGAACATTAAACTGTGTTTTCTTAAGAGAATATTAAATTAACCTGCGTCCTAATCTATGAGCTCCAAAGTTTCACCAGCAATCTCTGGTCCAAATTGACATAACAACATTATGCAGTAATGGTGGTGGCATAAAACGCAAAAAATTCAATATCATAGGGAAGGGGCGTGAAAACTCATCAAAGAAATGAGCGTCGGGGCATAATTTGTATGAAAGTTCTCGAACATTTCACGCTGAAATTTATTCGAAGTGCTCCCGATGCTCTTTACCAGTTGATGAGCTATTATTAAATCATGGATCGATTGAAGAGCTGGGAAAGGTGTTACCGGCCTTGTTTAACACTTCAATGATTTGACCATGTCAGCGGAGAACAAAAAGGTGAATCTCCACTTTCGCAAAATTTTGAACTCACTAGTAATAGAGAAAGAATCGAAACCTTAAATTGAAAAATTATCTTTTTAGAGGAAAAACTTGAAAATAACCGTCAACATTTCAACCATGTGTTATAGGACATTTGTTGCAAATCACTTGTAACACATGGGCTGAAAAGTCCCGGGCCTAACAAAGAAAACACACTTTTTTTGGTTCAAATTAGCTTTATCATCAACGTAATCTCCATCAAGAGCAACGCAATCATTCCAGCGTCGCTCTAACATTTCAATACCACTCTTGTAGAACGATTTATCTTTTGCCTCAAAATAGGCCTCAGTTTCAGCAATAACCTCTTCATTCGTGCGAAATTCTTACCGGCGAGCTTTTTTCAGGTCTGTGAACAGCCAGTAGTCGCTGGGAGCCAAATCTGGCGAATACGGTGGATGAAGGAGCAATTCGAAGTTCAATTCACGTAGTTTTGCCACTGTTTTGATCGACTTGTGACATGGTGCGTTGTCCTGATGAAACAAATTTTTTTCCTTTGCCATATGCGGTCGTTTCTTTGCAATTTCGGCCTTCAAACGCTCCAATAACGCTATATAATATTCACTGTTGATGGTATTTTCCTTTCTCCCACATAGTCGATGAATATTACACCATGCACATCCCAAAATACCGAGGCCATAACCTTTCCAGCCGATTGTTGTGCTTTCGGGCGCTTTGGACGAGGTTCACCAGTTGCTGTCCACTCAGATGAAGATCGTTTTGATTCCGGAGTGAAGTGATGGTTCCATGTTTCATCCATTGTCACATATTGACGCAAAATTCCGGTTTGTTATGTTCAAACATGGCCAAACACTGCTCAGAAGCATGAACACGTTCTTGTTTTTGTCGACAGTGAGCAAACGCGGTACCCACTTTGAACAGAGCTTTCTCATATTCAAACGTTCATGTAATATAAAGCCAACACATTCTTTGATATCTTCACGATGTCAGCTAACTCACGCAACTTCACTTTTCTATCATTCAAAACTATTTTGTGGATTTTTTTGATGTTTTCTGGTGTTACCACCTCATTTGGACGTCCACAGCGTTCTGCATCATCGGTGTCTCTACGACCACGTGTTGAAGTCAGCAAACCAACGTTTGATTGTTGTTCTGATGCGGCGGAGTCCCCATAACACTTATCAAGCATTTGCTTTGCTTGAACGGTATTTTTTTCCCGTCAGGAAGCAGTTGTAAAGTCCAAAACACAAAATTGTTTTGATCCATTGTTATGAAAATGAAAATGGAAAAAAACTCTTAACACAATAACTCACCACCTAATGAATCGAATGTCATGGAATTTTGACAGCTATTTTATGTAGGTTGGTATTCAACTGAAAAAAGGTTACTGCAATAAAACTAGCGCCCTTTATATGTTAGGCACGGGACTTTCAGCAGATGTGATATAATCACTCTCGGAGTTTGTCCACTTTAAAAGTAGACACCCTGTATAGATCTTGGTGTACGAGATCCCGAGAACCCTTTATTGAATCAGGAACCCAACGAATGGTGTAAAAACTCAATTTGTCCGATTTGTGTTTATCTTTACTAACGAAAGGTTCATATTTTGTTGACGAGAGATCAAAATTTCCTTCATTAAAAGATAGTTCCAACTCAAACATCTCTAGAATCTAGAGACGAAGATAGCTCAGACCTATTATATAATCGTCTCATTCCTTAATAATGAACCACTTCAAAACTTAGCTCGCCTCGAATCTCGCTAATTGGATAAGTTTCATATGAAAAGTTTCACAATTTTCACTCATGATTTCAGGGAGAGTAAAAAAAAATAACGTAGTTACGCGGCAATTTCAAGTTTCGATTCGAAATACTAATTCTCGTCAACTACGTGTAATGAGAATGTTACCGAATTACGGGAAAACGTTATTAGAAAATGATTCGTTTACGGTTGATGTGATCTGGGTTTTTCCGAGTTTCCGCGCTCTGCAGATATCGGTTATCGACATAAATTTTCTTAAATTTTGTCACAAAAAATTTTCGAATTATCGAGCTGTCACTCAAATACCAAATTTTGGCTGATTTGTATTCATTTAGGTCATTACTAAATAAGAGCGACAAACTGCAGGATGTTATGAATAGTCTGAAAGTATTCTTCCCCTTACCCTCCGAAATGCTCTGTTGATATTGAAAAAAATCGTTATCTGCAATATCTCCGGAACCTTTCATCGTACACGACGCAGCATTTTCTAATCATAATAAACTATGTTTTGCGTATGTTTTTTCTCAAGTCTTCATAGGTGAAGGTTTCAAAGGGTTAGTGGTAGTCCTCCCAACTACGCTAATGGAAAAGTACGGCTTCTGAAATGCCCATTAGAACCGCCAATGTTTTCTACACAAAAAAAATTGTGGTCTACCGTTCTCGAGAAATTCAAATTTTATTTTGAAAAACATGGTTATCTTTTATTGGTTTCGTGCACGTTTGACAACTAACAGCACATCGGAGGTATAGTCCATTCACGAAAGGTTGAGCACATAGTAGGCGTTCCTTTATTTATCTTAAGTTGGCAGTATTTGCTGTTATAACGTAAAATAAAGTCAACGTTGCCGAATGAACCCGCCTTGTCCGACGAGATTGCGAGTTATCAGAGAACTCTATGCAATATTGACAACATTGCTCATCAATCTGACAAGAAAATAAAGAATATAACCTAAAATTTTAATATACACAATGGAATATGCCAAATTATCATGGCCAACCGACGGCTCAACCTTTCGTGAACGGACTATATAACAACCCCACTTTTCCTATGTAAATCATAGCAAAACAACGAGAGATTTTGGTTTTTCTCAAGTGTTTTAGTTAATTTATTGCTTCTTTGGACTGAAAAATCGTGAAAATGGACCTATAAAATTGTTTAATAAGTTCAGATCATATTCATCGAGGACGATATGTAGAAAAATATCAGTTTGGGGCATTCACCCTTATCTACTGCAGAAGATTTATCTATCTAATGTGTCTTATTCCGATGATAAAATGTACCCTGATTTATTATCAATTAAATCAAGAAGACAAAGAGATTAGCCAGAGCCAGAGAAAGGAGATGAAGAGTACTTGTTAATGGACAAAGTTGTGTGATAACTTGAGTTTTTATAAATATATGTCCTGAAATCATATCACTGGATTAAAACTCATCTGGATGTTCTTTAATTTGCAGTATATCTTTTGTTTTTTATATGAGACAAGTAAAAGGTAACTGCTATCTCCGCTTTTCACTATTTTATAGAATATAGCATAAGCATACTTACTTCTAACTCTGTATTTAAAAATTTTTACAATTACTTATTAGATAATTAAGTTTTTATTTATACAAGAGACTATAATTTGTTGGTTTGTATTGAATGATGAATGCTTGGAATTTAGTTGTTAATATTGATAAAATCCTTCATTTTTTCAATAAAATCATCATGGAATTCATAGACTTTCATTTCAATAAACAAATATGATAATTTTTCTTCTTTCCATTCATTGAAGAATAATATTATAAATATCATATGATTCACTGCAGCAGCATTCTTTGTTTCCACTGAAGAACTGATAATATCAGGATACATTTATTTCTGAAAAGAGCCAAGTTAGATGGATAAATATCTTCCTTCTACAGTTGACAAGGGTGAATACACAAAACTGATATTTTTCTACATATCGTCCTCGATGAATATGATCTGATTTTATTAAACAATTTTATAGGTCCATTTTCACAGATTTTTCAGTCCAAAGAAGCAATAAATCAACTGAAATACTTGAGAAAAACCATTTCTGCGCATAGACCTCTCTCATCTTGAATTGAAGTGCGAAAATGAGATCAATAGTTCTCAGGCAACTTCGACTTATTGTTCACCCAATATGAACAGAACGAAACTTTTCAGTACAGTTCAAATCACGGTTTCCCTCTGCTAGAATTAACGTGGTGCAAAAATGTGCCGATTTCACACCTCCATGCTTTTCTAAATTTTTATTTATCAAGCAAACACCCCACTAATTGTTTATATTTATGATCGATGTGTACATGTCGTCACACACGAATAGAACATATGTACGTACAAATACAAAACCGTTCGTAAATAATAATCCTGCTAGCGGAATTCAATAAAAAGTCCTGGACACGCCGGTATCCTTCGGGATTACGGACAGGACTCCGTTGAAACGAGGCTCTTGATTAATGGATGAAGAGAGCGAAGCTGATCTCTAAAGCTTTCTATTAATCAAACTTCCCCTTACGTCAGAATGATACCGCTGAAAACGTCATTTTCCATTTTATATCAACGTAATAAATTCCCCCGTACGGTTGTGCGGAACTGGTATTCGTAGTAATGAATATTTGTGTTTTCTGAGCCAAATAATTTTGTGAGCGCTCGTTCTACTTAAACGAGTGCCCAAAAGTCTGTAATTTTCGACTTTTGAGCCGAAAATGGTCTCAAACGATAGGGTTCGACTCCCTGATGACGAATTCGTGATCAAATTCAATTCTTTCCGTAGTGCCGCCCGTCCGATCCATAGAGATAGGATAGTATAAAGTTGCCATCATTGAAATAAATGTCGTATCAGATACGCCATATTACTACCACATTAACGTCAAATTTTAACAATCGTTGAATTTTTCTGGAGGAATTGTGATTCTTGCGCCTAATTTCTAGTTAAATTGTGATTTTTTCCGATTAATAATATACAATAAAATGGTATCGTGTGCTGTGAGGCTTTCTTCAAGCAGAGAAAAGACATAAGAAGAAGATTAGAGGAAAAACATATCACAGGTAGGATGAGTACTGAACAGATCTGTCTTGTTAATCTGATATCTTTCTATATGTGTATTATCGCCTGGAGAAAATTTGTTAATTTGATATTCAACTGACCGCCCAGTTGTACTATTTTTCCTTACTCAATTGTATGTCATAGCGTCTCCTATCTATTATATCTCGGATGGTCCGGCCGTTAGCACGATACTTTTGAGAGGATTGTCCTAGAGACATGAGATTTTCAGGGTGAGTTCGTTTCCCAAATGCCGCGGTTAAGTTCGTTGACCAGCCAAATCGTACAGGGTGTTCCATAAAAAATGGCCATTCCAAATTTTTGTTCCCCAACATCAGAGACAAAAGATTCCAATCAAAATGAGATTTTGCGGCCCATGCAAGATGCTCATAATAGAGTCACACAAAATTTTGTGACCATAGTGTTAACAGAACCATTGAAAGTTCAACTGGAATATTGAAAAGAAGAATCTTCATATTTCAATAACAAGATATCCGATTCGAGTAAAATGTATTTTGTGAATGAAGATTGATATACTGAATGTGAATGCAAATTAGAGAATCGCGTTATCTGAACGAACGCTCAAAAGCGCCTGCTCAAGGTTTTCTCGAATATTTATTGAAAAGTACTTCGATAAAAGAATACGTCCTTGAAGTGGCATTTCATATCGATGATATATTAAATATGTATAAATATGCAAAAAAAATCCAACGAAGCTTTCACACCAGGTACGAGATATACAGGCTTGGAAAATTCACAAATCAACATAGACATTGCCGTGTTAATCTGAACAGGCCTAGTTCCAGTGGAGCAATGGAAGAATCGAAACATCAGTGCGATACCATATCGAATAAACGCACGGAAATGCGGAATGAACAGCCGTAGTGGGGATGTTTCGGCTACCGGTCCGCGATGCCAATAATTGCCAGAGCGTTAAAGTATATCAGTTTGGAAATTAATGAGATTCTCAGTAAATCAATTATGATGAGTTCAGAAGGAAACATTCAAATGATAAGATCGTATTGGTTCAATTTGAACGTTATTACGACGATTTTGTTCTGTTGTATACGAGGAATTGATTTGTCACAATGAATGCAACAACAATTTCCTTCGTGAAAATGAGTACTTAGGTGGTTTTTCGCCATAACTGGTTCGAAAATGAAATAAATTCTACAAAATAAAGAAATTGAAAAACAGAAACAAACTCCAAAAACTGATAAACCTAATCTGGACACATTTATATGGATAGTCTGCTTTGTTGAGGCAAACAGTATAGTAGTAGTTGCCAAATTTATTTATAAAGAGATCTCATACTCTGAGCAGATTCGGCATATAGCCTGTTCACGAAGTTTGAGCCGTCGGTTGGCCATGAAAATTTGGCATATTCTACTGTGTATATTGAAATTTTAGGTTATGTTGTTTATTTTCTTGTCAGATTGATACGCAATGTTGTAATATTGCATAGAGTTCTCTGATAACTCGCGAGCTCTCAGGACGAGACGTAGTACATTCGGTAAAGTTGACTTTATTTTACGTTATGACAGTAAATACTGCGCCAGCTTCAGATAAATAAACAGCCTACTATGCGTAACGGACTATATAGTCCGTTCACGAAAGTTTGAGCGCATAGCAGGCGTTTGTTTTTATCTGAAGTTGGCAGTATTTGATGTCATAACAGGCCTCATCCGACGAGCTTGCTAGTTATCAGAGAACTCTACGCATATTGACAACATTGCGTATCAATCTGACAAGAAAATAAACAACATAACCTAAAATTTAATATACAATGGATTATGCCAAATTTTCATGGCCAACCGACGGGTCAAACTTTCGTGAACGGACTATATGTAGTTGGATTACTTGGAACCTACTTCATCAAGATTTATCGCATACTTTAAGTTGCCTACCATACAACTCGAATTCGGCCAATTACAAGGACTAGAGAAAAACAACAACACAGTATTCGATGTAGCTTACTCATTTTGTCATAATACAGAGCGTCAAATCTTTCGAAAATTCCACTGTTCGGGAGTTTTTCATTTGACTGAACTATTTTTTTCCAAGGGAAAAGTTTAAATCGTACCACATAGATTACTTGATGATGTAAATTTGGAATGGTATTTTTATATCACTTGTTTTATTATCGAATTAAATATACAAACACTCACAATAAAATTCTTCGAATTGTTTCCCTTTACCATCATAAATACGTTTGCGTGAATCCATAAATGTAAAACAAACATATCATAAAATCGGTGAAACAGCGGGACATTGTGATATGTATACAAACCGCGTGTCAATATTTCAATACAGGCGTTGGCTGAATGTCAAATTTGAATGATATCATCGATTGAATCGAGATACAATTAAAACAAACGAACTAATATGACGTTTCGATCCCAACTCACGGCATGACCATATTTAAAAATTCCTATCTATAATGACTGATAAATTATTAGTAGTAGATGAGAACCGAAACTAGAAACTGTCCTGTTTTACAACGAAATCAACAATTAACATTTTTTCTACAGGAAAAACTTCATAGCTTCATGAATTGAAAATTTTCAGATAAATAGTTCGGCAGATCGTTGAACACGATAGTCGTGAAGCTAGAGAGATTGGTTACCGTCTATTAAATATGAAGAAAGGCAATAAATAATATTTCATACGAAAACTATCAGCTGAAATATCGATTGAACTATAATCTGGGAGGATTCTGCATTTCTAAAAAACTTTATAGGTTTTCACTCCCAATCTCTGAAAAAGAAATAATTAAAAAATTTTTAATAAAGATGAAGTGCAAATGAAAAAACACAATTCTGAAGATTTTACGAGTTTGTCTGAAGAAGGTGTCTGATATAACGTTACATTATCCTTTTCATTTAATTCTTTTTTCAGTTTTACTGTTAGGCAACAATTTTTTCAAGACCAATTTGCTGCTGACAAATAAGTGCAAAGATTCTCGCAGGAGCACTTCATCTTAATAAAATTTCTTTTAATTATTTCTGTTTCAGAGACTGGGAGTGAAAACCTATAAAGTTTTCAAGAAATGCAGAATCCTCCCAGAATATATTTCAATCGATATCTGAAATAGTTTTATCACGACTATTGTTTAATCTACACATTATACATCTGTTTGTTCGATCCTAATAATATCCATTAATCACTAGTGAATTATAGTCATTATTCCTTGATGTCAGATCGTCACTTGATTTAGCTTCAATATAGTATTGTTAAAAGTGATATTTCTTCAGTATTCTAGAGTTTTCCAACTAACAAATATGGGCATACCTTTTCAATCGAGGACCGAGGACCAAATATACTTTTATTACATCAATTAAATCAAAATTCATTATTATGGAATGACAATTTCTTCGAAAATTCAAGGTCGCAAAATAATAGAAACTTCAAGAAATATATTCAGTAGTCGTAGATTAAGTATAGAATGCTACTCGCGTATAATGGCTGTTATTCGGCTCGTAGCCTCAAATTCACCTCGTGAATGAAAGCTTTTCACGTTCGGTGCGAAACACCAAATATCCCTTTTTCACTTAAATGTTCGACTGGTCTACTACTTCAATTGACCTACTGTTCATCCGATCTACCGGTTCAATTGACCTACCGTTCGTTTGATCTACCAGTTCGATCGATCTACTCATAAAACTTTAATCCATATTGGTTTCGTGCACGTTTGACAGCGGAGTGACATCGGAGGTATAACAACCCCACTTTTCCTATGTAATCATAGCAAAACAACGAGAGATTTTGGTTTTTCTCAAGTGTTTCAGTTGATTTATTACTTCTTTGGACTGAAAAATCGTGAAAATGGACCTATAAAATTGTTTAATAAGTTCAGATCATATTCATCGAGGACGATATGTAGAAAAATATTCAGTTTTGTGTATTCACCCTTGTCAACTGTAGAAGGAAGATATTTATCCATCTAACTTGGCTCTTTTCAGAAATAAAATGTATCCTGATATTATCAGTTATTCAGTGGAAACATAGAATGCTGCTGCAGTGAATCATATGATATTTATAATATTTATTCTTCAATAAATGGAAGAAGAAAAATTATCATATTTGTTTATTGAAATGAAAGCCCATGAATTTCATGATGATTTTATTGAAAAAATGAAGGATTTTATCAATATTAACAACTAAATTTCAATTATTCACAACGTAGAAAACGATTTCTATTAAAAAATAAATAATAAATATTTTGTCGAAAGTGAAGCATTCATCATGCAATACAAACCAAAAAATTATAGTCTCTTGTATAATAAAAACTTAATTCTAATAAGTAATTGTAAAAATTTTTAAATACAGAGTTAGAAGTAAGTATGCTTATGCTAAATTCTATAAAATAGTGAAAAGCGGAGATAGCAGTTACCTTTTACTTGTCTCATATAAAAACAAAAGATAATATACTGCGAAAGAACATCCAGAGAGTTTTTAATCCAGTGATATGATTTCAGGACATATTTATAAAAATTCAAGTTATCACAACAATTTTGTCCATTAACAAGTACTCTTCATCTCCTTTCTCTAACGGGTGAATTGGAAATACATCCTATAGTGTTCTATACTTCCTCCTTGTCCAAATATGAATCTTGAAACTGGCTAATCTCTTTGTCTTCTTGATTTAATTCATAATAATATCAGGATATCGGAATAAGACACATTAGATAGATAAATCTTCTGCAGTAGATAAGGGTGAATGCCCAAAACTGATATTTTTCTACATATCGTCCTCGATGAATATGATCTGAACTTATCAAACAATTTGGTAATTTTATAGGTCCATTTTCACGATTTTTCAGTCCAAAGAAGCAATAAATCAACTGAAACACTTGAGAAAACCAAAATCTCTCGTTGTTTTGCTATGATTTACATAGGAAAAGTGGGGTTGTTATACCTCCGATGTGCTGTCAGTTGATTCACTGCAGCAGGACTCTATTTTTCCACTAAATAACTGATCATATTACGATAACATACATTAAATGTATTTTTATCTTTGAAATGAGACCAAGTTAAATGGATAAATATCTTCCTTCTGCAGACTGCAGTTGACAAGGGTGAATGCCCAAAACTGAAATTTTTCTACATATCATCCTCGATGAATATGACCTGAACTTGATAAATAATTTAATAGGCCATTTTCACGATTTTTCAGTCCAGAGAAGAAATAAATCAACTGAAACAATTGAGGAACAGCAAAATCTCTCGTGGTTTTGCTATGATTTACAAAGAGTGAGGTTGTTGTACCTCCCTCCAGTTGCACAGATGAATAGGCGAGATAATCAAGTGCGATAACTGAATGAATTCAACTGTCTTATTGCAATGATCTAGTCTTGTCTCTCTCTTATCGCAGTATGGTAGGAAACCTGCACTGCACGTATAGAATTTTTAATTTGTCAGGCTGCCCGTAATACTCGATTCAAGTATTTACTGTTGCCTACCATACTTAAGAATTACGCTCCTCTAAACGATAAGAGAGAGACAAGACTAGAATATTGGAGTAAGACAAAGGAATTCAGTGTGTTACAACACGTGATTGTCTCGACTATTCATCTGTGCAACTGGAGGGAAGAATTCTCTGTCTGATGCATTGTATATCGTATATTTCAGATGTGAATTTCCAAACTTGTAGATCGAATGACATTATTTCAGGAGAATACGAAAAAGCTCTAACCTCAAAAGCACTTGTTGACTAGACTAGACTATCGTTCCCTTCCAATTGAGTTGAGGAGAATTCAATTTCAGATTCGCGGAACGAAAGTTCGCAAATATTTATCAACCCTACCACAGACCTTTCTGTGGAACATATTATCAGCAGTATTCGCATTTCTTTTCCGCTCTCCATTTGTACTGATTAAACCCTCCCATTCCGGGAGTTTCTTGTTTAATGGTCCCCATACATTACCGTATAAAGCAATTAGAACATTAGCGGAAACACTTCGGAGGAAGGTGAATTAAATTCATCGGTTCGAATGGCTGGCACATGAAAGTTTCCGGATAGAACTGAAAGGACCGCGATTCGAATTCGCCCCAAACGAGAATTGGAAAAAGAGTGGGGCTTTGCAGTTCATCCCTTGATAATTATGTTATAATGGAAATTAAAAGTGTTTCCCGGAAAAGCAGCAAAACATTTCGAAGCGATTGGCGAGGGTTCGGTTGATTTCCGGTTCGTTTTTATGGCATTCTGCTTTTAATTGTCATTCGTGGTCTAGTCGAAAAAGGACGAAAAATATTTTTCCCAGAAACACTGAACGGTAAATAATGACGTAGGTCAGGAAGTTTTGAAAGCTTCAAATTGGAAACAAAAATTCAAATTTGAATATCGTAGGAACCATTGGCGCGAAGTTTTGAAGTCTTTTCCGTTTAGTTAGTCTATGGTCTTTTCTTCCTGAAGTTATCGTGTTTATGCAGGCAATTTCATATAACTTACATGCCAAGATATAAAACCACATCAGGAACATCCGATATACATATAGGGTTTTCCAATAAGAGGTGTTATTTTGAAGAGCCCGCTATTTCGGTAGATTTCACGTTTGAAGCTGTTATTTTTTGACATTTGACAAGTAGAAACTTAGCCATTAATAAAAATGGAACGATTCACGCTTCAACAATGCATTAAAATTATTAAAATTCACTATAGAAATGGTGAAAATTCGGCCGAGACGGTTCGTAAAACTCGAACATTCTTGGGACGTCGTGAAGCACCTTGTCGGACCGCAATAAAGAAATTGGTGGAAAAATTCGAGATATTGAAACAAGTTAGTAATGTGAAGAGTAAAACCCACGCACGTCGCTCTAGAACAGCTGAGAATATTGCTGTGTAGCCGAAAGTGTTGAAGAAAACCCAGGTTTGTCCATTCCTCGTCGTTCTTTGGAATTAGGCATTCCACAAACGTCATTACACCGTATTCTACAAAAAGATTTGGATCTTAAGGTTTATAAAGTTCGGTTAACACAAGAACTCAAGCCAGCCCATCATCAACAACGTCTTGTCGTTCCTGATTGGGTCGTTGAAATGCATGAAAATGATCCGGAATACCATCGAAAAATCATCTTGAGTGATGAGCCCCATTTCCACCACGGTGGCTTCGTCAACAAGCAAAATTGTCGCATCTGGGGCTCGGAAAACCCAAGAGTTATTGTTGAAAAGCCTTTCTATCCTCAACGTGTGACTGTTTGGTGCGGTTTATGGTCCGGCGGAGTCATTGGACCTTACTTTTTCGAAAATGAAGCTGGAGCAACAGTTACGGTGAATGGATTGCGCTATATCGAGAGATGATTAATGATTTTATAGCAAAAATTCGATAGTATTGATTTGGACAACGTTTACTTTCATCAAGACAGCGCAACATGCCACACAAGCAACGACACCATTGATCTTTTGCGGGAAAAGTTTCCGGACAGTGTTATTTCTCGAGAGGTGATCACAATTGGCCACCAAGCTGTGATTTAACACCTTGCGACTTCATCCTTTGGGGCCACGTGAAAGAGAAGGTCTATGCCAATAGCCCAATGTCGATTCAAGACCTCAAAGATGGAATTCGTGAGGCTACCAAGGACATAAGGTAGCCACTTTGCGATTTGGTTATGTAAGATTTCATAAAAAGGATATGGTCCTGTAAGCGTGGTCGTGGTGGTCATTTGCCTGATGTTATTTTCAACTATTAACGGCATAGCTTCTTCTTTATAATTAAATAAACATCCGATCGTTCATATTGAAAATTCGAATTTTTCTTTGAATATCAAAAACACCTCTTATTGGGAAACCCTTTATTTGACTCTGCGTCCCTTCCAAACTGATGTCAATTCAGTTGATTGGCGTTCTATTTGACAATGTTGTAATTATGAACTGATCACTTTTAACTGATGTTACTTTTGGCGAAATTAGTCTAATTTTCATTATCACTTCAGTTCATCAAAACAGTAACATAACCTTGCATTCTGGAGCATGACTTCAAAACTTGAAATCTTCAGGGTAGGTTTGTTTAAGATTACAATACGAAAATCGAATTCATAGAAATATTAATTTTTTCTTAAAGGAATGAAATATCTTTTCCAAATGTTCATAACACTTACCTTCAAATCACAGGTAGTATTAAGCAGGAGGTTACTCGGCTTCAGGTCCCTATGAAGTACATTAGCCGAATGAATATACTTCAAACCTCTCAATATCTGGTAGAGGAAGTAACATATGTGATCATTGCTTAATCGCTGAAAAAAAAAGAAATAATACAGTTTCGAAATGAAAATTCTCACAAAATACAAAAGAAAATATTGACACCATAACTTGACACTTTGAATGAAGCTTATAATTAAAAGTCGTTAAAATGTTGTTTTGATTGCCAACCTTAAAAACTACTCCTGAATATATTTTCTAAATAAAAGAAAAATATGTGGCAATAATTTTTCGCCATTTTACTCAAATTGAACCCTTAAAAATAACAGCTACAAATCGTGGCGCATTCGCCATTTTGCGATTTCCGATGAACTATATCTGGCTGTCCCTAGATAATGAATACTGAAAAGGAACATCGACACAAGACAGACTGGAATACTTACAATAAAACAACAGGAAAATTGGATCAATTAATTATAAAAATTATAATTGAATTGATCATTTTTAAGGGTTGTTAAATTACGTGAAATGACATTGTTTAAACATATTTTTCTTCACTAGGGAATCGTTTCAAGGATGTAAGGGTGCAGGGTGTATAGAATATCTGGGGCCACTCTGTATAACTCAGCAAATGTTGTGGTTCATTGATTTGTGACAGATAGTCCAAAAACTAAGGTATACCATCTTGATAATATTTTTCCTTCGAAAATTACTTTGATTTTCACTTCTTCAAGACGATTCTACAGAACAGAACATCAAAGTGAAAATCTTGAACGTGTAATCGGCTTGGAAAGCTCGATCCAATGCGAGTAATTTGTTGACTTCACTCCAGAAAAGCAATTAGGATAAACTAATTAATTCCTTTTCTATTCGGGTTAAGCTTTTCCGACCAACAACACTAGTCTTTTCAAGAGTAATAGATCTCCGAGTGAACTGTAGATTTCTGAATCAGATGATACATACAGGGTGTCCCATTACTCGACGTCAACCCGGAACCGGGTGAAAAGGCAAGTAATGCTGGTTGTCAGAAAAATATAAAAAAAAATCTAAGTTGCATGATTTTAAAATAATGAGCATTTAAAAAAACACGCAAAATTCCACACCCTGTGGCAGTCTTTTCGCTCCTGTTGCCACAAATATCAATTTTTTCCAACTTTTTTCTTTGCTGTGTAACCTTGAATAATGCTTGTCTAAACTGTAATCAAAATTTTGATACCAGCTGCTCTAGGTTTCATAAAAATAGGGCTTACTTCTCGGAAAAAAAATTCGAAATAAACAATTGCCTAGTTTCAACTGACTGTATTGAAAAAAAAATGTACTACGTAGGTTTGGCATGTTTTTTCAAAAGTTGGCGCATTTAGTGAGGATTCCAAAATGGTATAATACTTGTTTAATTATAGCTGCCGTAGTTCAAATTTATTTTCGATTGCCTTTGAATACACTTTTTCGTTAACTGCTTCCCAGTAATAGAGTCCAATGGGTTCAAGTCCGGTGAACGGGCCGGCCACGAGATTGGACCAGAAGTGCGATCCATCTTCCGGGAAAAAATGTTATCAGAAAAAAAAATTTGCAGAGAAAATAATTTTTCCAGAAAAAATTTTTCCTGAGAAATTTCTCTGAAAATTTTTTTCTTTTTGTAACATTTTTCCCGGAAGATGGATCGGACGTTCTGGTCCAATCTCGTGGCCGGCCCGTTCACCGGACTTGAACCCATTGGCCTCTATTACTGGGAAGCAGTTAACGAAAAAGTGTATTCAAAGGCAATCGAAAATAAATTTGAACTACGGCAGCTGCAATTAAACAAGTATTATACCATTTTGGAATCCTCACTAAATGCGCCAACTTTTGAAAAAACATGCCAAACCTACGTAGTACATTTTTTTTTCAATACAGTCAGTTGAAACTAGGAATGGTTTATTTCGAATTTTTTTTCTGAGAAGTAAGCCCTATTTTTATGAAACCTAGATCAGCTGGTATCAAAATTTTGATTACAGTTTAGACAAGCATTATTCAAGGTTACACAGCAAAGAAAAAAGTTGGAAAAAGTTGATATTTGTGGCAACAGGAGCGAAAAGACTGTCACAGGGTGTGGAATTTTGCGTGTTTTTTTAAATGCGCATTATTTTAAAATCATGCAACTTAGATTTTTTTTTATATTTTTCTGATAACCTGCCTTTTCACCCGGTTCCGGGTTGACGTCGAGTAATGGGACACCCTGTATACAGTGGAACTTCTCTATAACGAACGTCTGTATAACGAATTTCGTACAAGACATTGCACCTTGAATCAAAATTCCATGTCAAAAATACCCTCTACAACGGAGTAAATTCTCCCTATAACGAAATATTCAAAGAACATCACTCTTTGAATTGGTATTGGTAAAAAGGAATAAGGGTGGTTTTTTCCGAAATTTTTCCGGACGTACATAATAAATCCCGACCTCAAACTAAATCATTACGGAAGGCAGAGAGATCTTCTGAAAAGTTTTAAATAGACATCTGGCTGTTTTGTTTCAATCTAACCATTACGCTAGTGTAAAAGTTGTGCAAAAATGTCTAAAAGGAAGTGTTTAAGTTTGAATGACAAACTTGAATTTATGAGTGAAGTCGACCGCGACATTGCCGACTATAGAAGAAAATTTTTTTGTATAACGAATTTCGTAATAACGAATTTTTTTGCGGATTTAGCGCTTTCGTTATAGGGAAGTGTTTTCGATGTAATATCGAAAGATATCAAAATCTACATTAAGCCACTACGATACAGAGACCTCTGCGGAAATCTGTAAAATTTTAAACCTATCTATGAAATTTCATTTCTCGAGGTATTTGTTATTTGCTTTCATATGATTTGGATAGGCTCTTATAAGTCATCTGATGGAAAAACGACTATAACCTCCGGAATTTTCATTATAGAGATTGAAGTGTTTTAAACAGCCGACCGATTCGATCAAACAAATGGACCCTTTCCAATTTGTCACACCCTATAAAAATTCAAAAAACTCAATTTTCCCGTTTTACGTAAAAATGTAAATATTGACGGCTCGTGACAAATCTGTTACGGCACTATGAAGAGAGCCATCATACTCAATTCGGCGGATGTCGTTCTGAAAAGGCTGTAAAATACGATGGAAAACGAGCAAGCATCATTAGTTCATGTCGAATAGTGAACTCGTCGTGTCGAGGAAATCTTAATTTCACGCGATTTACTGGAATTGACACAGTGTATGAGGGTTGCCTTTTATATTTCCAGATCGGAAAACTCTATCAAAATGTTTGACGTTTTGAAATTATGTGTACTTTTGACATAGTTATATATTTCAGTTGTTAATAGTAAATTGAAATATTCATCTCATCCAAAAAATGTAATTTGATTGACGTGTATCAACTCAGTGCATCATTGTAGATTGTTAAGGGTGTTACATTCCACTGCGACCTCCAGGTCTCCCATCAGAGCTGTCCAATATCTGAGAGGGCTTCAGGAGGCTTAGTCTAGTTTAGTTTAAAAAGAGGTTACAGTTCACTGCGACCCCAAGGTCTATAGTGCCCCCTTACAGAGCTGTTCTGACCACATCTTTCATAGTTCGCCTTCCAGTTCCAGAGATCTGATGAAATCCAGTATCTGTGAAGGCTTCAACGAGGCCAGTTCCCCACTCTTACAAGTTTCTCGTCCAAGGCATTCTCTCCTTAGGCTCGAAATGGCAAATCATTCCGTGACTAGGTGAATGGGGGTTTCTTCCTCCTCCCCACAGATCCTACACTCGTCAGTGTCCGATAATCTAATCCGCAACATGTGCTTCCTGAGGCGACAGTGTCCTGTAAGAAAGCCAGTAAGGAGGTGTAATTCTAGATATCTTTTGGATCTTGCTGTTTCAAAGTTCCGAAGGAATGATCCATCCCTGGGGGCTTTCTCCTTCTCCAGAAACTCCTTCCGGTCCAATGAGTTACATTCGTGCTCCCTCTTTGGCAAGTGTATTGGCCTCTTTGTTTCCTTTGATTCCCGAGTGACTAGGAACCCAGATTAAAAAGATCTTATTCATCTTGCCTACCTCACTCCCAAATCATTTTTGAGGCGATGAATTAGGAGCTCAGTGCTTTAATAGCAGCTTGACTATCTGAATGTATGGCTATATATCGCACCTCTAATAGTTTCTTTCTAGATTTATAGAGAATAGTGTGAACAGAACCATAGAAAATTCAATTGGAATATTGAAACAAAAAACTTCATTTTTCCATAAAATATATCCGTTTCGAGTGAAATTTTTTTTGCGAATGCAGATCGATATTCTGAATATTCATCTAAAATTTTAATGCTGTAATTTCAATAGAACCATAGAAAATTCAATTGGAATATTGAAAAGAAAAATCTTTATATTTCCATAACAGAATATCCGATTCGAGTGAAATTTATTTTGAGAATGGAAACTACTATACTGAATGTATAGAAGTATGCAAAATTTCATTTTTTTCATATATATTTTTTACACATTTTATTTTTTGAAAAATTTCCAGAATATAATTCCGATTGTGCTGAGATTCTGAGGTGATAGTCTTATTGCCCCTTCAATGAACGAGTGCTCGAAAGCTCCTACACAGGGCTTTCCTTAAATTTTTTTTGGTCTCACAATCAATCGATAATAGAAAAAGAAACGATTTTCGTTCATAAATATTTGTTCTTGTTCACTATTCCTGAAATTGAAAGGCAAACCTCGTATATGAAACACATAGTTAGCTCCGTGAAAATCTTAATTTGACGCGATTTACTGAGATTGACACAGTATATACGCGCGCAATCTACGATGCTCGCAGGCAATCCCATTAACTGGTTGAATGCTGTATTTCCCTAAACCATCCTGATATGTACATTCGTAATTAGAAACATGCAACTTGACATTACTAGGATGTGCTCATTATACTCCATTAGTTTAATGGTGCCATTGTTTATGGGAATAAGCATCGAATAATTCACAGGGTTGCTTATGAATTGGTGACAATTGCAATGTTCACACTGGTCAAGCCTTCGTATTATTATTCATTTGCCCAAACGGGGGTTGCACTTTACCGTAATTATTTAGAATTAGAAGAATCGTGCTGGAGATGTGAAAAAATTTGTAATTACCAAGTTTGGGTCCCAGATTACGAAAATGATAACGAGAAGTCGGCAATTCTCTTAGTTTTTAAAAAAAATCCTAATTTTCAGTCAGGTAGGTGAGGTTATACATAGTTCTAGCCAGTTTTCCCCCATTTTCTCAATCAATACTCGTTGGAAATGTTTTATTTATCAATTTCTGAGCGTATCCTGCAAAATAAAGTCTTCATTTCGTCGAAATCGACGATTTTATTCATCGTTTATATTAGTTACGGCAGCCATGATAATTAGCTTTTCGGCTGTCAACCATCGCGAATTGTGCAACGTTGCCAATGTCTCAAATCGATTAGCCCGTTATTTTCAAATTATTAGGATGGGATTGGGAAATCCCATTTTTGTGAACTTTTCCAATATTACTATTAAAGGAATTTTAGCTAAATGGGAACAGTGCCAATTTATAATAATTATTTTCCAAAAAACTCTGGCTCGTATTAAGAGAAATGGCACTTGAATTATTGGCCAGTTCTTTTTTAATCATTTTTAATTATGAATGTAATAATTCTAGTGTCATTTCTCTCAATACGAGCCAGATCTATTTTTGGAAAATAATTATTATAAATTGGCACTGTTCCCATTTAGCTAAATTCCTTTAATAGTAATATTGGAAAAGTTCACAAAAATGGGATTTCCCAATCCCATCCTAATAATTTGAAAATAACTGGCTAATCGATTTAAACATTGGCAACGTTGCACAATTCGCGATGGTTGACAGCCGAAAAGCTAATTATGTTTAATTTAGGTGGATTAGTTCGAATATTCTTTCGAGAATGTATTGGGGGTGTAAGCATTTGAAATGATTCATTTTGCCCCCTTTTTTGGTGGAACAATTCACAAAAATGAATATGCAATATAAACCCTATGGAACATTTTTTAATTTGAACACCGACAAGTTAATATTTCCCTAGAAATTGAAAAAGAATATCTATTAGTTCAATAATGGTAGTATAGAATGAATTAATGAATAGCTTGAGTTAGGTTTGGTTAGCTAGGATAGGAACAGTGCCAAGTAATAATAAAGAGTGGAAATCACTCAAAAACACTAATTTTCCACAAATAGATCTGGCTCGTATTGAGAGAAATGACACTAGAATTATTACATTCATAATTAAAATTGATTAAAAAAGAACTGGCTGATAATTCAAGTGCCATTTCTCTGAATACGAGCCAGAGTTTTTTTGGAAAATAATTATTATAATTGGCACTGTTCCCATTTAGCTGAAATTCCTTTAATAGTAATATTGGAAAAGTTCACAAAAATGGGATTTCCCAATCCCATTCTAATAATTTGAAAGTAACAGGCTAATCGATTTGAGACATTGGCAACGATGCACAATTCGCGACGCTTGACAGCCGAAAGGCAAATTTTCATGACTGCCGTAACGAATAAAAACGATGAATAAAATCGTCTCTTTGGCGAAATGCAGGCTTTATTTTGCAGGATACGCTCAGAAATTGTTAAATAAAACATTTCCAACGAGTATTGATTGAGAGAATGGAGGAATACAGGCTATAACTATGTATAACCTCACCTACCTGACTGAAACTCTGGAATTTTTTTTTTTTTAACTGAGAGGATTGCAGACTTCTCGTTAGTATTTTCGTGATCTGGGATCCAAACCTGTGAGTAAAATTCTGATCATTCCTCCAGCACGATTCTTTTAATTCTAAATAATTACATTTCGGTATAAGAAACAAAAATTTAAGAAAGGCTGTTCATTGTGGAGCAATGGAGGTATTACCTCAAAATTTTGTATAGGACTTGAGGTTGATACTAAATATACAGGGTGTTTCATTATAAACTGGACAAGCATATATTTTCGTGTAGACGACATCGGGAGAATCATTTTTGCCTCATCCCGTTTTCGAAGCATGAGCGAGATACAGGGTGTTGAATGTCATTTTTGAGCAAGATTCTTATGAGTGCGGTCAGTTATGTATCAGTATTTTTGGGTATTCTATTCAGAAAAGTTGACGAACTCCGAAAAGAAATTTACAAAATGGCGGAAGACCTGCAGGGTTCCAATTTTTTTTGGGGTTGTCGAATTGACTTTCATTTTCTGAATAAACACAATTTTCTAAGAATTTCTGTGAAAATTTTTTTTAGAAATTCAGAAAATAAAAATCAATTTGACAACCGCAACAAAAAATTTTGAACATTGCTGGTCTTCCGCCATTTTATAATTTTTTTTCAGAGTTCGTCAACTTTTCTGAATAGAGGACCCAAAAATACTGAGATTTGACCAAAACCATCACTTAAAGTGTTGTACATAACTGACCACACTCATAAGAATCTTTCTCAAAAATGACGTTTGATACAGTGTATCTCGCTTATGCTTCGAAAACGACATATATTGTATGAGGCAAAAATGATTCTCCCGATGTCCTCTACACGAAAATAATGTTTGTCCAGTTTATGATGAAACACCCTGTATAAATGCAAAATCTCAGCAAGGTCGGAATAATTATATTGAAATAGAAATGTTTGCGTAATTCAACAAATAAACGTGTATTTCATCAAAATTAAACCCGGTGCACCAGTTGAGGCACCTTTCATTAGCCCGATTACAATAGTTAGAAAGTTCACTGATGCCTCTAAACCTCTAGTGAATCAAAATTGAATTTTAAAGCATCTAAATTCGCGAAACAAATAGTCGTATTTCTTGAATACGCCACAGAATTGTTTTCCTAGAAAATTAAGTAACCCTTATTTCACCGCCACGCTACGGGAATCCTGCATTATCAACAACGCTCAGAATTCCCTGAATTGTTTGCTTTCCGGGAAGAGTCAACTCCTCGGGAGTTTGTTGTTTTTCACCACGCGGAAAATGGAGAAATGAAGTTCGCTGGGAGCCGAGTTATTATTCTGCAAAATCAGGCGATTAATTTTTTGCCGGTTTTGACAGGTGTGAATGCCGCCGACTGAGAACTTTTGAATTGATGGGTATACTTTGATAGGGAATACCTACGTAATCGTGGAATTGTACAGGGTTCCATTTAGGGGCGAATGACTAAGATTTAGTGTTATCAATTGTAGACTGCAATATTATTCTTGCTGGAAAACTCTTCGGTGAATGATTTATAATAAATACAGGGTGCGGCAGAGAGGACGGACGGTTTCTAAAAAGTCATAAAACAGTTGATTTTTACTGAAAAACAAATTTATTAATGAAATAAGGTTCACAAGGAAATAGCATTTGAGACAGTCAAGTGTAGAAAAAACCTCAGGCATGTGGTGGCCGAAATCGTTGATGCAGTGCTGTTACCGTGAACTCAGAGCGCTACATCGAAATGAAACTAACTTCTTTGTGCCTGAATTAAGCCGCGGCGTGGCGTCGTGTTCCAACCCGACGTGTATGGTTCCGGCAGGATGGGGTGACCTCCCAAACAGCCAGAGCAACAATGGACGTTATTCGCCCTCTCTTCCCTGGTCGGCTCATTTCCAGATTTGGAGATATTCATTGGCCTCCTCGGTCCCCAGATTTATCCATATGCGATTTTTTCTTGTGGACACCTCAAGGCTAGAGTACGGACACAAGCACCGAACTCTGGATGAATGAAGGAGCATTTCTCGTGGAAGTCGCCAAAGTTGAAGGAGCAATGTTGGAGAGAGTCTATGCGAACTTCCAAGAACGCCTCTAGCACTGCATCAACGATTCCGGCCACCACATGCCTGAGGTTATTTTCCACACTTGACTGTCTCAAATGCTATTTCCCTGTGACCCTTATTGCATCTATAAATTTGTTTTTGAGTAGAAAAAAACTCTTTTTTGACTTTTTGAAAACCGCCCGTCCTCTCTGCCGCACCCTGTATATTCTGCCTGCTAAGACAGGAATTCGTAGGTATCTGCATAAAAAAACGAAATGAACGAACGACTAATGGTCCTAAAAACAACTGAATTTTTGCAGATAAGATAAATGAATATCATTCAAAATCATTCATATTTAATTATAATTCTGATATGACTTTCAGACCTCGTCTACATGCTAGAGCAAGTCTTGTGGCTTGTTCACCACTTGGTGACATGTAACTATCTGACAGATATCGTTGAAATAAATTCATCTGCATTTTTTACGTCGGAATTCTTCAGGTTCTTAATACGAAACATCCTAAAATTTTGAAAAGGAAAGCAAAATATGAAAGGCTTCGATTTTAATGAATAGATATACATTCATATCACTGATAGATACCCGATAACTATCAGTAACTTTTCAGAAATTGGTGAAACAGGCCTGTAGAATCGGGTTTTCTAATAAGGACTTGACAATTTTCTGTTCAAACCAAACTTTCCTTAATTAAATTCAAAGTTGTCAAGTTCCTATTGGAAAACCCGATATTATTAAGGAAAGTTACTGTTTCCCCCACATTCCTTGAAACATCTTTAATTAATTGGAAAATGAAAACACTTGACTATGTTCACATATTCTTTAGTGTTCAATACGATTGATTCAACATCTACCAAATGCTTACAAGTGACAGAGAAACCAGTACTGGAATTATTATAGACTAGCGACCCGCCCCGGCTTCGCACGGTAATTCGATCCAAGTAAAACTGTTAAATGAAGACAGTTGCATCAGAATTTTATCATAAATTCCCTAAATTATGGCGCCTACCGACCCTCTAAGTTAGAAAAGTAACTCAATTCAGTTTCTGCCTACTTCCTACCCCCTAAGTATTATGACGTGATCATTTTGATCTTATATCCGTTTTAGGTAACCATCTATCACCTTACTAAATTCATCAAAATCTGTTCAGCCGTCTAGACGTGAAAGAGCAAAAGTCCCAACAAAAACGACTAAAAATCACTAACTCAATTTAGTTATCTGCCTACTGCCTACCCCCTAAGAACGATGGCGCAATTATTTATAGCCTATGACCATTTCTAGGTTATTATCTATCACCTTACCAAATTTCATCAAACAGACAGACAGACAGAGTTACTTTCGCATTTATAATATTAGTATGGATTTATAATTCGAATCTCGTGATAGATGATAGTTCGATTAATTCACACTCTCTGTGGTTATATTCTATGACTTGACCAAACACCATTTCGTATTTTGATCAACATCATAACAATCATTCGAATCAGTGGCGGTTCGTGAAATTTCAATCAGAGGAGGCCCGAGACCACGCAACTAACAAAACAATTTATTTCAAACTGGGCTTCCAGTCAGCCACTGGCATTTATTATACCATTCTACGCAGAACGAACGATTATGTGCAGAATTGATGATTAAATTTGGCATTGCTGGTTGATCTTCGTGAGGCATTTTATTGAATTTATTATTTAAAATTGAAATTTACAGGATCTTGCGTTTCCTTAAGTTCACTTCATGCATCATAATTCTCACTTCTTGTTTCCGTTTCCATATTTCTTGTTGAAATATTGAAATCTTACCTACAAACTTTTCCGAAAAATGTCACGAAACCACTAACCACACGCCGAGAGGATAAATACATCGTTAATAAAAAGGGAGGGAATCAAAACACAGCTGATGTGTATCCACGATCGTCGGGGTTGATTCGGGCCGATCGGACGTTCAGTTTCGGCTAAGCTCGCTCTTCTAGAAGCGAGAATAATGCCGCGGAGCCGAGTCTCCGACACGTGATCTACAACTTGAATTTTGAGTGGCACCGTTAATTTGAAGGAGTTCGAAAAGTTACATCCTAACGAATCTCGAATAGTGGAGGCGAGCCTCCTTCGCTAAGCGGTTTGCCTGCTATCCGTTACGCTGTATTGTGTGTTGTTATAGAAATGTGATTATTTTTTTTTTGAACTTGAATTTAAAGTTGAATAAAATGCAGTGAAATTAGGGGAGGCTCAGACTCCTCTGAGCAGCCGCCACTGATTCGAATTCGAATATCCTGAGAACTATAAGTTTCCTCAATTTAATTTATGAACTGCGCTCTCCAAGCTGTTGAGATCTTGAGCTCACGTTAAAAACTTCTAGTTCCCTTCGAAGAATACCCTACGGCTTACCTTAAACATAATTTGAAACTTTCAAGAAATGTTGAATTTACGAATGAATGGAATGAAAACAATAGCTTTCTGGATATTCAAATCAGAATTTCCATTGTCCTAATATGGATATATGGAGCTTCTGACTTCACGCTTGTTCAAATGTTTCTCTACTATACCAACTTCTATCTCATGTTAATTTCGTATTCAAAATCCCTCAGAGTTCTATTGAAAAACTTCATCATTTCGTATTCGAACTCGACATCGGAATACCCCATTCGTGTTTTACGAACCAAAAAGAAATCAGCGCACAAGTGCGCAATAAAACGTTCTATGCGATTCATTCAACTGATAACAACACAACACACAAGCGAAATACCGAACAATAATGGTTTTCCGGAAAAAGGAATATCAAATTTCCAATAGAAAGAAATGGAAAATCCACAACGGTGCGGATGGCATAAAATGAGAATCTCACTTTGGTAATATCAGTACCTTCAATTCTTCTGTTGATCTCCACAATAGGCTCCCAGTAGATTTCCCGGAGTTTGTCAAGATCGTAGAAGTCAGATAATTGCTTTCCGCATGACAACGTCTGAATAAGCTCGTTGTACCGATTTGACAGACAGCTCCATCATTGTTTGAATTGTTTGCAAACTGTTTATAGCATCTGCCCTCATATTTATCGTGCCTATTAACGATTTTCAACCGAAAATCTTGAGAAAAACGCTCAAATGAAGTTAAAAACTTTCGTGTGCCTGATTATATTGATAGAATTGAAATAATCATGTTAGGTTCAATATTTCAGCAGGAGAGTTGAATTCATGTATGAATTAGCTCAACCATAAACACGATATCTTTCGGATGAAACGGCTTCAAAACTTTTCAAGGAAAGTTGAATGAATGAAATGAAACCAATAGTTCTCAGGATATTCACATTTTAACACGTTGACTGCCTCGGCAATTTTCCGTATTCTGGTCCAAAATTAATCATATTTTATTATTCAGAACTCTGATTTAAGTACAAATTTGTCACAGAAATTTCAAGGGAATGTATTTTTTGGAAAAAAGGGCTTACGAATCCTCTCGTAGTTTCTTTGAATTATAGGTAAAATCTGTTTTCTTATGAATAAATTTTCCGTTCATATAAGCTAGCATTGATTTCTTCTTCTGTTTCCAGAAGCCATCTATCCATATTAAAGATGATATACTACGAGTTTAATCGTAGCTACTTGATAATGGCAAGTGAACACAGTACGAGATGACTCGTAGTTGGCGTCCTGAAAGAGAACGCGATCTACGAGTTATCTCGTAGTTTGCAGTCAACGTGTTAATTATCGTTTTCGAACATGAAAAAAAGCTACGGACTTCACTTCAAGTCTTCTTCAAATATTTCACTTATACCAACTTTTATTTTCAACAACTCTCGCGCACAATTCACAAACATCTCCTCTCAGAGTTCCATTGAAAACTTCATCATTTCGTATTCGAACTCGACATCGGAATACCCCATTCGTGTTTTACGAACCAAAAAGAAATCAGCGCACAAGTGCGCAATAAAACGTTCTATGCGTTTCATTCAACTGATAACAACACAACACACAAGCGACATACCGAACAATAATGGTTTTCCGGAAAAAGGAATATCAAATTTCCAATAGAACGATGCGGATGGCATAAAATGCGGATCTCACTTTGGTAATATCAGCACCTTCAATTCTTCTGTTGATCTCCCACAATAGGCTCCCGGTAGATTTCCCGGAGTTTGTCAAGATCGTAGAAGTCAGATAATTGCTTTCCGCATGACAACGTCTGAATAAGCTCGTTGTACCGATTTGACAGACAGCTTCATCATCGTTTAAATTGTTTGCAAACTCTGTAGCATCAAGCCACTATTCTGGACAAGTGATGTTTCAAAGCGTATACGAACTTAAATGCGCGAGTGCCTCTTTTACCTGCAAAAATACTCATCGCGTAATGAAGTTCGAGAATACGACACCTGGTGCCTATTGCACCAAACACTTTGCAACTTTTCACTTTTCAAATGAATTAATTTTCACGAAACGCTTTTATAAATGAAAAATACATTGTGAAAAGTCAAGTGCATAGTGAACATTACTCCGCAGACATTAAATATTGAGAGAAATGTTCTGCAACATAACTAATTTCACTTCTGAAATTTGTCAGAATGCAAAGTGCGAAGTGAAAAGTTGCAAAGTATTTTGGTGCAATAGGCCCCTGGCCTCATATTTATCGTGCCTGGGGCCTATTGCACCAAATACTTTGCAACTTTTCACTTTGCCCTTTTCAAAAGAATTGAGTTGCACCAAACGCATTCATAATTGAAAAATGCCATGTGAAAAGTCAAATGCATAGTGAAAAGTACTCCGCAAAATTCAAATGTTCAGAGAAAAGTTGTGCAACATAACTAATTTTCACTGTGTTGTTTCCTTCAATTTTTATATTTATATTCATTTTAATCATTTTATGTTATACGCGCACGCCTATGAGCTCGGCATGCGCGCACCCTCTTTACTAATGGCACGAGGGGAGCTTGTCCCTGCGGTACTGCAGCTGTTGGGCGTTGGCTCTGGTTCGGCCATTCGAGCAAAGCATCCCTTCACGTACACATGTACGTTTTATTCATTACTCAATTCTCATAACGTACGTAGTGCAATCATACATTTATTTTCAAAGTGAATCAGCATTATACAAATTAAATCATTTTAAAATCACCCAGTGAGTGTTTTATTCATCATCACCATCGAAGAACATCAAGTAGATTTAGTGAAAAATCTCATGAGATCGAACATTCACTTTTGAAATTTATCAGAATGCAAAGTGAAAAGTTGCAAAGTATTTTGGTGCAATAGGCCCCAGGCCTCATAATTATCGTGCCTATTAACGATTTTCAACCGAAATTTTTGAGAAAAACGCTGACATGAATTAAAAACTTTCATGCGCCTGCTAATATTGATAAAATTGAAATATTCATGTTAGGTTCAAGATTTCAGCAGGACATTTGAATTCATGTATGAATCAAGCTCAACAGCTTCGGACTTCACTCTAGGTCTTCTTCAAATATTTCACTCCTACCAACTTTTATCTTCAACAACTCTCGCGCACAAACATCCCCACTAAGAGTTCCATTGGCAAACTTCATCATTGTGTATTCGAACTCGACATCGGAATACCCCATTCGCGTTTTACGAACCAAAAAGAAATCAGCGCACAAGTGCGCAATAAAACATTCTATGCGTTTCATTCAACTGATAACAACACACAAGCGACATACCGAACAATAATGGTTTTCCGGAAAAAGAATATCAAATTCCAATAGAAAGAAATGAGAAATCCACAACGATGCGGATGGCATAAAATGCGGATCTCACTTTGGTAATATCAGCACCTTCAATTCTTCTGTTGATCTCCTACAATAGGCTCCCGGTAGATTTCCCGGAGTTTGTCAAGATCGTAGAAGTCAGATAATTGCTTTCCGCATGACAACGTCTGAATAAGCTCGTTGTACCGATTTGACAGGCAGCTTCATCATCGTTTAAATTGTTTGTAAACTCTGTTTGTAGCATCTGCCCTCATATTTATCGTGCCTATTAACGATTTTCAACCGAAAATCTTGAGAAAAACGCTCACATGAAGTTAAAAACTTTCGTATGCCTGCTTATATTGATAGAATTGAAATAATCATGTTACGTTCAATATTTCAGCAGGAGAGTTGAATTCATGTATGAATTAGCTCAACCATAAACACGATCTCTTTCGGATGAAACGGCTTCAAAACTTTTCAAGGAAAGTTGAATGAATGAAATAAAACCAATAGTTCTCATGATATTCACATTTTAACACGTTGACTGCCTCGGCAATTTTCCGTATTCAGGTGCCGTTTTCTCGAGAAGTGATACAGTAGAACCCCTCTAATCCGCCCTCGGCTGGTCCGTCACTCCGGTTAGTCCGACCAGGCGCCGTCCTAACTTTTACCATTGTATAATCCTTATACAATGCTTTTACTAAGTTTTATAAGCTCTGTATCTTTATTCTTCTTTCATTACTTTTATTTATTACTTATTAAATATCTACTTCTTGATTTGTACAGTTGAAACAATGTTTACAAACATTTTCTAAGATCAAAGATCACTTATTTCACTGTAAAACATGTCTGTATAACATGTTTAATGTAATAAATATTGGATTTTTGGATAATCCGACCTTTTTTGCGTTCCGACCATACCCGTCCCCCGTAGGTGACGGATTAGAGGGGTTCTACTGTATTCAAAAACGTATACGAACTTCAATGCGCGAGTCCCTGTTTTACCTGCAAAAATGCACACCGCGCAATGAAGTTCGTATACGTTTTGGACAATCACTTGTCGAGAATACGGCACCTGGTCCAAAATGCCAAAATCAATTAATCATATTTTATTATTCGGAACTCTGATTAAGTACAAAGTTGTCACAGAAATTTGAAGGGAATGTATTTTTTGGAAAAAAGGGCTTACGAATCCTCTCGTAGTTTCTTTGAATTATAGGTAAAATCTGTTTTCTTATGAATAAATTTCCGTTCATGTAAGCTAGCATTGATTTCTTCTTCTGTTTCCAGAAGCCATCTATCCATATTAAAGATGATATACTACGAGTTTAGTCGTAGCTACTTGATAATGGCAAGTGAACACAGTACGTGATGACTCGTAGTTGGGCGTCCTGAAAGAGAACGCAATCTACGAGTTATCTCGTTGTTTGTAGTCAACGTGTTATTATCGTTTTCGAACATGAAAAAAAGCTACGAACTTCACTTCAGGTCTTCTTCAAATATTTCACTTATACCAACTTTTATCTTCAACAACTCTCGCGCACAATTCACAAACATCTCCTACCAGAGATCCATTGAAAACTTCATCATTTCGTATTCGAACTCGACATCGGAATACCCCATTCGTGTTTTATGAACCAAAAAGAAATCAGCGCACAAGTGCGCAATAAAACGTTCTATGCGATTCATTCAACTGATAACAACACACAAGCGACATACCGAACAATAATGGTTTTCCGGAAAAAGGAATATCAAATTTCCAATAGAAAGAAATGAAAAATCCACAACGATGCGGATGGCATAAAATGCGGATCTCACTTTGGTAATATCAGCACCTTCAATTCTTCTGTTGATCTCCCACAATAGGCTCCCGGTAGATTTCCCGGAGTTTGTCAAGATCGTAGAAGTCAGATAATTGCTTTCCGCATGACAACGTCTGAATAAGCTCGTTGTACCGATTTGACAGGCAGCTTCATCATCGTTTAATTTGTTTGCAAACTCTGTTTGTAGCATCTGCCCTCATATTTATCGTGCCTGTTAACGATTTTCAAGCGATAATTTTGAGAAAAATGCTGACATGAAGTTAAAAACTAACTAATATTGATAAAATTGAAATATGTACTCGTATTCATGTTAGGTTCAAGATTTCAGCAATGGTCTTTGTGTGGAGTTGGTCTGTCTTTTAAGTGGAACACGTTCTGCATTGAAGCCTTATATCTCAGAGACATACAGCGCAGCCGGTTTCATAAAAATCTCTGTTATCTGTCTAATGAAGTCTCTTTTGTGTCCATATATTCGTACAACTGTTCCAAGCAATTGAGCCAAGACTTTGCCCATTCTTTGACTGGTGTCTTTTAAATGTTGTAAAAGGTCAGATGTCTGTCAATAGTAATTGATAGTTCAAAAAGGGGATACAGTTCACTGCAACCTAAGGGTCTATTGTGCTCCTTACAGAGCTGTTCTGACCACAATTTTCACATCTCCCTTTCCAGTTCCAGAGATCTGAAGAAATCCAGTATCTGTGAAAGCTTCAACGGGGCTAGTTCCTCACACTCACAAGTTTCTCGCCCAAGGCATTCCCCCTTGGGCTCGCAATGACAAAGTATTCCGTGACTAGCATTCCTTCTCACAGAACCTACACTCGTCAGTGTCCGACAATCCCATCCTCAACAGGTGCTTCCTAAGGCGACAATGTCCTGTAAGAAAGCCAGTGAGGAGGTGTAATTGTTTCTTACCAAGATCCAGATATCCTTTGGATCTTGCTGTTTCAACGTTCCGAAGCACTTAATGGTATGATCCATCCCTGGGAGATTCCGCTAGAGTTTTTCCCTCACGGCTTTCTCCTTCTCCAGAAACTCCTTCGTATAGGTACATTTACCTTTACCACAAAAGGGTTCTGGGTCAATGAGTGACATTCGTGAGCCCTGTTTGGCAAGTGTATTGGCCTCTTTCATTGAGTTTGTTCCGGATCTCCAGATCATCTTTGAGTCGAGGACGTAGGAGCTCAGTGCTTTAATAGCAGCTTGACTATCTGAGTGTATGGCTATAATAACACTTTTGATAGTTTCTTTCCAGATTTATATCTAGACATCTTTCAATAGCTAGGATTTCCGTTTGAAAGACGCTCATACAGGAGCCTAGCGACAGTGCTGTCAATAGTAAGTCCAAGGTATTTTATTGTTTCTTTTTGCTATATTGCGACGTTTTCTATTTTAATTGTCGGTGGTCTCACGTTTCGCCTTTCGTATATAAATATTCTCTCTATTTTGTCCTCTTCGTGATTGTTCCAGCTTTTACAGCCCTGCTATATAAGCGTCAATTTTTTCAATTTCCTTCGAGGAGTTTCCATTTATTGATATGGACCCGTCGGCGTCGTCTGCAAATGCTACGAGATTTGCCAGAGCCTCCGTATATTCCATGTCTATGACTTGTCTATTCGCTACATTTCGTATGTCTGGTCCATCATTCTGAATCAACCTTGCATGACTGAAAACCAAAGGGTTGCTCCAAGGCAAGACCCTTGCAGGCATCCCTTTGTTTATGTGCGCATAATCCCCTCCGTTAGAAAGTCTTCGCATAATATACAGAAGGCTTTCGGCACTTCGGCTATTTTCATGTCTTTCTCTATACAGGGTGTCCAGGCGCCATTGATAGCGTTCTGCAGGACAAGAGTCACTAGCATTTGATGTTTTTTCTTGTTTTAATTGTTCTGTATGTTTTTTCCAGATTGTCTATTGCATCCGTTGTTGAGTGTCCTTCGCGAAAACCGTATTGTCTGTTGTCGAGCAATGCTGACCGATTTTATGATTCTTAAAACACCCATTATGTACACAAATCACTTCTATGAATTCAGTCATTGGCATTGTTGATATGATTTTTTTATGATTGAATAATTATTGAAATGTTATTTGGATTATTTCCATCTTTTCTTCCTTACTATTCAACATTCCGGCCAGCATTCGATAGCCGTCCGCAGGATTCAGACTTTAGACTTTCGTTACCTACTTTTAGAAATATTTTTCAGATGCTTTTTAGAAGTTCCAAGTCTTAACTATGACATAGCTCGACGAAACATTGAATATAAGGGGAGGAAACGATGGAAATAGTCGAAATAACCTTTTAACAGTTCTTGACATGGTTTTGTTAACCTTTGTAATAAGAATCCATCACCAGAACTGAAAGGATTCACACAAATGTAACGTCGTCAATGCAGCAGCACTTGCTCATCTGCTTCTTATAATTGTTAAAAGTTTATCAGTGTGCCTACCTGTGTTTTGAGTAATTTATATAAATCTGTTTCCATCAGACATTGAACTATATACACATCCTTCATCGCGTCTATCGTTACTGCCCTCAGTATATCTCGTATGTCGATAATCTGAAAAGTCAATCAAATTAGACATTCAATTATTAATTTTCGCAGTTTTGTCGACTGCAATCCAACGCAAAGGTCATATATAGTCTGTTCACGAAAGTTTGAGCGCATAGTAGACGTAAAATATAGTCAACGTTGCCGAATGTATCCGGCTTCGTCGAGCTTCCGAGTAATCAGAAAACTCTATGCAATATGAAATCTGACGAGAAAATAAACAACATAACCTAAAATTTTAATATTCACAAGGGAATATGCCAAATTCTCATGGCCAACCGACGGCTCAAACTTTCGTGAACGGACTATATGCATCGTTTTCTATTACTTACATTTTCATGCTTGAACCTCGTGAGTATCTTTATTTCCCTGAGCGTTCTCTGACAGTATGTCTGATGTTCGAAAGGTGAGATTTTCTTTATTGCCACTTTTGTGTTGGTTACTGTGTCGAGGGCTGATCTGTAAAATTAAAATAAAATAATAATGAATTCGATGTACATGATTAACTCTAGACTATGAGCTTGACATTCATCAATGGAAAGTATTCTCCAATGAATTCATTTTAATCAATAGTTTTAATTTGGCATTCGCCAGGAAATTTTTCTTTTTTCATCATAACCTTGAGTGTTCCACATCGTATACGACAGGTAGAAAACTGCGGTATGACCATCTGACGACAAATGTATGAACATTCTTTCAATCTTTTCAGATTTATGCATTATGGAAGAAGTGTTTGCAAAAATTCTCTCTGAGATGGCGTTAGCTTTGTGTGATTCTGGCTAGTTCCGGTCCAATCGCGAATATTACGATAGTAGACTACCTCAAATCATTCAGAGTTATCTTTCAGGACTGATGAGAGCCAGAAGTTGTCTGTAGCAGTCTGCAGATACTCTGTATGGCCTCCTTGTAGGTTGCTTAGATAATTTCATAATTACTTTTCCAAGTTTGTAAGTTCATTCTTTATGAAGTTATTCGTACATAAAAGGCCGTTAGACTCCTTTAGACTAACATTGATTTAGAAGCAACAGGCGAGATCGTATGCATGTACAGGGTGGGGCAGAAAAACCTATCCGATTTCAAATCCCTTTTTCTCAGAAGAGAGAGAGCAGGTAGAGTAGTGGGGTAAAAACCGTTAGAAAGCTGGTTTTATGCAGACTACATTAAATGGAGCGGATTTTGAACCAATCAGAGAGCAGTAGGGATTTTCAAATTTGACAGACGAAATCTGTTTACATTTTCGTCAGATGTCAGCTTGACTTTTGAAAACATTACGGTTTTTACCTATTTTAAACGTTATTTAGAGCTTGAAATAATGGGATTCTCAATTAAAACTCAAGAAAGAGGAGATTGTTGTACGCATTTCCGTTAGATTACCGAAATTATTTCATTTTCGATGTTGATATGAAAATAAGCAATTACTTTGCTACTTAGAGGGAAACTTGATCCCTAATTTTCATTATTGAGAATCCCTTGACTATTGATATTATTTCAGGTTTCATCTTATTCAGCAAGCCAGGGAAAATGTGCCATCAATTAAGAGCCTGAACAATGACTCTCAAGATGAAAAGAACATGCACACGAATCAATTGATATTTTCTAATGGTCTACATAACATAGACTTCATTCAGCATCTATTATTATAATCGTTTTAATTTTATCTTGCATTTTTCAGTTAGTTTAAAAAAATCAAGATCAAATGAAGTTTCTCTACGACAGAACTACTTATTATACCAGAAAAATATTATGCCATGAATTGTGATCCATATTTCCTCCTGTTTTATTATGATTCCAACAGTAATTACTAGTTTTGTCCTATATCAGTTTACCCTGTTTTATTTTCTATTTGTTTCAGTGAAGTCCTTCAGCATTTGTGCAATAGTACCTTAGATCATATTCAGAAATTTTTTACTAATAAAACACATATTGTACTTCCAACATTAATATTTTCAATAATCGAGAGCACTAAAAGATTATACCATACAAAGAATTATTGTTTACAATTGAATTATACAAAAATCATGTTTGACTAATGAAAGCATGGTTAGTATCGAACTGAAGTTTCATGTTAAACGCAGACTCAGAATCAGGTTTGAACAGTTTACACTTTTCTGAAACAATTATTCTCAACTTATTCACTGTGGGTTGAAATGAAAATATTGTTAGTGATTTCAATCCCCTTTCCGAAAAGAACATCAAAATATCTGGTACCTGTTCATCAAGATCCCAGGCCAAAATTAATAAAAGCATTGATCAGGCACTAAAGGTAATCATTCATCAAATCTTTCATATGAATAATTGATTTCCAATATTCCTGTTCAGTTGTGAGAGTGCAAATAATTGAAATAATTAATTCAATTTCCACTAGATTATACTTTTACACATACTGAAAAAAAACTTGACATATCAAATGCTTCTTATAATAACACGACGATTTATTCACATCCAACTTGAATAATGATAAGATTGACCGAGTCAAATGACCATTGACCGAACTCCGAAGTTCTTCAGCCCTCATCGAACTATTTTCTCTATTTGTGAATCATGTAGATATAAGTCCATCAATTGAATTTTGTCTTGATACATTGATTTCTCTCCTTCTTTATTGATAATTGGAATATATACATTTTCAAACCAATTTGATGGCTCAAACAAGTTTCAAAGTACATCATTCCATTATATTCGTATTGATTGCACATTTTTCCTGGCATACTGGACAAATAAGATGAAATCTGAAAATCAAATGAATACTTGAAAATATTATCAATAATGGATATTAGGGATAAAGTTACCTTCGAACAGTAAAGTCATCATTGCCCAGTTTCATTTTCATACCATCATCGAAAATGAAATAATTCCAGCTAACACAAATGCGTACAACAATCTCCTCTTTCTTACTTGAGTTATAATTGAGAATCCCATAAATTCAAGCTCCAAAATCCGAATAACGTTTAAAATAAGTAAAATCCGGAATGTTGTCAAATGTCAAGCTGACATCTGACGAAAATATAAACAGATTTCGTCTGTCAAATTTAAAAATCCCTACTGCTCTCTGATTGGTTCAAATTCCGCTCCTTTTAATGTAGTCTGGTTTTATGCCATTTGTCAGTAGTCAACATGCCTTGGTCTGGTGAACATCGTGCTTCTGTTATTGAGCGGTTTATCGAATCCGGCGGTTCGATAATTGCTACACAACGTGCTTTTCGAATTCATTTCGGACTCGGGCGTCATGATCCTGTTCCACATCACGCTACGATTAAAGTGTGGGTGTCAAATTTTAGACAGACGAGTTCAGCATTGAAAAAGAAGTCGCCTGGACGTCCCAGGACAGCAACAGGACCTGAAAACGTGGCCAATGTGAGAGCCGCGATTGAACGTTCCCCGCGTCGTTCGGCGCGAAAACATTCGCTCGCTTTGGCGATTTCCAACCGCAGTATTCGGCGAATTTTGCACCGGGACCTCAAAATGCATCCTTACAAAATGGTTGTTGCACAGAAATTAATTGAAAGGGATTTTGAAACCCGTACGAACCTGTGTCGCGATCTCCGAGAACTGCCAAACGACGATGTTGTGCTCTTCACGGACGAAGCCCATTTTCACCTTTGTGGCGCCGTAAACAGGCAGAATTTTCGATATTGGAGTGACGAAAATCCTCGGGAAATCCATCAGGAACCCCTCCATAGCCCAAAAGTGACTGTGTGGTGTGCAATTGAAGAAATTCCTGTGGAAATGACGGTGAAAGTCATGGAAAGCTACCGCGAGCGCCTAAATAAGTGTATCCGCTCCCAAGGACGACATTTGAGTGATGTGCTTTTCAAAACTTAAATTTAAAAATGGCACAAAATTTGCGATATGTTAATAAAAAAATTTTTTGACAAGCTGAGTGGTTTTAATTTTATAACGTTTTGAAATCGGATAGGTTTTTCTGCCCCACCCTGTAGTTTGATTTTGTATGGGTGTGAAAGTAAACCAAGATTCTCAAGCAAAATGGAGTCTGAGCGATACCTAATATTTGAGAACGCTGTGGAATTAACTGATTTGGATCGTTTTCTACGTACGCCTGAACGGCAGCGATATTTAAGACACTTTGACCAACCCGTGGTCTCACTGACATGGCAACATCAGACAATGAATACATTCAAATGTTTGCACTAAACTTTTTATTGCCTGTCTTCTAGGCCGACAATTACGACCGAAAATTGTAGTTAACACTCTCAAAGTCGCGATTAAATAAATATAATTTGCAGACGTTGGTTCGTATATTTTACCAAAATGAAAGTGTTGAGCTAACTGAATGAATTATTGGCAGTGACAGTTCGATAATTAGTGGCAGTGTGCGTTCACAAATTAAATTCAAAGTTATCAAGTCTCTATTTGAAAGCTCGATATATCAACAATATTCATAATATGTAATAAGAAGCGGTTCAACGCGTACAATCGCCATGAATATCAATATAGTGAAAGCAGAGAAGAAATACCTGTATCATTCAGAGCTCTGCTGCGCTGATGAGTCCTAATAAGGACGAAATTGCCATCCATATGTGCTCTGTTTGATACCAGTTCCTTGCATGTTGTCTTGAACGACGAGATTAGCTCTGAAGTATGAGTTTAATATTGGTTGATATCAATAGATTAATATTATTCTCTGCTTTCACTATATTGATATTCATGGCGATGTTACGCGATAAACCTACTGAGCGCACCGCGTCGTGGACTGAAGACGTGAAATTTGCGATATGCGAAAACGCTTCAGTCAATGCGACAATGGTAAACATCTCGCAACTTCGTTCAAGGTTCATGCAATGGAAGAAGGTATTCTTATAGAACTGGAGATAGCGTCTTCGGTATTATAATACCTTAAAGAAGATGCCTTTTCGCTTTAAGTTACAAGAAAAACCTTGTTACATTCAGAGCTATCATGTACTGATGAGTTCTAATAAGGACGAAATGACCATCCATAGGTGCTCTGTTTGATACCACTTCCTTGCATTTTGTCTCGAACGAGGACGAGATTAGCTCCGAAGTATAAGTTTAATATTGGTTGATTTCAATTGATTAATATTATTCTCTGCTTTCACTATATTAAAATTCATAATATGATTCAATAATAGTCTCAATAAGAACAAATTGTTTGAGGTTAATCATATTTTAGTAGATATATGTAAAATCAACGACTCTTCAATTTCCCGAATGAGATTATTTATAAATTTCATGATAAGTCGCAGTTTGTGTCAAAAAAATTATTCGTCCAAAGCCGCAGCGTTTCCACCCGGGATCAATGCTCCTTAATTTCCTTTGGGATCCTTTTCACGCCCTTTCAGAATATGCACATTCCTTCATCACTAGCATAGAATATAATCGATTTTCGAACGCGATTCCTGGTTAAGTAACCGGTATCATATTCCAAGAAATCTGAGCTAATTAGGTCCCTACGAACCCTTTTTCGCTGTGAACTTACTCCACCATATCCATTAGATGCCAGAAAGACAAACAAAGGAATGGAAAAAATTCGAATCACGTTTCCAATAAATAGAATTGTTTTCAGATTCAGGCACTCGTATAGAAACGTATTATAGTTATCATTCATTATTCTTTTGATTGCCGTAGAGGCGTAGAATCGTTATGCTGCAAGCCGCGTTGGGATTCATTGTACAGGAATCTATTTAGGTAGAATGTCAAATATTAATTCTTTTCAAATGCAGATAATTATGTTATCCATTTTCAATGCGATTCGGAAAAAGCATGAAACTTCATGTCCGCAGTCCAGAGGAAAAATAGCAACACATAACTAATTAAGATTAAACTTTTCAATTTTTTTGAAAAAGGTAGGATAGCTTGCATTGTATTCATTTTATTCATCCCCATTTCAGTTTATTGATTAAGAAAATCTAGACAGTAGATATAGTCCGTTCACGAAAGGTTGAGCGCATAGTAGGCGTCTGTTTATTTATCTGAAGGTGGCAGTATTTGCTCTCATAACGTTGCCGAATCTACCCGGCCTCGTCCGACGAGCTTGCGAGTTATCAGAGAACTCAATGACCTATTGACAACATTGCGTATCAATCTGACAAGAAAATAAACAACCCAACCTAAAATTTCAATATACAAAGTGGAATTTGCCAAATTTCCATGGCTCAACTTTTCGTGAACGGTCTATACATTCAAATGTTTGCACCAAACTTTTTTTGCCTCTCGTCTAGGCGGACAACTAGGACCGAAAATTGTAGTTAACCCCTCTCAAACTTGCGATTAAATTAATATAATTTGCAAACTTTGTTGGTTCGTATAATTACCATGATGAAAGTCTCGAGCTACCTGAATGAATTATTGGCAGTGGCAGTTAGATGATTTGTGCATTCACAAATTAAATTCAAAGTTGTCAAGTCTCTATTGGAAAACTCGATATACTCGTATCAACAATATTCATAATATGATTCAATAATTTTGAATAGTCATAATAAGAACAAAATGTTTGAGGTTAATCATATTTTCCTAGAATCCTAGATATACGTGAAATCAACGACTCTTCAATTTCCAGAATGAGATTAATTTTAAGTTTTCATGAAAAGTCGCAGTTCATGTCAAAAAAATTATTGTCCAAAGCAGCAGCGTTTCCACCTAAGATCAATGTTCCTTAATTTCCTTTGGGATCCTTTTCACGCCCTTTCAGAATATGCACATTCCTTCATCACCAGCATAGAATATAATCGATTTTCGAACGCGATTCCTGGTTAAGTAACCGGTATCATATTCCAAGAAATCTGAGCTAATTAGGTCTCTACGAACCCTTTTCGCTGTGAACTCACTCCACCATAGGGATTGCATACCGGTTTACCGATTTACCGGTAACGGATTACCGCCTTAAAAGTTCTTCGAATTACCGACGAAGAAATCAACATTTTTTACCGGTAATTTCAGTAAAAAAAATTGCCAAGTTGCCAACATCCAAATCGGATAATGCTGCATTGTCCATTAAAGAAAAGCTCTGATTAGCGATCAGAAACAAAATTTGAATAAACAGTACCCTTCCAATCAGAAGGCATCAGGCTACGTTCAACAATGTTCAGCAGTGCGTGAAAACCGAAATACAATATTTTCGGAAGGAGGGGATTCAGAGGAAATACTTGAAAATGGTTATTGCAGCACTAATGACAACTCGGCCTAGTAGTGTGAAGTCCGAAAGAACCTTTTCTGCGACAGAAACACTTTGCACTAAGATTAGATCGCGGCTAAGTGATAACACCTCAGAGTAATGCGGCGTTCCCACAAGGCGTTATTCACGACAGTGAACCACGCTTTCGTGAAATACACTTCTGTGTGAACGCATTCCTCACGAAAGCAAGTTTAAAAACTATGCGTTCACACAGAAGTGTATTTCACGAAAGCGTGGTTCACTGTCGTGAATAACGCCTCGTGGGAACTCCGTATAAGGAATAAACATAGAGATGCCCCTATGCTTGAATATGCATTGTTACCAATACCAACCAACCATAACAGTGAGATGGAAAGCACTCCACTGCCACACTGGGGTGAAATAAACAATTGGTAAGATTTGGATTTCTCTTATTCCTGAATATAATACAACATTTTCGTAATTTTGTCCTAGCCTAGCTCTAATTAACGGAATAGCCTTAAGCAATAATAAACTGCCACCAAATCATTGAAAAAATTCAGTTTATGAACGTCAAATCGAAATGAAAATGTAAACACATCACATCAAGAAACTGAACACTAACAGACAATGTTGCCAAACTGACAGAATTGTCTGTAACAGACGCAAGCCGTATCAGAGTGGGAGAACGGTAAAGCAATTATCCCAGTACGGAATAAACATACAGCACGATTTCGCAACGCCGGAAGTTTTTCGCACATATAAACAGATTACTTTTTACTCTGGAATAATAGTCTTAATAAACTGCGTTTTCTTAGGGCCTTTTTATAAAACAAAAAATAACGAAAGATTAATTAAGAAACGACTGATATTTTTTTATTATATAGATTATTTCGAGTGTTATAGGCATTTTTTTTGAGTTTACCTAGAGTTTCACTTTCCTGTGTTTATTATTGATTGATAATTAAATAAAGTTTTGTCATTCATTTTGTGAGTAGATTTTTTTTCGCTGAGAAAACACCGGTAAATACCGGTAAATCGGTAATTTTCAATATAATTGACCGAATTACCGGTAAACTGAAATTCGGTAAATTTGCAATCCCTACTCCACCATATCCATTCGATGTCGGAAAGGCGAGCAACGGAATGGAAAAAATTCGAATCACGTTTCCAATAAATAGAATTGTTTTCAGATTCAGGCACTCATATCGAAACGCATTGTATTAATCATTCATTATTCTTTTGATTGCCGTAGAGGCGTAGAATCGTTATGCTGCAAGCTGCGTTGATAGATTTGTACGCTGCAGCGACGTAACATGGAATTCATTGTACAGGAATCTATTTGGGTCGAACGTCAAATATTAATTCTTTTCAAATGCAGATAATTTCTGTTATCGATCTTCAATGCGATTCGGAAAAATCATGAAACTTCATGGCCTCAGAGTCCAGAGGAAAAATAGCAACACATAACTCATTAAGATTAAACTTTTTAATTTTTTTTAAATCGGTCGGATAGCTTGCATTGTGTTCAGTTATTTCGTCGTCATTTCAGTTTATTGATTAAGAAAATCTAGACAGTAGATACAGGGTGGCCATTTGAAAACGAAACAGACGAGATTACAGACGAAATAAATTTTTTCGATAGAAATGCTCGGACAGGTCGATTTCTGTTTCGAGGGGGACAACTTAAGATGTAGGTTACGGACGCATAGCGCTTCAACCCTTGCTACTACAACCCTCACCCCCAATTTTTGAATAGGGAAGATGGGGTGAGTGATACCTCATTTGAAAGGTATTTTTATACTGATTTCAGCACAGTAATTGTTTTTTCATTTTATGCATTAGTTCTCGAAATATTCTCAACTAAGTATTTGAAAATGAAGTGGTGTTTTCATGGCACTTGTAGTGTTTTTTTTGTGAAAAATCGACATTTTGAGCTTCAAACAACCATGTTTATCTAAATGTCGTTGTCGTTGGCGAATATTTTCGGAGATATGAATTTTTCTATGTTAAGGGCGGCGTTTTTAACCCCCTGGATCCCTTTGCAAGTGGATGAAATTTTCAGGGAATAATGATATTAATATTGTTAACCTACTTGCCAAATCTTATTATGCGCCGGCGAATATTTTCGGAGATATGAATTTTTCCATGTTAAGGGGGGCGTTTTAACCCCCTGGATCCCTTTGCAAGTGAATGAAATTTTCAGGGAATAATGTTATTAATACTTTTAACCTACGTACCAAATCTTATTATGCGCCGGCGAGTATTTTCGGAGATATGAATTTTTCTATGTTAAGGGGGGCGTTTTAACCCCCTGGATCCCTTTGCAAGTGGATGAAATTTTCAGGGAATAATGATATTAATATTGTTAACCTACGTGCCAAATCTTATTATGCGCCGGCGAATATTTTCGGAGATATGAATTTTTCTATGTTAAGGGGGGCGTTTTAACCCCCTGGATCCCTTTGCAAGTGGATGAAATTTTCAGGGAATAATGATATTAATATTGTTAACCTACTTGCCAAATCTTACACTACAAGTGCCATGAAAACACCACTTCATTTTCAAATACTTAGTTAAGAATATTTCGAGAACTAATGCATAAAATGAAAAAACAATTACTGTGCTGAAATCAGTATAAAAATACCTTTCAAATGAGGTATCACTCACCCCATCTTCCCTATTCAAAAATTGGGGGTGAGGGTTGTAGTAGCAAGGGTTGAAGCGCTATGCGTCCGTAACCTACATCTTAAGTTGTCCCCCTCGAAACAGAAATCGACCTGTCCGAGCATTTCTATCGAAAAAATTTATTTCGTCTGTAATCTCGTCTGTTTCGTTTTCAAATGGCCACCCTGTATAGTCCGTTCACTAAAGGTTGAGCGCATAGTAGGCGTCTGTTTATTTATCTGAAGGTGGCAGTATTTGCTGTCATAACATTAAATAAAGTCAACGTTGCCGAATGTACCCGGCCTCGTCAGACGAGCTTGCGAGTTATCAGAGAACTCTATGACCTATTGACAACATTGAGTATCAATCTGACAAGAAAATAAACAACCCAACCTAAAATTTTAATATCACACTGGAATATGCCAAATTTCCATGGCCGACCGACGGCTCAACTTTTCGTGAACGGACTATACATTCAAATGTTTGCACCAAACTTTTTATTGCCTGTCTTCTAGGCCGACAATTAGGACCGAAAATTGTAGTTAACCTCTCAAAGTTGCGATTAAATAAATATAATTTGCAGACGTTGTTGGTTCGTATATATTACCACTAGCGACCCGCCCCGGCTTCGCACGGACATCACATTAGAAACCTCTAAAATAACAGTACTTCTCCACTATTTAATGGATGTTATTATACATATAAACCTTCCTCTTGAATAACTCTATCTATTAAAAAAACGCATCAAAATCCGTTGCGTAGTTTCAAAGATTTAACCATACAAAGGGACAGAGGGACAGAGAAAGCGACTTTGTTTTATACTATGTAGTGATCATGAAAGTCCGAGCTACCTGAATGAATTATTGGCAGTGACAGTTAGATGATTTGTACATTCACAAATTAAATTCAAAGTTATCAAGTCTCTATTGGAAAACTCGATATATCAACAATTAATATTCATAATATGATTCAATAATTTTGAATAGTCATAACAGAAAAAAACGTTTGAGGGTAATCATATTTTCTTAGATAGTCGTAAAATCAACTACTCTTCAATTTCCCGAATGAGATCAATTTTAAATGTTCGTGAAAAATTGTAGTTCGTGTCAAAAAAATTATTCGTCCGAAGCCGCAGCGTTTCCACCTAGGATCAATGTTCCTTAATTTCCTTTTCACGCCCTTTCAGAATATGCACATTCCTTCATCACCAGCATAGAATATAATCGATTTTCGAACGCGATTCCTGGTTAAGTAACCGGTATCATATTCCAAGAAATCTGAGCTAATTAGGTCCCTACGAACCCTTTTTCGCTGTGAACTCGCTCCACCATATATCCATTCGATGCCGGGAAGGCAAACAACGGAATGGAAAAAATTCGAATCACGTTTCCAATAAATAGAATTGTTTTCAGATTCAGGCACTCGTATAGAAACGTATTGTAGTTATCATTCATTATTCTTTTGATTGCCGTAAAGGCGGTAGAATCGTTATGCTGCAAGCTGCGATAGATTTGTACGCTGCAGCGACGTAACATGGAATTCATTGTACAGAAATCTATTTAGGTCGAATGTCAAATATTCTTCAATTTCCCGAATGAGATTAATTTTGAATTTTCACGAAAAGTCGCAGTTCATGTCAAAAAAATTATTCGTCCAAAGCCGCGCGTTTCCACCTAGGATCAATGTTCCTTAATTTCCTTTGGGATCCTTTTCACGCCCTTTCAGAATATGCACATTCCTTCATCATCAGCATAGAATATGATCGATTTTCGAACGCGATTCCTGGTTAAGTAACCGGTATCATATTCCAAGAAATCTGAGCTAATTAGGTCCCTACGAACCCTTTTTCGCTGTGAACTTATTCCACCATATCCATTCGATGCCGGAAAGGCAAACAAAGGAATGGAAAAAAATCGAATCACGTTTCCAATAAATAGAATTGTTTTCAGATTCAGGCACTCGTATAGAAACGTATTGTAGTTATTATTCATTATTCTTTTGATTGCCGTAGTGGGTATTTTCAACTCTTTGACTCACCTCTTCAAACCTGGCAACCCTACAGTGGTACCCGGAAAAAAGCAGGCAACCATTATTCTTTCACTTCTTTAGGGTATATTCTCTTGACTGGTTGATATAACATATTTTCAAATATGTGGGAAATATACTAAAAAATTTCAGTTAAATGTTTAAGAATTTAACATCATCCGGGCCAAAATTAAGGAGGAAATACTTGAAAATGGTTATTTCAACACTGATGACAACTCGGCCTAGTAGTGTGAAGTCCGAAAGAGCCTTTTTTGCTGCAGAAACACTTTGCACTAAGATTAGGTCGCGGCTAAGTGATAACACCTCAGAGTAAGAAATAAACATAGAGACGCCCCTACGCTTGAATAGAACTGCATTGTTATCCACCAAGCATAACAGTGAGATGGAAAGCATTCACTGCCACACTGGGGTGAAATAAACAATCGGTAAGATTTGGATTTCTCCTATTCCTGAATATAATACAACATTTTCGTAATTTTGCCCTAGCCTAGCTCTAATTAACGGAATAGCCTTAAGCAATAATAAACTGCCACCAAATCATTGAAACAATTCAGTTTATGAACGTCAAATCGAAATGAAAATGTAAACACATCACATCAAGAAACTGAACACTAACAGACAATGTTGCCAAACTGACAGAATTGTCTGTAACAGACGCAAGCCGTTAGTATCAGAGTGGGAGAACGGTAAAGCAATTATCCCAGTACGGAATAAACATACAGCACGATTTCGCAACGCCGGAAGTTTGTTCGCACATATAAACAGATTACTGTTTACTCTGAGATAAAACTCTTGATGAACTGCATTTTCTTAGGGCCTTTTTTATAAAACAAAAAATAACGAAAGATTAATTAAGAAACGACTGATATTTTTTTATTATATAGATTATTTCGAGTTTTATAGGCATTTTTTTGAGTTTACCTAGAGTTTCACTTTTCTGTGTTTATTATTGATTGATAATTAAAGTTTTGTTATTCATTTTGTGGGTAGATTTTTTTCGGTGAGAAAACAGGTAATTTTCAATATAATTTACCGAATTACCGGTAAAGAAATTCGGTAAATTTGCAATCCCTACTCCACCATATCCATTCGATGTCGGAAAGGCGAGCAACGGAATGGAAAAAATTCGAATCACGTTTCCAATAAATAAAATTGTTTTCAGATTCAGGCACTCATATCGAAACGCATTGTATTAATCATTCATTATTCTTTTGATTGCCGTAGAGGCGTAGAATCGTTATGCTGCAAGCTGCGTTGATAGATTTGTACGCTGCAGCGAAGTAACATGGAATTCATTGCACAGGAATCTATTTGGGTCGAACGTCAAATATTAATTCTTTTCAAATGCAGATAATTTCTGTTATCGATCTTCAATGCGATTTGGAAAAATCATGAAACTTCATGGCCTCAGAGTCCAGAGGAAAAATAGCAACACATAACTCATTAAGATTAAACTTTTTAATTTTTTTTAAATCGGTCGGATAGCTTGCATTGTATTCAGTTATTTCGTCGTCATTTCAGTTTATTGATTAAAAAATCTAGACAGTAGGTAGATATATGTACATAATATGTACAGGTTTGAAATTCACATCTGAAACATACGATATACAATGCATCAGACAAAGAATTCTTCCGTCCAGTTACACACAGATGAATAGTCGAGATCTTAGACAAAGTTCGAGAAAATGACGTGCTGTAACACACTGAATTCCGTTGTCTTATTGCAATATTCTAGTCTTGTCTCCCTCTTATCGTTGAGAGGAGCGTAATTCATTTAGTATGGTAGGCAACAGTAAATACTTGATTCGAGTATTAGGGGCCGCCTGACAAATTAAATAATTCTATACGTGTACTACAGGTTCCCTACCATACTACGATAAGAGAGAGACAAGACTAGATTATTGCAATAAGACAACGGAATTCATTCAGTTACAGCACTTGATTATCTCGACTATTCATCTGTGCAACTGGAGGGAAGAATTCTCTGTCTGATGCATTGTATATCGTATGTTTTCGATGTGAATTTCCAAATCTGTATATCAGACACTTATTTATATGAAGTTTTTACTCAGTTCGAGGTCTAGAATAAGTGCCCCAACTATCGAAATTTTGTTTTTTTAACACCCGGTATAGGGTGTTCTGATGAGAAGGAGCCCTTATAAGGTACTTTCGGATACTTACTCGGGTTAACCTTAGCGCGTTCGTTTACCTAACCCGAACATCCAACCCGTGTTCGGAAAGTATGATGCTATCAACTCGATCACTGACTCAAGTTGATCTATCGTAACCCTACACGAGAGCAGGGTCTTAAAGGGCCCACTCACTAAGAGGGAAGCGCGAAGACTTGAATGCGCGTTGTACGTGGTACAGTTAAAAGTGTGTGTGTATGGCGTAAATTTGGAATGCGCATTCATCTCCGTCGTGTGGCGTGTGCATTCTTCCCCGTACGTGGAAGAATGACCAAAAACGACCGTGTATGGGCAACAAGTCTCTGCACGTTTCATATGTTTAGCAACACAGTGTCGGGTTCGATTTTATACCTTAGAAATTTTTTCCTAAATAACAAAACACGCCACTGCCATTAACATCAGATCTTTTTTCGACGTCATCTCACGCTTGTCGCACATCCAAACCAACACGCAAAAGTGTATGTGTGTGGGCAATATGAATGCACACGTTTGCGTTACAGCAAACATGCAGAGACTTAACTGCGCATTCTTCCTTCCTAGTGAGTGGGCCCCATTAGAGTCACCGCATGCGTACTGCAGTTCAATTTTGTATTTGAAAGAGGCGGGAATAAGTCTTCTACTCTTTTCTTAGTAATTTCATATATTCTGTTCGTGAAAATTATGGAAAGGAAAGAGAATTTAGCTCAGTGTATTATAGGTACTCAAAGATAACATTGAACATTCTAGGGCACACCAGAAATTATAAGATTTTACAGAAGCCAATAAATCCAAGCAAAGCTAGAGAGGATCAGTGAATAAACTGAAACTGAAAAAATTGATTCTCTACTTCTATAACATAGGTACTCAAAAATAACATTTAACATGGAAGAAACACCAGAAATTATAAGAAAAAAAAAGATTCAACAAAGCCAATAACTGCAAGCAAAGCTAGAGTTAATCCAAAAATAAAATATTTGATTATGTTATTGATACGACTGTCACTTCAAATCCTAAACCTGATGTGTTCGTAAACTTAGAACCCGGGTCCGTGATCCGAGTAGATCCGTCACATAACCCAATGGATCGAGTTAGTAACCCTGAGTAAGCTTCCGAAAACGCAATTTCCTTATAAGTCTCCTTTTATACAGATTTGGAAGTTCCCCTCTGAAACATACGATATACAATGCATCAGACAGATAATTTTTCCGTCTAGTTGCACAGATGAATAGTCGAGATAATCAAGTGAAACTGAATGAATTCCGTTGTCTTATTACAATAATCTAGTCTTGTCTCTCTCTTAACGCAGTATGGTAGGGAATCTACAGTACACGTATAGAATTATTTAATTTGTCAGGCTGCCCATAATACTCGATTCAAGTATTTACTGTTGCTTACCATACTGAAAGAATTATGCTCCTCCCAAAGATAAGAGAGAGACAAGACTAGAATATTGCAATAAGACAACGGTATCAGTGTGTGTTACAGCACCTGATTGTTTCGACTATTCATCTGTGCAATTGGACGCAAAAATTCTCTGACTGATGCATTGTATATCGTATGCTTCAGATGTGAATTTCCAAACCTGTATAATGAAGAGCGGAATTTACATGAATACGTTCACTCATGACGCCATAAATCTATTGTGACGAGAGATGTGTGGCAGGTTGCACCATTCTGTTGAAACTAAACATTGTTCACAGCAATACGGAGCAGAAGCGGTAAAAAAATCTTAAGTATGCGAGTCCTCCTTTTAACTGCAAAAATGCAGCCGCGCGGCCCGGTATTATCGACAAGCAATCTTACTATGCGAATACGAACTAAATTGTGTGATTCCCCCTTAACCTTCGAAAATGAACACCGCGCAATGAATTATTCGAATAGAAAGATCACTTGTCCAGAATACAACAGGCCCCGTATTCATCTCATAGGTGCTAGCGCCTCCTCTCAAGTTGAGGCTAGCATTCTACTCACTGAGTATGCTAAAGTATGCTTTATGAAACGGTTACAGCTACTCAAGGGCAATCTGACACTCACACTCACCCTCGGCTTGAAGGATGACTATGAATATTATATTATATTATTTTAGATTGTGATGAAGCGATTGTGCGATGATGTAAAGTAAAACTACTTTGCGAAATTAATGAAAGGTTTTCCAATAAGAGGTGTTATTTTTCACATTTGACAAGTAGAAACTGCGCCATTAATAAGAATGGAACGATAAACGCTTCAGGAACGCATTGAAATAGTGAAAATTCGGCAGAGACGGTTCGTGAATCTCGAAAATTTATGGGTCGTCGTGAAGCACCTTGTCGGACCGCAATAAAGAAATTGGTAGTGATGTGAAGAATGAAACCCGTGCACGTCGCTCAAGAACAGCCGAGAATATTGTTAGTGTACACGAAAGTGTTGAAGAAAACCCAGGTTTGTCCATCCTCGACGTTCTTGGAAAAAAGACATTCCACAAACGTCATTACACCGTATTTTGCATGAATATTTGGGTCTTAAGGCTTACAAAGTTCAGTTAACACAAGAACTCAAGCCGGCCGATCATCAACAACGTCGTGTCTTTGCTGATTGGGTCGTTGAATTGCATGAAATTGATCCGGAATTCCATCGAAAAATCATCTTGAGTGATGAGGCCCATTTCCACCTCGGTGGCTTCGTCAACAAGCGAAATTCTCGCATCTGGATCTGGGGCTCGGAAAACCCAAGAGTTATTGTTGAAAAGCATCTATATCCTCAAGGTAATGGTGAGGTTTATGGTCCGGCGGAGTCATTGGACCTTACTTTTTCTAAAATGAGGCTGGAGCAACAGTTACGGTGAATGGATTGCGCAATCGAGAGATAATTAATGTTTTTTTAAGGCCAATACTTGAATAGTATTTATCTGGACAACGTTTACTTTCAACAAGACGGCGCTACGTGCCACACAAGCAACGAAACCATTGATCTTTCGCGGAAAAGTTTTCGGACCGTGTTATGTCTCCAAGAGGTGATCACAATTGGCCACCCAGTGATTTAACTCTTTGCGACTTCTTCCTTTGGGGCCACGTGAAAGAGAAGGTCTACGCCAATAGCCCAGCGTCGACTCAATACCTCAAAGATGGAATTCGTGAGGCTATTGAGGGCATAGGGCAGCCACTTTGCTATTTGGTTATGGAAAATTTCATTAAAAGGATATGACCCTGTAAGCGTGATCGTGGTGGTCATTTGGCTGATATTATTTACCACTATTAACGGCATAGCTTCTTCTTTATAATGAAATAAACACTCGATCATTTATATTGAAAAATGCCATTTTTCTTTGAATATCAAAATAACACCTCTTATTGGAGAACCCTTTATGTATCTCCCCAAATAGGTCTATTTTCCCCATGTTCCAATTTTATATTATCAGGTCGCCTGTCTCACATACACCACAAAAATTCCTCTGTGTATTGGTTGAGATACTCAAAGTATTTTGGGTTGCAAACATAGCGCAGGACCTACATCTTAGTAGACAAGGATACTAGGAAACTAAGAAAATTTCGCAAATAAATGACCATATTCAGTAAGTACATAGATATTCAACTAGATGATCTCTAGATAATTATTCAATATCTTTCTAATTTAGGAATCTACACTTTTATTTCGAAATTTAGTTGTTATTGATAACTCGAATATTATCATCTGAGTCAATGGCAAAATATGCAACACACAATACATAAACCACAGGATAGAAATATTAGTAATTCTAATTTTTTCTATCTGTTTTTCTTCAGGTATGAAGAAGTGTAGGAATAAGAATAGTATATTGAGATATCTCTTTACGTTTCAAACTACCTAATCTATAGATATCTCTCATCATAATGAAAAAGCAATTAAATACCTTACATGTTGAAATATTAATATAGAAAGAATAAAGTAACTGCATGTTTGATTTAGAGAAAATGCAAAATTTTTATTCCTGCTGAATTCTGTATAAATGCAGAACAATTATGTATATAAATATAAAAAATTTGGTTGAAAAACTCCTATTTGAATTTATGAATTCAGAGCATTTTTGTAAAGTACAATTCAGAGAATGAAACCAAAACCATTCTTTATAAACATACCATCCCAATAATGTCAATGTAAATGTATTCAAAATAGGTAAACACTTTCTTATAGAAAATCAGTACAGTTTACCTATTTGAGTAATGTGTCAATTTTGAAATTTCCTCAGTGAGCTCGGTCAAAAACTACAACCTTTGATGATACAACTCATGTTCAACATTCATCATTACATAAATTTCCCATTTTCTACTCTATATGAAAAAGACAGCAGCAGAACGTCATAACCTAATTTTTACAACGAAGTTCTCAAGATGAATTCTGAAATAATAACCCTCAAACCTTTGTAATTTCGATGTGAAGAATCCTTCAAAACATATCCCATACAATATTAGCAATGCAAAACCTCAATCGTAACTATACGTTTTATCTTGAAGGGCGTGTAAGTAAACAGAAAACAATAATCTTGAAAATGTATAAACAAACGAATATACTTACACGACCATTCCATAGGCGCCCTCGCCAATATAAGTAAGGTTGGTATATCGTGGACCTACTTCAAAAACTTGGCCCCTCACGACTTCAGCATTTGGATTTGTATTTGAGGCACCTGTGGCTTCCGCCATTTTCACGATTTTCGCGAAACGAAGGACTAACCTCAGGTATTATAGGTCCAAACTAGAGAACTGGCAAACTCAAACTGGAAATAATGCAATAGCTAAAGAGAGTAAGAAGATGGAAAATGACAAGGATAGACAGAGCCGAAAGGTTTATATAAATCTAATTTGATGAAGAAAACTCTTCACAAAGAATGAATAAATGATTGGAATAACATGAAAATTTGTTGTTCACACTCAGATGAAAATTGGCCACTAAAATATTTCTTATTTTGTAAACGATAGATTTAAATGTGAAGTTCAACAATTTTGTTCTGCTCCAGCGCCATCTATTCGATGAACATGATACCAGCTATGAATAGGTGCAGCAAAAACAGAAAACTATTTTCAGCATTTTGTAAATTGGTATCCAAAACACCACTCATCTGATAAACTGATGTATTTCAGATTTAAAATTTCGAAAGTGTTGCTGTGATAAGCAATACTTGATGATGTTTTTATTTTCTTCCTTAAACTAATTTTCAACTTGCGCCCTCTAGTGTCAGATAGCAATTTTGGTAAGAAAAATACCACAGAAATCTTCATTGGAAAAAGTGACATGCTCAGTTATCTACTAACAAAACATAACCTCAATCTCTGAAATCGTCGTTTACAAATCGAAAACCGGCAGAGTGTACCTATTTTTCACATGATCTAAATAAAACAGCCTCCTTCCTGCATATGAGCAGAAAAAAATAAATAAATAGTCCACAAAGAGGTAAACAAGTACACTCTTTTGCCATTATGGCCAACGGACCTATAGCAGAAAGAAACAGAGGTAAGTTCTCTTCACTGCAATGAAAATTTCTTTTTTATGAAATAACTCTAAATACTAAAAAATAATTATTCTAGATGCAACCATCTATGTTGGTGGTCTTGATGATAAAGTCTCGGATTCGTTACTTTGGGAGTTATTCGTACAAGCTGGACCGTTAGGTGAGGATTTGAAATTTGTTGTTCCTCGAATTTTCACCCAGTAGGTGGACACTTATATCAATCAGTTTAATACAATTTATGTGTTTTAGTCAATGTCCATATGCCAAAAGATCGTGTGACGATGATGCATCAAGGATATGGATTTGTTGAATTCATGGGAGAGGAAGATGCCGATTATGCAATAAAAATAATGAATATGATAAAGCTATATGGTAAACCAATAAGGGTTAACAAAGCCTCAGCTCACCAGAAGAATTTGGATGTGGGAGCCAATATATTTATAGGAAATTTGGACCCAGAGGTGGACGAGAAGTTATTATATGATACCTTTTCAGCATTTGGTGTGATATTACAGACTCCAAAGGTAATATAATCATAGAATCCTAGTTTTGAAAAAGGCTTTTGCAAGTTCATACGAAATTATTGATTTGGTTTGTTTTATTTTGAAAATTTAGCACTCTCGAAAAATACAGTAAAATAATAATAAGTAGCAAAATTTTAAATGACTTCATCTATATCTAGTTGAACAAACATTAATGTTATTTCTGTATTTGCATTTTTTCCATGAATTGAGAAAATACATACAGTGAAACTTCCCTATAACGAAAGAGTTAAATTCTCAAAAAAATTTCGTTATACAGAAAATTTGTTTCTATAGACTTCACTGATAAATTTAAGTTTATCATTCAAACTTAAGCACATCCTTTTAGACATTTTCGCACAACTTTCACACTAGCCAAACCAAACAGCCACGGGTGTATTTAAAACTGTTTCAGCGGGATCTCTTCCGCAGTAATGATTTAGTTTATGGCCGGGATTTATTACGTACGTCTGGAAAGATTTCAGAAAAAACCCACCCTTATACCTTCTTACCAATACCCATTCAAAAGTGATGTTCTTTCAATATTTCGGTAAAGACAGAATTCATTCCATTTTAGAGGGTGTTTTAAACATGGAAATTTGGATTCAAGGTGCAATGTCTTATAGGAAATTCGTTATACAGACGTTCGTTATAGGAATGTTCCACTGTATATTATTTAATTTATGAATTTGAAGTAGTGTTTAGTATAAATCATAGGAAGAGATTACAGAAATACTTTTCTTTCAGATTATGAGAGATCCAGACACTGGCAATTCGAAAGGATTCGCATTTATCAATTTTGCAAGCTTTGAGGCTTCCGATGCTTCCATTGAAGCCATGAACGGTCAGTACCTATGTAATCGGGCAATTTCAGTTTCCTACGCCTTCAAGAAAGATTCCAAGGGAGAACGCCATGGTTCTGCTGCTGAAAGATTGCTAGCTGCACAAAACCCATTATCACAAGCTGATAGACCCCATCAATTGTTCGCTGATGCTCCTCCGATAGGTATGATGCCTCCAGGCATGGCTATGGCACCACCACCTCCGCCAGTTCTTATAGCTGGCATGATGCCGCCACCTATGATGGCACACGGCAACATTGCACCTCCCCCACCACCACCTGTTCCTCCTCCAGCAGGTTTTCCTGCAGGTATACCTCCTCCACCTTTACCTCCTTCTCAGCCACCTCTGCCACCTGGTGCACCTCCACCGCCTCCATCTGTTCCTACGTCGCAACCAAGTGCAAGGCCACCACCTCCACCAATGCCACCTGGTGGAGGCCCTATGAGGATGATGCCGCCTATGTGGCCTGGTGCTCCAGCACCACCTCCGGCTCCACCTACAAGCAGCGCTCCTCCATTTATTGGAGGTTTTCCACCACCGCCGCCTCCAGGTGGAAGGCCGCCACCGCCTAACTGGAGGCCTCCACCACCTAATTTTATGGGAATTCCTGGAAGACCGCCGTTCCCACCAAGACCTCCACCACCAAGTAATTTTGAAGATGATAGTACTTGGGGTTAATCTATATCGAAAACAAAGATTTATTTCCAAGAGTTCAGGACGAAATTGCTCCGGTTGAAAGAACTATTCAATGTGTATGATGAAAATTTGACATATGTAATATGTGTATATAATGTTGATTCAGAAGAAAAGTTAAAAACTTTGTCATCTGCTAATTTTGATTAGCAAACCCAATTTGAAGTTGCTCTTGGAATTGTATTTTTATAAAATAAATACTTAATGTTATGTAATGAAATGAAAATATTTGGGTGAATAAAACCTTCCTCAAAAATTCGATGTGTTTTATTGATTTAGCAACAATTCAACATTAAACAAAATAAATTATTTTTATCACATTATTATTACTATTAACAGTTAAAATTTTCATCTAAAAGGTTTGATCTTCCGGGCATTCCTCAGTATCGTGGCCGAAGACTGCAACAAAATGTATTGAAATTAATATTAATTTATACAGCAGAGGGAAAAGTAGTTTCTCACTGAAGGCTCTCCTATTCATTCAGGAATATTTTAAAGTTATTGAATTTGAAAATGTGGGAAATCTCTTGGATTCAGATAGAACATAAAAAATGATGACATGTTCCCATAATTTTTTTTCCAGCGGCCCTCCCTACGAAGATACGACCTCCTAAATGACGCTACTGGAAATCCATTTTAGTGGAATAAGTTTCAAACTCCTCGATATAATTTGATGAAAATTTGATATGATTAATAGTATTAAGGAAATCCCTGCACTCAAATTTCAATAAGCTTATTCAGTTTACATGGGGCCGACTGGGTTGTACATTTTAATGCTATTTTTAACACCCTGTATGATAGGGTGCTAAAAAACAAATTTGGATATCTTGAACATTAAGCTGAAGAAAATGTACTCTTGTTCAGTGTCGATAAAATGAACCGTTTTCGAAAAAAAATAATGAAAGAAGTAAGTAATTGAAATTTATTCCACTAAAATGAGTTTCCAGTGGCGTCATTTAGGAGGTCGTATCTTCGTAGGGAAGGCCGCTAGGGAAAAAAATTATGGGAACTTGTCATCTTATTTTTTATGTTCTATCTGAATCCGAGAGATTTCCCACATTTTCCGGGACACCCAGTTTATACATAAAATATACTCAACAAATAAAGAAATGAAAATTAAATTCTTTCAAAAAAAGAGCGGACTTTAAATTCCAATTCTAGAGCCTAAGTAAACATTATAGTCAGAAGACTGTAATGTAATTATTACAATTTTTTTTTCATTTTAATTCAAAATAACTAAACTTTCCCACTAAAACTTTTTGAACTACCATTTTGTCTCAAGAACTGTAATTTTCTCCCTCCATATGAATAAATTGTTAGATAATGAAGATAGACCTAAAATATAGAAGTGATAGTTTGGTTACCTTCACATAATTCACAGTACGGCCTAGGTTCTGGTTTTTTCTTGATTTTACCAGTAGGTGGAGGTGGTGGCGGCATATCTTCAGACATTTGCTTGGGACAATCCTCTGTTTCGTGCAGATCAAAACAATCGCAAATATCACAGTATACTCTTGGAGCCGGCTGTCTTCCACTTGAGGAGAACCCAATCCTGTCATAATTTACGTTCATTAATACAACAATAAATTCAATAATTCAAAGCCAATAACACCAACACAACATTTATATACAGGTTGTCCCAAATTTTCCATACAGCTAATATCTCGATTCTCAGATTAGTTACTTCAAGTTCAAACAAAAAAATCTTTTAAAATTGAACAAAAACTCTATCAGAATCCGTCGCTAGATTGTTTTCAATCTTACTAAACGAATCCCCAGTAGAAGGAAAAATATGTTGAAAAATTTTTTCATCATCTCACGCATAGGGTTTTTCACTGTAATTTGACCCGCCCTTTAACTTTGTTACTGAAAGAGATACAGAAAAATGTGTCATAAAAAATTTCAAGAAATGGACTGAGGTTTTACAATATGAATTCACATAATGGAATATATACAGGGTAGCCAACATATTGCTGGCAACTTCATTTTTTCATATGTAACACCCTGTATATTTTTCCATATTTGGCTAGCTCTTTTTCCCCTGATTTCGAATATGTAACATATGTGGGGCTATCTCTTTTATTCTGAGTACCAGAGTTTGAAATTTAAAGAACCACCTGGCAAGCTCTGTAATCATTTGTCAAGTGGCAGACTGCGTTTACTGAAAATGCCCATATCTGGAGTTATGATAACGTCAATTGGAATATATAAAGGGTGAACAACATTTTGAATGCAACTAAATTTTTTCAAATGGGACCTGTATATTCTGCCATCTTTTGATTTATTTCCTCCTGATCTCGAATATATATGCGTATGTGGGGGTGTCTATTCAATTTTCAAAGTTTCAATCTTTTGAAACGAAGATACCAAATAAAAAAATATTTGAAATACCTACGAAGTTCTTAATATCTTAATATTCGAACAATTTATTTAAAAGTATTATTTTAAAACGGATACTCAACAATTACTTAAGCAATAAAAAATAATAAACTATGGTAGTATGGTATGGATAACATCAACTATAGAAATTGCTAAAAATGACCACCTTCATTCAATACACATAGTTCATATCGTTGTCTCAAGTTAGAAATTGAAGCTTCAATTTTGTTTCTAATCATTACAATATTATCATTATTGCTAAAGTAAATTTTTTCCTTCAGGAACGGCCATAAAAACGTGTCCAGCGGGGTTAAATCGGGACTATTTGGTGGCCATGAAATGGGTGCGCCATTACCAATCCAAATATCAAATTGGCCACTTGAATGTTTAAGAACTTTGAAACTCTATGGTGCTCAGAATAAGAAAGATAGACCAACATATGTTACATATTCGAAATCAGGGGAAGAAGAGCTAGCCAAATGTGGCAAAATATACAGGGTGTTCCATTTGAAAAAATGTAGTTGCCATCAATATGTTGGCCACCCTGTATATATTTCAGTTTGTGGAGTCATATTTGAAAACTTCAGTTGATTTCATGGAACTTTTGTATGAAACATTTTTTTGTATCTCCTTTAGTAACAAAGTTAAAGGGGGGGGGTCAAATTATAGTGACAACCCCTGTACATTCAACCTTCAAAATAATAATTATAAATTATGGTAGGTACTTACAAATGCAGTTCGTCAGCAGCTGCAGGACTATAACCCGATTCCAATATTTCTATTTTCATTTTCTGTTCTTCGTTTTTCTTTTGCATATCCACTATGATGGAATTAAGGAATTTCACTTGATTTTCGGCCAACAATTTATCCTCTAATAGTTGCTGATAATCACATTGCTCATTATTGTTTGAGATGCTCTATATTTGAAAGAAAAAAATAAAAAGGACATGCAATTAAAAGTAAATATAAAAGTGAAAATTAAATAAGAAATGAAGAAAATACTTGAATGAAGAACAGATGATAAAATATCACATGCAAAGTGTCTATTCCAATAAATCAAACATTTATTATACTCACAGTGTTTTCTTCCACATTTGGTTTCGCAACCACATTGATTTGTTGTTGTGATGATGAAACCTGTTAACATAAAAGAACATAATCGAAAACTATAAATGATACTAAAGGTGTAAAAAAAAGTTTAGTAGTGGTACACAATTGAGTCTCTCTCTGCTCTCGAGAAAAGCTCGATAACAACTAAATTCCCAAGAGCCATAACCCCTGCGCCCCTCGGTTTCCTAGCGTTCACGCAGTAATTTGATTAAATATAAACTTTTCTTTGAGACATGCATGATGCCTTATGTTCAATCAACAAGACAGCAAATCATATATATTATTACAGGATATAAAATAACTTTACTGTGCGATGTATTGCGTTTATTCTTTTGCATAAATTTCATTATTATTCTGTGGTTATATCACATTTTTGCCAACGAATAAATTGATTGTAAATGAATTCGAGCAATAGCCTCGACATTATTATTGAATAATTAAATAAAAGGAAATAAAAAAGAAAAATTACTCACCAGGCTTAATTTCTGTTCCAAAACATACAATTCGGTACTTTGGTTTGCTAGTTTTTTTCGTTCTTCGTTCAATTCTACCTTATATTTTTCTAAACTTTCTTCTAATTCTTTAACTTTATTGATCATTGCTTCGTCCACATAGTCATCATGTAGACTTAATATTATTTGATGTATATCACTTTGCTGCTGTTTGCTTACTATATCTATTAAATTATTTTTCTGTGATTGTGTGAATTTCAATTTCTGCAATGCCATTAACAGATCATTTTTCTGCGACTCGAATTCCTTCGATTTATCCACCGCTATCTGGAGTTTACTTGAAATATTTTTACATTCACTCTGTATAATTTCTTCCTTTTCGTTAAATCGTTTCATCAAATCATCATTCTTATTTTTTTCTTCATTAAGTTCTTTTTCCATCAATTGACTTTTAGCTTTAACTATTTCTAAATCGGCATATATTTTCTTGAACTCATCATCTCTTTCTTGCAAATTGTTATTTGAAGAATCAAGTGCACTTTGAAGATTTAATTTCTCTACTTCTACTGTTTTCAACGTTTCTTCATAATGTTTAATTTTTTCGGTTAAATTAGTAATTTTTTCAGAATTATCATCATGGGCTTTACACTTCTCTGCAATTTCTTTATCAGCATGTTCTTTTTGCTTAGTTATTTCTTCAAGAGTAACTTTTAATTGCGTGATTTGTGACTCCAATGAATTTATTTGTTTCAGATAACTTTGTTCCTTATCGTTCGAGTTCAATTCATTATTCTTTACATAGTCTTGGAATTTAGAATTTAATTCTTCTAGCTCTCCATTCTTTTTCACTAATTCACTCTTGGACTCTTCATTAGAATTTTTCAAAGTAGATATTTGTTCCGATGTTTCTTTCGTTATTTTTTCTAATTTATCATCTGTTTCTTTCAGTTTAAGCATAAAATCTTGTTTTTCTTTTTCATTGAGAGTCTTCAAGTCCTCTATCTCTTTATTTTTCTCTCCTAAACTGATTTCTAAAGATTTCAACTCTTCTGTAATTTTATCGTTCATTGAAGAGTATTCTATGAGAGTTTGTGTCATAGTTTGTGCCATTTTTTCCATAGAGTTGTTCAAGTCATTCTTTTCTATTTCAGATTGCTTCGTTAGTTCATTATAGAGTTTTTTGTGATTCTCAAGGTCTGCAATAAGTTCGTTTTTCGTTTTTTCATATTCTTCACGCTCTTTATTCAGGAGTTCAATTTTTTCTGAATGAGATTCAACAATTTCGTTCAAATATGACTCGTTCTTCGCAATGTTTTCTTGCAGCTTCATCTCCATAGTCTTGATTGTAGTGACATGGTTTTGGATTGTCAATTCTTTTTCAGCAATTTCTTTTTGAATGTTTTCAATTTCGGAAGCATGATTTTGTTTGATTACTTCCATCTCTTTATTCATTTCCTCGATCTTTTGCGTATTCATTTTTACCACATTTTCACTAGAATTTGACAATTCTGCTAATCTTCTTTCTAACTCTGTACTTTGATGTTCTTTCTCTTCTAATTTCGAAGATAATTCTTGAATAGTTTTGGAAAGAGCCTGAACTTTCTCATTAAGAATTTTCTCAGATTTTTCCAACTCAGACTCTTTAATATTTGTTTTCTTCATTTGTTCATCAATTTCTCTAGCATGCGATTCCTTCAATTTGTTGATTTCTTCGAGCAATTCTTCAATACGTTTTTTATTAGAACTGTCGGTCGTTTCAAAAGATTCTTTCCGCTCTGAGAGATCTGTTTGCAATTTTAAAACTTCGGTCTCTAGCTCTTTCAGTTTGATGTCCTTTTCCTGTTGCTGACGTGCCATATTTTGTAATTTCTCTTCATATTCAGTCTTTGTTTTATCAAGTAATGTTTGATTTTCGAATAATTTCGTACGCATTTCTTCAAGCTGGGCACTATTATCACCAGAAGAATGTAGCAGAGACTGGATTTCGTCGTACATTTGTTTCTTTTGAATTTCAACATCGTCTAATGTTTTCTGTAAAGATTCGATCGATCTTTTCAGATCTCCATGTTCTAGATCCAGTTGTTGTTTTTCTTCCTTCAGCTTAGAACATTCTTCTGTTATCGATTTTAACGATGTCTCTAATCCTGAAAGTTTAGTTGACTTGACCTCAAACTCATGCTCCAACTTGGTCAGTTTTGATGAGAGTGAACTATTCTCTTCTTTTGCAACTTTCAAATCGTTTTGTAAGGATTCAATTGATTTAGAACTGTCCTGTTTAGATTGTTCTAGTTGAGTTTTCAGATCAGAATTCGTGGAATGCATAGAATTGATTTGAATTTCAGTTTCTTCCAACTTTTTTCCAAGAGTTTCAACAGTTTTCGTCAGGTCACCATTATTGATTTCAAGATGAAGTTTTTGTTCCTTCAACTCGGAAAATTCTTCAGTTATTTTTTTCAATGAAGTCTCCACACTTTCTAATTGGCTTGATTTGTTACTAATCTCTTGCTTCAATTTAGAATCCTCCGATGATAATGATACAAATTCTTCTTTCTTGATCTTCAATTCATTCTGTAACGACTCGATTTGTGTTGAGCTTTCTTTTCTCATTTGCTCCAGTTGATTTTGAAGCTCCGAATTTGTGGAATTTGAGGAATTCTTCAAACAGTCAAGTTCTTCTTTCAAGGATTTTATCTGTTTCTCATAATTCTGTATCGCATCTTCATGTTCTTTCAGTTTATTGTGTAATTCGTTTGATTCTTTCTCATACTTCTCAGTTATATTATTTCCGTCTAATTTAATTTTTTCCAGCTCTTTCAGGAGTATTTCATTTTCTTGCGTTAGTTTTGTTTTAATTTCTTCGGAACTTGATGAGAGTTTCAAAATCTCTTCTTTCGCACTGTTAAGTTCTTCATTTGCTCGTTTGAGTTCCTCATTCAATTTTGTTGTATTTTCATTTTGTATCTGAATATTGTCGTTTATTTTTGCTTCGTAAATTATTTTTATCTCTTCCAAATTTTTCTGTAGAGCAACGATTTCATCTTGCTTCTTTCTCAATTCGTCATTAGCTGTTTCGGTATCGAATGTTTTACTACTTATTTCCATCTTCAACTTTTCTAGTTCTTTACTTAAATCAGCTGTTGTTTGGATTGGTCGGATTGTAATTCTTGAGTATGCTTTTCGATTTCTGATAATCGACTCTTAGTTGATTGTAATTCATTATTTACATGTGAAATTTCCTCATTCTTTTGTGAGAGTTCTTTCTCCGACAGAATCAATTTTTGTTTCAATTCTTCAAACGATTGTTTAACTTGTGCGTGTTCAAGATTTACTTTTGTCAGTTCTTGGCTTAAACTGTTTCTGATTGTGTTCAATTCTACGAGTTGCTTTTTGGTAACATCCAATTCCTTTTCCAGTATTTCTGTTTGGTCTGAGGAAAAAGAAAATGAAACGAAAGTTACATTCAATGAATATTTACATACCTGTTGCCAATACACCTTCCTCTTTAAGACTTTTTTGTTCAAGAGATAGATTGTCTAATTCGGCTTTCAGTTTTTCAATATCTTCATTAGCCTTGATTAAATTTTCTTCAGCCTCGAATAACTTATTGGCATTTTTTTCAGATTCATCAGCGCGTACTCGTTCAATTTCTAACAATTTTTGCAATTCGTCTATTTCCTTGGTTTTTCTCTCTAGCACGGACTGTAAAGAATATTGAAACAGTAAAGTTAGATTAGCGATAGAATATGGCACTTTCGACACAAATTGAAATTTCTGGTGTGCCGGTGTGCGTATTTCAGAAATGTATCATGCGTTTCTGCGGTCAGTGTAAAATTAGAAGCATATTGACTTACTTCTACGTCACTCTTAAGAATAGCTGCTTCTTCGAATTTGAAAAGTAAATCTTCATTCTTCTTCTTTTCATCATCTATCTGTCCTAGCAATTCTGTCCGATCTTTCTTTAATTCTGATAGAAGGGCCAGATGTTCCTGTAGTTTTACTTCACATTCAGCTCGATACTGAAAATTTTCAAGGTTAGATATTATTATATTACCTATGAAGGGCTGTGCGGCGGATATCTAGCCACCCCTAGTATTTAGTAAAGGGTTTTCCAATAAGAGGTGTTATTTTAAAAAGCCCGCTATCTTGGTAGATGTCACGTTCGAAGCTGTAATTTTTTGACATTTGACAAGTAGAAACTAATCCATTAATAAAAACGGAACGATACCACTACCAAGGTAGTGACGATACACGCTTTAAGAACGCATTGAAATTATTAAAAATCGCTATAAAAATGGTGAAAATTTGACAGAGACGGTTCGTAAAACTCGAACATTTTTGTGTCGTCGTGAAGCACCTTGTCGGAACGCAAGAAAGGAATTGGTGGAAAAATTCGAGCTGTTGGGACAAGTTAGTGATGCCAAAAATTAAACCCCGTGCACGTGGCTCAAGAACAGCCGAGAATATTGCTGCTGTAGTGGAAAGTGTTGAAGAAAACCCAGGTTTGTCCATTCTTGTGGAATTAGGCATTCCACAAACGTCATTACACCGTATTTTGCATACAGATTTGAGTCTTAAGGCTTATAAAGTTCAGTTAACACAAGAATTCAAGCCGGCCGATCATCAACAACGTCGTGTCTTTGCTGATTGGGTCGTTGAATTGGCCACCGAGATCTTGTGCTTTAACACCTTGCGATTTCTTCCTTTGGAGCCACGTGAAAGAGAAAGTCTACGCCAATAGCCCAGCGTCGATTCAAGACCTCAAAGATGGAATTCGTGAGGCTATCGAGGACATAGGGCAGCCACTTTGCGATTTGTTTGTGGAAAATTTCATTACAAGGATATGGTCCTGTAAGCTTGGTCGTGTGGTCATTTGCTGATGTTATTTCCCACCATTAACGGCATAGCTTCTTCTTCATAATGAAATAAACATCCGAACATTTATATTGAAAAATGGTATTTTTCTTTGAGTATCAAAATAACACCTCTTATTGGAAAACCCTTTATAGTTATAATTTTCATATAATTGTCGAGACAACAAGAAATTTTTAAAAACTGTACTGACACCATTTTTTTGGTACCTATGAGACCTAAATTGCGAATTTAAGTAAAAGTTACAGTCAAGATGCATCAGTATTGATACAAAAAATTAAACAATCAAAGCAGAAAACAATATTTATTCTTTAAAATCAACCAATATTAAACTCATACATTGGAGCCTATCACGTCATCGTCCAAAGACATGCAAGGAGGTAATATCATTCAGAGTATCCAGAGATAGCTATTTTGCCCTTTTGGAGCTCATCAGTATGGAAAATAGCTCTGAATGATAGAGGAATTTTAGAAAGCTCACTTCGATCTGGCGCTCATCTCTGAGTATAAACGCCATCTCTGGGATTTCTTACGAACAACCTACCTCCAATGCATGAACTTGGAAGTAGCGAGATGTTTATCCGATATTTTACAATTTTTTTCAACAATATTCATTCTTATAGTGAAAGCAGAGAATAATATTAATCTATTGAAATCAACCAATATAAAACTCATACTTCGGAGCTAATCTCGTCCTCTTTTAAAACAAAATGCAAGGAAGTGGTACCAAACAGAGCATCTATTATTGATGGCCATTTCGTCCGTATTAGGACTCATCAGCACAGGACCGCTCTGAATGATACGAGGTATTTCTTGTAACTAACAGCGAAATGGCATTTTCTTCAAGGAATAAATATACCGAAGACGCTATCTCTAGTTCCATACGAAAACCTTCTTTCATAGCATGAACCTTGAACGAAGTTGCGAGATGTTTACCATTTATCGCATTGACACAGGGTAACGTCAGTTAAAGAAGATGCCATTTCGCTGTGAGTTCCAAAAGAAATACCTTGTATCATTCAGAGCTGTCCCGTGCTATTGAGGCCTAATAAGGACGAAATGGCCATCTATAGGTGCTCTGTTTGATACAACCTCCTTGCATTTTGTCTTGAATGAGGACAATATTAGCTCCGAAGTATGAGTTTAATATTGGTTGATTTCAATCGATTAATATTATTCTCTGCTTTCACTAGTATGATACATGGACCTATAATACTAACTGGGCGTCGAACTTCCTTTCTGTCAACGTAGAAAAAGTGAGGCAAGGGCCGCCATTTCCAATTTGGGTTGAAATTCATATATTTTGACGTTCTATATTAATCTGTGCTCGAATTTTTTCGTTGAAAAATTGACGCTTCTCGAGTCCAACCCAAATTGCAAATGGTCGCCGTTTGCCTCAAAATTTTTGACAGGTTCGTCATCTAGTTAGTATTATCAATCTATGGTTTGATTTTCATGGCGATGTTACGAGTTAAACCACTTCTTTTCTTTATGTGTACCAAAGAATAAATGCCAAGGGAGATATTTGCTGCCTCCAAAAATAATAATTACGAAAATTATCACTGATAAATGCAATTACCGCTTCAAATTCTTTCTTGAGCGAAACTAATTGCTGTTCTGCTGCTTCTGCCTGACTAGCTGCTTTAGTAAATTCCTGCCTTTCTAAATCTCGTTCTTTGAGGAGCTGCTCGATGTGCTGTTGTTTCTCTTTCATCTGATCCTGTTGATGTTGAAAAAAATTGTAGACTATGTTCGAAATATAGCGTTTAGACAGGGTGATCCAGAATAACGTCAGAAAATGTAAACGATTATCCGAAAATACTTCGTTACTAAAACGCTGAAGTTGTTTTTCTCTTATATGTTGGTATACATTAAAAATATCAACTTGACCTTCAGACAATTATTATCAATTTTTGAAAGTCTGAAACTTCGTTTTGTACTCCTCATTTTGACATGACCTTCTGAATCCTAATACTCAACATTTTCCTACAAAGATTCTGCATCCAATACGAAAATTCTCTGGGAGCATTATGAGGAGAGGGAAAAGGATGAAGAAAAAGAGGAAAGGCTAGAAAAGATCACGAAGCTTCGAATGAAATTGAAGACTTTCAAGCAAAATTTATCCTCAGGTTAATTCTACTAACTTGAGATTACCATGAATTTGGAGAAGCTTGAAGATATTAAGTTGAAAGAATAATATCTTCCTTATTATATATGTGATTGCTTTTCGGTAAGCCATTTTGTTATTACAGGGAAATAAATCCATATTTTCCTTCAAGAACCTACATTTGAATAGAAAAGCATATATATACGGACCAACGTTCGTGAATTTTTTTTTCATGAAACCAAGGTAATTTTCTGAGGTTATTCTTGAACTTCCATAATATTAATCGATCATGCGCTTAGAAGTTTTTATTTCCATTGAAATGATTCGTTAATTATTCTATTCAGTCAATTGTACTTAATATAAGTGGCAAATGCTTATTTCAACACAATACAGGTAAATGTATGTACAGTCCTTTCACGAAAGTTTGAGCGGTGTTTGTTTATTTTTCGGAAGTTGGCAGTATGTGCTGTCATAACGTAAAATAAAGTCAACGTTGCCGAATGTACCCGGCCCCGTCCGACGAGCTTGATAGTTATCAGAGAACTCTATGCAATAAGGACAACATTGCGTATCAATCTGACAAGAAAATACACAACATAACCTAAAATTTTAATATACACAGTGGAATATGCGGACGGCTCAACCTTTCGTGAACGGACTATATATAGAACGTAGATCCACCCACCACATAGGAAATGATTATTGTAGTATTTTGCTTTTCAACTTTTATCATGATAGCTCCTCGAGTTTTTGGCGCTTTTTTCATATTAAAGGCAAAGATTATAGAGTAAGTTCAGTTATATAATCTCTAAGTAAACGGTTCCTTCTAAATGAAATGATAATGAATAAATGACAATTTTACATTTTCGAGTTAGGATGTAAGCTCAAGGTCCCCGTTTTGAGAAAAAATTGGAACAACAATACTTACCTACTTCATTATATCTATTAGCCTAACTTATTTAGCTCACCGATAAAAAAAACTCAAATCACACAGGATATAATGTAAGTATATTTTCTATATATTCGTATAATTCGTGACATGAGATAAATTAAACAGTAAACTTTCACAAAAGTTTGAATTTGTATTTAATGAAATTCACCTCAAAATAATATTGGATAGTGAAAACTAGTCGAAATATTAATGAAGAAAAGAACTTCCCAATGTATAACATCAATTCCCTCATTGTTTCCATTTTTGAATGTAAATTATCACAAATAGAACTATTATTATTATTATTCCATGCGTAGGGCGTTAACTCACTTCGCAACAGAACAGGGAATGACACACCGAATATCAACAAATTTTTTATTTCGATGGAAAGAGATTTTCTAAATTTTAGTTCCTGGTGATTGTTATATTAGGAAATGAAAGTAATGTACTTTGTACCACATTATTTGACTCAAAACATTTTGTACGAAAAAGAAATTGAAATAGTATATTATGCAACGATCGTATAATGATTGTTATTACTCGCGAAGCGAATAATAGCCAAGAGAACAAGAGAAACTTTTGGAGAACTGGTCATTGTATATTTAATAATAAAAAAAGCTTTGATTGATATAATAAAAGTAGATTTCTCCCTTGATTCACAAGGGGGGTAATTAACCCCCCCCCAGATGAAAATTTTATTAATGAGATTAGATCAATCAACCTCCCTCCCCCCCCGCTTTTCACAGTCCGGTCACTCGCTAAAACTTACCACTACCCCCACAGACTCGCTTTCTGGATATGCTCCTGAGGTATACCAGTATTTCTTAGTCGAAGTACTTTAAAATACTGATGAAATACCAATTCAAAGAATATTATATCAAAGCTAAATCTACACACAGACGTAAAATCGCCAATTTCGATTAAATTTTGTGTGTGTCGATATGGTTTTTGTCCATGACTTGTCTATATATTTTTTTATAGATAGGTGAAGCTGCAATACGTCTCTTCTTAGATCATACTGAGAAAAAATGCGTGTTCTTAAGAGTCTCTGAATGGTTTAAATCAATTATTATTATATTGTAGGTAGGTACCTCAAAACATGGATTATCTTTTGCGCGAATTTCAAATATAATATAATGTATTCAAATATAGGCTACCTTTTTGAATTTATCAAGATTTTTCTCGTAGCCGAGTTCAATAAGCAGTGGCGGCTTGTCCTATGAGGCAGGTGAGGCAGTGCCTCACCTAATAAATTACGAAAATCACAAATAATATCAAGCGAATTAATCCAATATTTTATTAATCAATTTGATCATCCCATTATGTTCTTCAGTCTCAATTTTTTTATACGATACTGCACTCGTCTTCCATAATATCCAAGCTCAATCTCAAGCCGGGTACAGCTACAGACGTCTGTAACATTACACGTTACTGATGTTACGATGAATGCACAAAAATCGGACCGTAACGTTACATGTTACAGGCGTTAAGGTCCGATTTTTGTATTATACCTTCATCTCACTTCCTCTTCAAGGCGTAAACGGTGAGGTGAGGCATGCCTCACGCGCTTCCTTGTCTAGCGCGTTATTCACATCGACGTGACGAGATCATGAACCTCCCCTTCGTTGTTTATCTATTGCGGCTTCTAAGGTGAATTTGAGGCTAGCCTCAGTAACAACTTTTAGAACATTTGAAGCGTTTTATCTCAGAAACGGTGCCTCGTAGGAAAAAAGTATTGATACATTTTTTGAAGATAATTTTAACATCTACATTTTTTCTGAATTACTTTTTTGATGAAACTCACCGTATTGCTGAAAATCGCGAAAAACTCATTTTTCGACCTTTGAACTTGAATAAATTTTTGTCCATCCACGGGAATGATTGGGAACTTTTATATATTTTTCATTATTATGTTTTGAACAATTTTACCGATTTTCAGCTTGTTGGGATTTTATGTAACTGTAACTTCACCTAATTTTTTGGTCTGGATTGACCGGACTATCTACCCTTGATCCGTGATCGTTTCGTTTCGTTTCATCGGCAAACTGCACATATTCGGGTTAATCGTGAAGCGGAAGATAGTGAAATTTCACTCTGGTTTGGGTTTATTGGGTTTGTGCAGTACTCGTGATATTGCAGAGTTTTCAATAAAACAGAAACAGTTTTTGAGTCATTCCTATGAGTATAAAAGAGTATAAAATATGTACAATTGAAGAAGTTATACAGGGTGCGGCAGGGAGGACGGACGGTTTTTAAAGTCATAAGACAGTTGATTTTCACTCAAAAACAGATTTACTGATGGAATAAGGTTCACAAGGAAATAGCATTCGAGACAAGTGTGGAAAATAACCTCAGGCATGTGGTGGCCTAAATCGTTGATGCAGGCTATTACCGTGAACTCAGAGCGATACATCGAATGATCACTAACTTCTTTTTGCCTGAATTAAGACGGCGTCGTGTTCGAACCCGACGTGTGTGGTTCCAGCAGGATGGAGCGACCGCCCACACAGCCAGAGCAACAATGACGTTATTCGCCCTCTCTTCCTTGGTCGCCTCATTTCCAGATTCGGCGATGTTCATTGGCCTCCTCGGTCCCTAGATTTATCCATAGGAGATTTTTCTTGTGTAGAGACCTCAAAGCTAGAGTATATGGACACAAGCCCCGAACTCTGGACGAATGGTCAAAGTTGAGGGAGCAATGTTGGAGAGAGTCTATGCGAACTTCCAAGAACGCCTCCAGCACTCCATCAACGATTTCGGCCACCACATGCCGAGGTTATTTTCCACATTTGACTGTCTCAAATGCTATTTCCTTGTAAACCTTATTGCATCAATAAATTTGTTTTTGAGTAAAAATCAACTGTTTTATGACTTTTTGAAAACCGTCCGTCCTCTCTGCCGCACCCTGTACAACCTATTCCAAATCTTGACCATCGGTGGGGTAGGAAAATCTAATCGGAGGTTTCAAAATGAGAGTACTACTGGCCTACTGGCAGTGTAACTCTAATCAAATTATTTTTTGGCAGTGTTAATAATACATATTCCGATAGGGTTTAGTGAAAATATGGTTGAAGCGAGTTGAAAAACTTATCTCAGGGCAATTACCACCCATAAAACGCTATAGAATCATTGGAGCATTAATACCGAAGAATTTTTTCATAATGATAAGTATGCAGCTGACAAAAAGAGTTTATAAGATTAATATTTTTTTTTGATGTGCCTCATCACTTTTTTCTGTCACAAGCCGCCACTGTCAATAAGCCATTAAAAAAATTACAAAAGATGGTTATCTTTGGAATCACTGATTTTTTCACGAAAAATTACGTTTCCTATATCTGACTGATATTTCAAATAATTTCTTTAGATATTACACATTATGAAGTGCCACAGTAATCATACGATGAAACTTTTAGATATGTTTCAAAAGAAATCATATACAATTTCAAAAACGAATCATTTCACTGGAAATAAAAACAACTAAGGAAAATAATATATGAAATAAATGAACACAGGTGGGCAAGATAAATATATTATACAACAGATTTAGTTAAACTATAAATAATAATCCAAAATTAAAACAAAATAAACCAAAATAAAAAATAACAGCCATTAGTAAGATGCAATATTGACCCTAGTCATTTTGCAATGTTAATGATAATGAATCCTTAAGCTCTGCTAAGCTGCTCGATGAATAATTCGAGGTTTATAATCCTCTACTGATAACTAAATGAGTCACTATGTGCTTGTACGACAATGAAGATGGTACATCTTCAGTAATTTACCTGGAGGGATGGCCTTGGCGATGCCTGACTTGGAGATTTCAATGGTAGTTTCTGACGTGAAAACAAACCAAAAAATATGTTAGTTCAAAACAAAACAGTAACAAAAAATAAACACAGTTAATTTTTATCACTAAAATAACATGTCAAGATTAAACTGCCCAAAACTGAATTTAAAACATAACAGTAACGAAAAAATTAACACAGTTTTTTTTTTCATAAAATAACATGCCAAGAATAAACGATATTAGAATAAAGAAAATTAACGGAAAATTCAGATGGAATTTTGCATAACACAATTGGACAATTTTTTTTCAGTTCAAAAATTAACTCTTAGTCGAATATACTCAAAAATCTGCTTTTATAAAAAAATTGAACTAACATGCAGAATGCCAAACTGTACAAAATACATGCAACATTAATAACATTTGTAAGAACTGTAACAATTAAACAGGCCAACAAGTTGAATAGATAACTGAAGAACAATGCAGTTTTACATATGAAACATAAGAACTAAAGAAATAGTTGTCCAAATAAAATCAATTGCGTATAGATTAACATGGAATACTGCAATAAAAAAATAAAAAATTAGTAAGAATGTTAAATGGCGAAAATAATAACAGTAAAAAACATGCAAACAGTATATTAGCATATTGAATTAATCGTTTTAATATTGAACATTTCAAACATTTTCAATTGAAATTGGCATTGGATGAAAAAAATGTAGAGTTTCAATAAGAGAAGTTTAAAAAAATGAAAAGCGCTATACTCTTCGGTGTAATTTCTATCTTCATTAAGTTTCGAGAAAGGTTAATAAATATCTTAATTATCCAACGGATTGTCATTAGGAATGTTACCACTCTGATACGAAATTTAGGGGGGACACAGTTATGTGAACTTAATAATTTCTTGAATTTTAAAAATTTTAATTTCGGAATTATCTTCTGGGATTTCTTTTTTAAGAAGTCTAAATGTTTGGTCGGTCTTCCTAATTCCAGAAATTAATTATTCGACTGACCGGATGAAGGATAAATTCTGGTCCTTTTTACTCAACCATCCAGGCACATCATAACATTCGAAAGCTTCAAACCAGAAGCTGACAGATCTAGGGCTAGGTCTGAAGGAAACAAATATCAGAACCCTTTTCGGAATTATGATAGGCCACTGCAAAATCAACCTGGTTGAGGATGATGAGTATAGAATATGTCTCGAGAAGTCCAGACAGCTTACAAATCATCTTGGAGTGCCCAACAGTGGATCACATCTGATTTGAAGTGTTCAGACACACAACCATCGCTTAAAACGAACATAAAAACTTATCAATGCAAACTTTTCCAGCGGAAAACGACGCGTTCCTTCCGAACGTTCGCTTCTTCCAAGTGCGCATTTAATCTATCCCGCGTCTAACGATACGGCTATTCCCTTCGCGTCGCCTAGATGAGCGAGTCTCCGTTTGATTCAATGCTAACTTCTTGTGCGGCTAATCACGCTTCGTCTCTTGACGCGCCTCTTCGCCCGAGTGAGCGTCAACCTTTAAGGATGTTTTTATTGGGATATTGGGAACCAATTAAGGTGTTAATATTCGATTGTCACAACACACACAATACATCCAAACACAAAATCCTACCTTTGAATTACCGGATGAACGCAAAAATATCGTTCCCAGTTCAACTATGAAACCTTGAAAATGAACAAGACAGTTGGACATTCCAGATGCGTTTAGTACAAAGTCAAACCAAACCTACCTTAGGGGTTAGGGAATTCACACCAAGTCTTACCCTTCTAATGCTGGAAGCAGCACTAGTCATTGACTCTTTGGAGCCGGCCCTGCGCAGACCGGAAGGTGGTAGACCAGAGTTGTGTACTGCGCAGGAGTTTGGTCTTACTTTCGAAGGCGACTTACTGACTTTACTGACAGGCGCAAAGAGCCCATAGTTCGGCTGGCATGCGAAATATCTGCAAATTTGTTCTTTTTTAATTTCGTTGCGTATATGGATACAGTTATTTGGATGATCAGGATTGCAATGAAGGGATAATAAAAATTGGACAGCGACCACAAGCTATCTATGTAAAATGTAAATGCATTTATGAGAGAATTCGAATTGGAATTCGATAAAATAGTATGAATCTTACGTATAACTTTTAAATACTTTTCAATTTGAATATATCCGTCTGTTTCTCTTTGTTTACTGGATGTTATTATATATTGTTTCCATTAATAGACTTTCACGCAACTCGATCGGCCAATTAATCGAATTTGGTCAGTTTTAGACTAATGGACGATTTTTCTTTTTGGTCCTGTATTATTCTTTGGATTCTCACCTTTTACCTTCAACAGATCCATCGTTTTTTCCTCTGGGGTCATCTAGTTCAACACCTACCCATTCTCCAGGTGCGAACTCTGTATATCCAATATATCTTACAGTGCCAACTTTTGAACCTTGACTACTCTTAATTATGACTCTGTCTCCGATTCTGTAATCGATAATAACTGAAGTGGACACGGAAGCCAAACTAGTATTCGATGCATCTGAAAATTGCATATTATGTTCTAAGAATATTGTTTCGTAATCTAACAGGACATACTACATCGGCTGAAAAGTTTCCCCTCTGACCCACAGATATAATATCCTCAAGATTTTTGGAAAGTACCAACATTCAAATGATATCTAAAAACATTTCATTCTCATTCTTTCGTTTATAATATGATGAGATGTTTAAAAGTAATGGTGGAATCACTTATACGTGAAAAACTGTAAGATATGACTAGCAACAAATTCAGCAAAAGACCAGTCCGACAAAACAGCTGATCACCTTTCTTCAAGATGGCTGCTGGGAGGTACAGTAAACAATCAGTTGGGTTGCTATTTCCACAATTGATCACACAACAAGAAACAATACATAGCCAAAATCGAAAAAAGTGAAAATATCAAGGATAGAATAATATATCACTTCCAAATTCTTTGATGAAACTTGGTTACTCTTAGCTCCCAGCAGTCATATTGAAAAGCTGATCGTGACAGATCGTGCGACTCCTATAAGCTAGTCCGTTCACGAAAGGTTGAGCACATAGTAGGCGTTTTCTTATTTATCTGAAGTTGGCAGTATTTGCTGTCATAACCTAAAATAAAGTCAACGTTGCCGAATGTAGCCGGCCTCGTCCGACGAGCTTTCGAGTTATCAGACAACTCTATGCAATATTGACAACATTGCGTATCAATCTGACAGGAATATAAGAACATAACCTAAAATTTTAATAAACACAGTGGAATATGCCAAATTTCCATGGCCAACCGATTGCTCAACCTTTCGTGAATGAACTATATCTGAGATATTGCTCATTTCAAATACGATCCGGAAAACTTCATTTTATCTCCGCTTCATTTCGTATGTCGCTCAAATGGATGTTATGTCAAATTATAGTCAGGGACAAAAATTTAATAAAATTCTAATTCTAAGATTTTTCTTGCACCAGGAATATTATTTTTTCTAGGCTTCAAATGTTGGCGACATCATTTCTGAAACGAAAGCGAAATAGTGAACACAGCATTCCTACTTTCAAACATCTCAGTTGAAGGTTTAGTAGTGGCAGTATTTCAACACGATGGAAGAAAAAACTTTCGTTTTGATAAAACATTACATTTGGTAGCTGACATCTTGAAAGTATCGAAGGAAGGCACTGTAGCCCTTCATCAATCCAAAGCAGTCAAAAGCATTACAGTTTGGCAGGTAAGGTTACGGCAACAATATTTTGGAAGGTGCCTGACATTTATCATAAAGTACCTTGATAAAGGCTGACAAACAATAACGAATATCATATCGTTATCGATGCGTTTTAAGGAATATAATTGTAACAAATTGCCACTACTGAAACCCTATCACAAACAATGGCGGCTGCTCAGAGGAGGCCAGGCTTCCCCTAATTTCACTGCATTTTATTCAATTTTAAATTCAAGTTCAAATAAAAAATAATCACATTTCAATATCTGTATCATTTCCACCATTCTATCTACTATCCAAATCTCAAGTGATAAACATATGTTTATTACTCAGCGATCTGAAACATTTATACGTCATTATCCGCAACACACAATTCAGCGTAACGGATAGCAGGCAATCCGCTTAGCTGAGGAGGCTTGCCTCAACGAGTCGAGATTCGTTAGAATGTAACATTTCAAACTTCTTCAAATGAACGATGCGGGATCCACTCAGCATTCAAGCTGCCAATAACGTGTCGGAGGCCCGGCTCCGCGGAATTATTTCAGCTTCTAGGCGAATGAGCTTAGCTGAAACTGAACGTACCGGGTTTTTCACTATAATTTGTCCCCCTTTTAACTTTGTTACTGAAGGAGATACAAAAAAATGTTTCGTATAAATGTTTCACGAAATAAACTGAGGTTTTTTGATTTGAGTCCAGAAACTGAAATATATACAGGGTGACCAACATATTGATGGCAACTTCATTTTTTCAAATTGAACACCCTGTATATTTTTCCATATTTGGTTAGCTCTTTTTCCCCTAATTTCGAATATGTAACATATGTTGGTCTATCTTTTTTACTCTGAGCACCACAAAGTTTCAAATTTCAATAACCATCTGGCATAGCGTTTTGGAAGTTCGTGAATATTTAAGTGGCCAATTTGATTTACTTCAGCAATAATGACAATCAATGAAAGCGGAGAATAATATTAATGATATAAAATCAACCAATATTAACCCATAATTCGGAACTAATCCCGTCAACGCACAAAGAATAATGATAATATTGTAATGATAAGGAACAAAATTTTGAAGCTTTAATTTCTGACTTGAATCAGAGCCATAAAAATTCTATCAAAATAGTCTAAACAACTTGAGACAACTATATGAACTATGTGTATTGAATGAAGGTGTTCATTTTGAGCAATTTCTTTAGTTGATGTTATTCTTACCATACTACCATAGTTTATCATTTTTCATTGGTTAAGTAAATGTTAAGTATTCATTCTAAAATAATAATTTTAAGTAGATTTTCTGGATATTAATAATTTCGTAGGTATTTCACATATTTTTCTATTAGGTGTCATCATTTCAAAACTTTGAAACTCTGAAAATTGAAGAGACACATCCGCATACGCATTTATATTCGAGATCAGGAGGAATAGCCTATCAAAAAAAGGAAGAATATACAGGACAGGGTGTCCCATTTGAAAAAATAGTTGCATTCAATGTTGTTCACCCTGTATATCTTCCCATTGACGTTATTATAACTCCAAAAATGAGCATTTTCATTAAACGCACTCTGCCACTTGTAAAATTATTACAGATCTTGGCAGGTGGTTCTTAAAATTTGAAACTCTGTGGTTCTCAGAATAAAAGAGATAGACCAATATGTGTTACATATTCGGAATCAGGGAAAAAAGAGCAAGCCGAACATGGAAAAATATACAGGGTGTTCCATTTGAAAAATTTAAGTTGCCATCAATATGTTGGCCACCCTGTATATATTCAGTTTCTGGACTCATATCCAAAAACCTCAGTTGATTTCGTGAAACTTTTATACGAACACATTTTTTTTGTAGCTCCTTTAGAAACAAAGTTAAAGGGGGGGTCAAATTATAGTGAAAAACCCGGTACGTCCGATCGGCCCGAATCAACCCCAGCGATCGTGGATGCAGATCAATTGTTGTTTTGATTCGCTCTTTTTTTTATTAACGAAGTATCAATCCTCTCAGCGTGCGGTTTGTGGTTTTGTGACATTTTTCGGAAAAACTCGTAAGTAAAATTTTAATATTTCAGCAAGAAAGATGGAAACGGAAACAAGAAGTGCGAATTATAATGCAAGTTGTGAACTTAGGGAACGCAAGATCCTCTAGATTTTATTTTGAATGATATATTCAGTAAAATGCCTTACGATGATAGGATTTTCATAAGCAATTGAGACACTTCGACCAGCAATGCCAATTTTAATTATTAACTCTGCTCATAATCGTTCGTTTTGCGAAAAATGGTATAATAGATGCCAGTGGCTGACAGGAAGCACAGTTCGAAATAAATTATTTTGTTGGTGGCTTGGTCTCGGGCCTCCTCTGATTGAAATCTCGCAAGCTGCCACTGGTCACAAATGTTTGCTACCATGGCCCCCAGCGTCTACTAGCTGTTCGCAAGTATGCAAAAAATGCTAACCGGAACTGAAATTAAGTATATTGAATACAATTCTTTTCATTTGAAAAACTGTGTTGTCTTTGCTTGACAAGAAACTTTTCAGCCGATACGTTAACTATCTACTTACGATGTGACATTGGCGATTTCAGCAAACTCCTCGTACTTCCAGTAGGTGACACTGGACTTCTAACTCCATTAGCAGGCGGCGTTGAAAAACTTTCAACAGAATGTGAATGAGGCACTTCTAAAGGCTGTCTGGTCAACCGAGTCAGTCTCGAAAATACACCTTTTTTAGGTTCGCACTGAAAATATCTCATGCCAGCTACAGCACCATCGTTTTTTCCTAAAAAGTCATCGGTTTCTCAAACGCGGTCAAAATCACCAAAACGTCCAAACTAACCTATTGGCTCATCCAGTACGATGCCAGCCCATTCTCCTGGTGCGAATTGGGTCTCCCCAATAAAAGCAATCTTGCCTGGTTTCGTACCACCGACCCATACTCGTTGTCCAATGATAAAACTGTCGGTATCTTCTGTTAATATTGCACTGGAATCTGGCGTTAAATGAGAAAAAAATAAGTACTCAATACCAAATACTAGGCTGGTAATGTTAAACCTAATATCCCATATAGAAGTTGCTCTAGATTAGATGTGCTATTGGAATTTTAAATGGAAGCAATTATCTTGCTTAAAAAATTTGAAAATAACCTTCAATGTTTACCTAGAACATTGCCATACTTTGGAACGTACAACTTCTCAAACCTTTATGGGTCGATAACATTGAGATACTTTACAAGCTGCTACTGAGCGAATTTAGTAGCTGATTGTAAAAAAGCTGCGCCTAAAGTGGAAGGCTGGGCTGCTTTACACGCTGAATCGCTGGCGTTTTGGCTTGTTATCATGAAAACAAGCCGTGTGTAATCACAGTTGCTACTGAACAATCTGTTGGTTCTCATCTTCTCGGTGATTCCTGGTTCTTACATTTGACATTTATCTTAATCCTTGACAACGATAGAAACATAAACCCACGTAGATCGCTAGATTGTTGGCTACTCAGCGAGTAGACAGTTTTGTGTGTAATCATCACAATCTCACAAGCTAATTCACTCGCTTCCAAATTAGCTCAGTAGAAGCTTGTAAAGTATCTCAATGTAGTCGACCCATTCAAGATAGAGAAAATGAATGGCAAATAGCGATAATCTTTTTTTCGAGAAACTTATTATGTCGTCAACCGTAATTGTTTTCGAGTTATAAGCAAAAATTAACATTTGGCCAATTTCAACTTTGGTTATTTTCTCTGTTCTGTTTGTGCTTTGAACTTCTTCTTTTATGAGAATCCTGTAGCTTAGTCAAATTTTTGCTGAGGGTTTTTCTTCCTGATTTATAACATTCCAGCCACTTGATTCCAATGAAAACAGTGTATAATGTTTTTGGTTCAAGTTCACAACGCGAACAAGAACGCAGATAATGACCGAAATTGAAATTGCCTAAATGTCAATTTTCGCTTATAACTCCAAAACAAATGACGAAAGAGCAATGTGGTTGACGGTATAATGAATTTTTCGAAAAAAGATGGCCTTAATGTGATATTCATTCATCTCTACACAAAACCCCTGCTACTGCTGCTCGCGTTGTCGGCAATAATTCCCGAAATACTTCTGCAGCAGTATCTAAGGCAGTGAGCATCAACACTCTGCCGCAACATTTCACTCGCGACCAAGTGTAGGCAACGACGGACAAAGAAATTCTACAGCAACCTAGTTGAATTTAATCACTTAAGTCTGGTTATCAGAGCTTCGTAGTCTTGCCAGCGACATCAATTCAACCAATAAGAGGTAATCAACAAAACTTCCCCTGACTACACTTGTATTCCTGCGGCAGCGAGAGAGAAAAAAGGAGTAGTGGGGATTGTCGCTGGCAACAGTACGAAGCTCTGAGAACCAGGCTTTACAGCTGTTCACGCTGCCGGTCCTTTGACTTCCGTACGAAAAACCGCCAATTCAGGGAGCGTAGAGCAGCACGAGTATAAATGTGAGGCAGAAGGGAAGTGTTGTGATTACATTCTCTCACTTTCCTGCTCCCTGCCGTGGAAGTGAGCTGAATGTAATCGGGGTATATCTCATAAGGTTTAAAAGTTGTGGTTCAGGGATCACCAACTCTGTTCACCCTGTATATACTAATTTTAGTGTCCCAATGAAAAACTGTATTGAGTACTGTTTCCATCACAAGCTAAAGTAGAGCAACTATAATTATATGAATTTTATTGTTACAGTTAAGATCATATAAAGGCATAAGTAAGGATGTTTGGATTATTATTAAGTTTTTCGTTCAATAAACCAAGCTTCGTTTAAGTTTATTTCAGTTAACTTTTTATGTTGATTATTTGATTCCTCGTTAATGTATTCTCCTTTTTTAAACGCAGTTCACTTTGTTATGGGATTAGGTTACCATCAAGGTCAGCTTACAAAAAGGTTTCGGGGGACTTCTTGGCATAAACTTCTTTCGAAGTAAACCATCAATATTCATACATACTTACATATATGAGAAACGAGTAATAAAGCGAGTTAAATCTCAAATATTAGATTCTTTCATACAAACAATTAACCACAATCAATAAAAAGATGTTACCTTATATACACAATGATTCAACCATGTTAATAGATAACACAAATGATCTAAGCGTGCAAAAATAGCCCATGCAGCCATTTTCATTCAAAAGAACACTACCTGAATATCTGCTCAATCCTGCTTCTATCAAACGATGTGGATACAATTCCCAAAGATGATCCATGGACGATGACGAACTACCAGCTAATATAAGCAACATTTAACACAAACATGCAGATGAAACGAACAATAAAATAAGATGTACAGTGATTTCGAGCCTGAAGAAAGAATCTTATTCTTGCTTCATGGTTCATTTAATCAACGCACTATGAATAAATCCGAAAATCAGCTCGAAACAATGAAATTTAATTCAAGAAGAAATTAAGTTACAGAAACGGAAAAAAATATTTTAAGGAAGTTTATGCAGTTATCTTAATAAATCTGATTCACAATGTACATCAAATTTTTCCAAGGCATACGACAAACAGCATGCTGTATATTGATACAATATTTGAGAACAGTTCTTGCAAGAATAATTTTCAATTCTATAGATACTCGATATCTGTCACCAGTGGGTCTATTATACCCTATTTCTTCTCATACTCAATAGGGTATTATGCCATATTAATCACTGAACAGTTCTTGTGGAAAAAAATTGCAACATTCTACCGATTGCAATTTTCTTTGACTACTTCTAAAAACAAGAACTCGGGTGAGTTTTTCCATTGAAACTGAGTATGTAGTGTAAAAGACGGATCGAAAATATGATGCGATCAAAACCACATTCTTTTCGTTAAAATTATGATCTGTCGCTGCATAATGCTTTATACAATTTTTATTTCGTGTTTCAATTACGATTTTGTCGTGTTCATAAATTATTTCTTTGGATGATCTTTTTCAGAATAAATATGTACAAGGTGCTTTCAGAAGACGCTAAAATTAGTAGAAATGATTGATTTATTCAACAACATCCTCAAACATAACATTCCTGCAAATTCAATTCCAATCCGTGAAATTTCTTTCATGATTCGATATTTTAAACGCCAACCAAGTGTTATTGAAGGTTCATATTTTATGGTTTCACTTGGAGGTTTGACACGTAAGGTGTTCTATAACTGACTTTGAATAAAAACCGATTAACCCCATGGCAGATTGACATTTATCCTGAAACGAATTATCCCTATTACTTCTAAACCCTGACACAATGGACTCAATAATTTTGAGTACAAAAAGCCCATACAAAAAAAATATTCAGAATTATCTATTATTCCATTACAAGTATTTTTTATTATCAGTACAGCATGTATAACCCACATTAATATTGGTCTTTGGAAATGCGATCTGAAATATTTTGTATTGAAATTTTTTGAGCAGTTTCTCTGTTGTAAAAAACCCATCTACAAAAGTACTAAATGCACGATGAAAAAACAACCCAAGTATAGTTTTTATACTTCTATGTCGGCGTTTCTGAAATTTTTAAAATAATCATTTTATTCATGAACTGCGTGTCTGGAATTATTTTATTCATTTCCAATTGAAAGAAACCGATACCCACGAATTCTTAAGTAGGTGTTTCCGACAAGAATGTTGAAAAATTAGCAACACCTACAATTAATAATGATTAATAATGAAATTCAATCAGACGAATTGTATCAAAGGTATTTCATTGAATTCATTTTTTCGTTCATGAACTGCTATATTATAATAGTTCAATTGAGAATAAGAAATCTCTAAATATGAACTTCAACCATGTGACAGTCTTGCCTGTTTTTTATTTTAAGCAACATATTCATCATTTTCTAGTTGATGCTACGCGACTTAACAAACTCCAAGAACTGTTCTCTCCAAGGTGCATAAATAATTTCCCACAAAAATGGAACTCAAACGATGTCGAAAATTGAACTGTTTATTTTTCTTCTGAAACAGAATTGAAAAACAGTTATCCCCGAAATCCAAAATCATTCTCAAATTTGGTGTTGTACAGAGCTGCTTATGTTTCATATGAAATATTACTGTATTTCTGAAAAAACAAGTGAGTAAAACCACTGAGTACTCAGATCAGTCTTATGCACCTTGGTTATCTTCACATGACAATTTTACTTACTAGAAGAATATCTCCTCCTATGCGGGTGACATGCTGCTATAGCGTAGATAGTCTCTTGTATCCTCTTCTAATAAATCTAACAAATACGTGCAAATGAAAACATGCAAGAAACATAAAGTGCAAAATTGTGCAGAATATTGAGACGAAAAGGATTCAATGAAATGTCATTTGAAACTGAAGTGTTTTCCAATAGGGATGATACAATTTGAAATGGTTATAATGACATTTTTGTTCAGTAGATTACGCCAGTTCATCATGGAAAGATACACGCTTCAACAGCGTTTAGAAATTTTCAAATTGTTTTATCAAAATCAGTGCTCAGTGGTAAATACTGAAAGAAGAATACTAAGATGACATTATTCGGTTAATCGAATCATTATTCGTGTATTGTAGACAAAGTTTGAGATTGAATTTTCTTTACACGATAAGAGTATCATGTTAAAGTTACAATCGATTCATTGAAAACACAACTTGGTGATGAAATAATCTCAAGAGTCTAGTAGATTATCCTCTCAGGTTCCGTGATTTAACACTGAGTATACCTTGTGGATATGTTATGCTTCTAATCCAACAACAATTGACAAATTAAAAATCAACACTGCACGTGCTTTTGATAAAATACAGCCAAATTCATGTGAAAAAGCAAGGAAAAATTGGTTTCACATGATGCAGTGCATCAGGAGGTGTTATTTGAAGTATGTTATTTCACATACATAATTGCATAACCTTTTAAATGAAACAAAAAGTTTGTTTATCACTGAATAATTTATGTTTCAAATTTTATCATCCTTATTGAAAAAGCGTGGTTGAAACCATGCTGGATAAGAAACATAAAGATTTGCTAATAATACCCAACAATCAAGAATACAGTGGAACTTCTCTATAACGAAAGTCCGTATAACGAATTTCTGTGTATAACGAATTTCGTACAAGACATCGCACCTTGAATTCCAATTCCATGTTGAAAACATCCTCTTAAACGAAGTGAATTCTCTCTATAACGAAATATTCAAGAACATTACTCTTTGAATGGGTATTGGTAAAAAAGTGTGAGGGTGGGCTTTTTCCGAAAATTTTCCGGACGTACGTAATAATACCGACCTTAAATAAATCATTACGGTGGCAGAGAGATCCTTCTGAAACAAATTTGAATACACCCCTGGCTGTTGGTTTCAATCTAACCATTACGCTAGTGTGAAAAGTTGTGCGAAAATGTCTTAAAGCAAGTGCTTAAGTTTGAATGGTAAACTTAAATTTATCAGCGAAGTCGACCACGACATTGCCGACTATAGAAACAAATTTCTGTATAACTAAATTCCTTTATAACGATTTTTTGTGGATTTAGCACTTTCGTTATAGGGAAGTTCCACTGTACCGGGTTTTTTTTTTCTATAATTTGACCCCCCCTTTAACTTTGTTACTGAAGGAGATACAAAAAAATGTTTCGTGTGAAAGTTTCACGAAATCAAATGAGGTTTTTTTATATGAGTCCAGAAACTAAAATATATACAGGGTGGACAACATATTGATGGCAACTTCATTTTTTCAAATGGAACACCCTATATATTTTTCCATATTTGGTTAGCTCTTTTTCCCCTGATTTCGAATATGTAACATATGTTGGTCTATCTTTCTTATTCTGAGCACCACAGAGTTTCAAATTTCAATAACCATCAGGCATAGCGTTTTGGGAGTTCGTGATTATTCAAGTGGCCAATTTGATCTTTGGATTTGTAATGGCGCACCCATTTTATGGCCTCAAAATAGTCCAGATTTAACACCGTTGGACACGTTTTTATAGCAGTTCCTGAGGGAAAAAATTTACTTCAGTCAATGTTATTCTTACCATACTACCATAGTTTATCAGTTTTCATTGGTTAAGTAATTATTAAGTATTCATTCTGAAATAATACTTTTAAGTAGATTGTTTAGATATAAAGAATTTCGTAGGTATTTCACATATTTTTTTATTCGGTGCCATCATTTCAAAACTTTGAAACTCTGAAAATTGAAGAGACACATCCGCATACGCATTTATATTCGAGATCAGAAGGAAATAGCCTATCAAAAAAAGGATGAATATACAGGACAGGGTGTCCCATTTCAAAAAATTTAGTTGCATTCAATGTTGTTCACCCTGTATATCTTCCCATTGACGTTATATTATAACTCCAGAAATGAGCATTTTCATGAAACGCACTCTGCCACTCGTGAAATGATTACAGATCTTGGCAGGTGGTTCTTAAAATTTGAAACTCTGTGGTTCTCAGAATAAAAGAGATAGACCAACATATGTTACATATTAAAAATCAGGGGAAAAAGAGCTAGCCAAACATTAAAAAATATACAGGGTGTTCCATTGAAAAAATGAAGTTGCCATCAATATGTTGGCCACCCTGTATATAGTTCAGTTTCTGGACTCATATCAGAAAACCTCAGTTGATTTCGAAACACTTTTATACGAAACATTTTTGTATCTCCTTTAGTAACAAAGTTAAAGGGGGGGTCAAATTATAGTGAAAAACCCGGTACCTATAGTGATTGAAATAATTCAGTTCCCAACTAAAATAACCCATTAGGAAAACATCTATGCCCGAAAAATTCAAAGGTTGTTTCAAACTTAGTTTACACTAATTGCGACGTTGCCGTGTACCTAATAGAAGCATTCCGATAACACTGTATTTGCGATGTCGTTAACAAAAAAAATTACATCATTGGAGAGAAGCAACCAAATCATGATGTGGTGCATTTGCATAGTTATAACAACACTTGGAGAATGTTCTGAATTACATTTTGTTAGTGAAAAAAATTTTTTATTGCAACAACAATATATTACCACCAATCCAGCATAGTAAGCATTCTTCATATGCTAATTCACTTTTATATATATAGAAAATACCATTCTCTACAGAATCCAAACCAACTCGTTCACAATGTAGGACAAAAACTAAATACCAGGAACATTGACGTAGGCGTAACAACAAACACTCTATTTCATCATTAGTGATACCAACGTAATTCTTTTCCTGTAGTGTTTTCAAGAAAAACTACGTACCTGACAATCTCGTATACCTGTTGAAACTATTCGTCACTCTTCCCAAGTCGTAGTCTAAAAAAACAACAACAAAAAAAACGATACTAACAATACACGAATTATACCATCAATTGGCTCGATTCTCGACACAATAATGGCAGTTCTGACAGAAGCAAAACAAGCTACGTTCGCATACAATTCCTTCGGAGAAAGATACCAGAAATATCAAGGTGATTTTTGTTTGTAACGTGGAGTTATTAGAAAAATCGTCGCCCCACGCTGGGTAACGGGAGAACACTATTAATTTATGGTGAAGAAACCTATTCACCTATGATTAACATCGGTTGTTTATTAGTCGACATCGTCGCAAATGCGATGTGCTCTATGCAAATGAAACCGAAATAGGAGATTGTCGCTTGTATGAGGACGATGTAATGAGTTTTTATGACTGACACTGTTTTTATAGGCACCCTTTTTGGTTTATAATAAGTGTTCTACGTTTCCATATAAGTACATATCATAATTAATTATATATTGTTTTTTTGGGAAGTTGAAAGTACCAAATATTTCAACTACATACTACCATACGTCAAATTATTCTTCGCAAAGTCGAATACATTATTCCAGTAATCGAAATTTATAACTTGTATATATAGTCTATTTAACAGCGTCGTCGGTTATGCAATAATAGCATGGGGAGGAGCATACTCCAATGTTTTAAATTTACTAAGAAATATTCAAAGAAGGTTACTGAAGATAATTAATAAGAACACACCTGTAAGCATTAATAACCCACTGAATGACATCTGATAGTGTGTAACAAGAAACAAAAGTATACAGATACCAAAAAGAGAAAAAACTGTTAGTGAAAAGAGTATTTATATCAAAGCAATAAAATTATTAATAGTCTGCCAATCAACCTAAAGAAGATACAAGGAAAAAATGTGAAAAAAATACTGAATGAATGGATTGTGGTCAACGTGCAATGAATAGAGGACATATAAAAAATTAATATATACATAATAAAATTATTAACTTTGGAGATATTGTAGATGACATCGCTAGAAAATTATAAATGTTACTATGCAACTGTTGTTACTTAAAATATAAAAAAAAATAAAAAATGATATATTTAGATATAAGTTAGATATAGGTAATTGTGTAACCAGCCCCACCAACAGATAACTATGTTTATCTCTGTGGGATTTTGAACCGACTGATGTAATTTACTGGTTTAAATAAATAAATAGTTCGTTCACGAAAGGTTGAGCCGTCGCGTCGGTTGGAAATTTGGCATATTCACTGTCTATATTGAAATAATAGGTTATGTTGTTTATTTTCATTCAGATTGATACGCAATGTTGTCAATATTGCATAGAATTCACTGATAACTCGCAAGCTAGTCGGACGAGGCCGGGTACATTCGGTAACAATAACTTTATTTTACGTTATGACAGCGAATACTGCCAATTTTAGATAAATAAACAAACGCCTACTATGCACTCAAACTTTCGTGAACGGACTTTATTTTTAATGAATTTAACTATTCCTATTAAAATCTTGGGAACTTTAAACCTTGAAATTTTATATGAAGAATTAAGATTTTGAACAGGGAATTTGAATGATCGTTTTTACAATATGAACAAGCGTGCTTGTAAGTGTGTGACATGTATGATGTTGTCTTCAAAATATTTGATTGATGGCGATGACATAACATTAATGTCAAGGAATATTTTTACAGAGAGTTAGAATTGATTGAACTTCCGCATAAATAAATATCCAATTTCGGCCGATTTTTATTAAGTTAAAATATGTTTGAGGGAAGGTTTTCATATACAGTGCACTCAGACATTACAATGATAGGATGAAATACTTTCCTTCAAGAACAGCCAAATGTATTATAGCATTTCCGAAATTAAAAACCCGAATCTTTTTTTTGAACAAGCTATATAGGTATGTATAGTCCGTTCAAGAAAGGTTGAGCTGTCGGTTGGCCATGGAAATTTGGCATATTCCACTGTGTATATTAAAATTTTAGGTTATGTTGTTCATTTTCTTGTCAGATTGATACGCAATGTTGTCAATATTGCATAGAGTTCTCTGATAACTCGCAAGCTCGTCGGACGAGGCCGGGTACATTCGGCAACGTTGACTTTATTTTACGTTATGACAGTAAATACTGCCAACTTCAGATAAATGAACAAACGCCTACTATGCGCTCAAACTTTCGTGAACGGACTAAACACATAATTTTATCTGTATAGCCCAAATTGCAGCGGTATACATGTCGACCACCTTCTGAAGCGTCCTGTTTTCGAAAATTTTCTTCTTATTTTTCTTTAAGAACCTCAAGGGATTTGGGCAAAACTTTGGCGCGCAGTTCACCTAAGAACAAACGGACACAAACCGATCATCATTATAAACTGTGATTCAACACTCAACCAATGAAATGAATGCTAACGCTCGCGTCACACTCAACCCCCAATTCTGATAGCACATTTCTGTGATTTCAATAATTTTATCTGATGGCATGTCATAATGACAACGTTATGTCACTCAATTTGATGACATAAGGAAGCTCATTATGGGACTAAGTGTCAGTTGCAGGAACGTCCATTAAAATTTAAAGGTCCATTAAACTCTTAATCCTCCATCATTACAAGGAACTAATGGAGGATTAAGGGTTTAATGGACCTTTAAATTTTAATGGACGTTCCTGCAACTGAGCATAAGTACCATAATGAATTCATCATGGTACTAAGTACCATAATGAAATTCTATAAGGAAAACATGTCATTGTGATATGTACCATAATGAATTCATTATGGTACTAAGTTCCATAATGAAATTCTATAAGGAAAACATGTCATTGTGACATGTCGAAAATGTAGTTTTTAATTTTTCGAAAATGTATTGATATAAATGCCATCAGATAAAATTTTGTATATAATACGAATCATAAACAATCATTATGGCACACGCCGTGTTATCGGACTTGGCTACTCCTCGCCCGATAACATTCACGACTTGTACCATAATGATCGTCTTTATGATCCTTATTACATAAATAACTATTTTGAGGCTCTATTATTTTTGAAATTATTTTTCTGGAAATCACTGGAAACGCCAATGACAAATCAATTCAATAACATCATTCAGATCAATAAAATCAGTATTTGTTCTAACCATATATAAATTATAATCATGTATTCTATCGTTCTAAAACAAAAGCATTCAAGAACCTCTATTCACATGCAAGGTATGATTCATCTTGATAAGTCTTATTTCCCTGAAATAGAATTTCAGTTGATTCAGAGTTGAGAACACCTGTACATAATATGTACAATCTCAACTGAAGATGTAATTTTCCCTCAACTGCTGCATTCAATAAGCTCCGTTAACACCTCTACCAACCGAAGAAAACTTCATTCACACGTTCTATATATAGATAATCGTAAATTGAGAAATTAATTGGAAAATAATTGCATTACCAATTAAAACCACATTGAATGCACTTCATCAGGTGTCCAATAATGCGTTAACCACAGTAACAATAATTAGAAGTACGAGGATTGAATAGCAACTCGATTATTTTCTTGGCTAGAGGAATTCCGCACATCAATCTCGAATATGCTAGTTTAAATTATGCAGATATGTGGAGATGGTATTACTCATATTAATCTACATAAAAAAACAGCAAAACTTTTTTTACATTATTTGCGCGGTAGTTAGATCATTTTCTATCAATATCATACCAATTATTGTGCCGAAAATAATCATTCATATTAGATAATACCGATGATAATACTAAATGCGAGGAAATTCGGTTTCATTAAGCTTCTTCAATATTTTCGAATATTACAGCCTGAATATCTCTGATAACTTTATCAACATCTAAAGTTGATCCAACAGTTCAAGATTTATTGCGCTCTTGTTTTCAGGGGTTTCCAAATTTTGACCGAGGAAATTTTCATTAGTTATACCACTAGTCAAATTATTTCCGGATTTCATTTGACCTTGTCTGGTCTTCGGAAAGAAAATTCCACACAAAATTATGTTATTATATTTCATTTTCAATTAATTCCATTTCATCATTATAAACGTAAAAAAAATTCCAATACAATTCGCTTCCCATTGAAATTCATCCGTTGTGATGGTGATCTGTCAAAATCAAATATTTTGATTTTGATTCTTAAAGAAAGAAAACAGGTCTGGAATTTTCGAGAGTAATATCATGAAGGCGTCTTATTTTTCAAAAAAAATCTAAAAAACACGTTGTAAAGTAATATTTCAACAAGAAGCATAAGTGCTGGAGGTAACAAAAATCTTATAGTCGAAGATTTTTACACCCGCACGAATGATTTTTCGATTTTTTCATGGAATGGTATTTGAAAAGATTATCCAGTGAGTGACAATTTTTTCTGCATGCATTATGAATATAGTCAGTTCACGAAACTTTGAGCTGTCGGTTGGCCATTTAATTTTGGCATATTCCACTGTGTATATTAAAATTTTAGGTTATGTTGTTTATTTCTCGTCAGATTGATAAGCGCAATGTTGTCAATATAACATAGAGTTCTCTGATAACTCGGAAGCTTGCGGACGAGGCCGGGTACTTTTGGCAACGTGACTTTGTTCTCTTCTATCCTCCTAGGACAGCAAATACTGCCTATCTCATATAAATAAAGAAACGCCTACTTTACGCTCAATAATATGTGAACGGAGTATATAGTCCGTTCACGAAAGTTTGAGCGCATAGTAGGCGTTTGTTCATTTATCTGGATTGGCAGTATTTGCGTAAAATAAAGTCAACGTTACCGAATGTACCCGGCCTCGTCCGACGAGCTTGCGAGTTATCAGAAAACTCTATGCTACATGTATATTGACAACATTGCGTATCAATCTGACAACAAAATAAAACATAACCTAAAATTTTAATATACACAGTGGAATATGCTAAATTGTTATGGCCAACCGACGGCTCAACCTTTCGTGAGCGACTATAGGTATCAATTTAAAAACAACTGGCATACAGTTTTTCCATTTGTAATTCAAAATTGCACTTTTCTGATAGGTGTATATTAAGACGAGGGAAACAGTCAGGATAATCGGAATATTTTCAAGTAAACGAAAGACTTCATCATTGCATCTTGAACGCCAGGTCTATACAAAAAGTTTTAATTGATCATACACAACTCATTTCACGTTGTTGTACCTATTCTAACAATTCTTGAAACACCCTTTATGCTCAATGGAACAGAAATGCGTGATAATAGTAATAACATATACTTATATACATGCAACATTTCCTGACCGGCCTGTAGTTCTCTCGAATTTTAAATTCTTCATATCAACTCGATTCCCATGAAATTATTTTCGCCAAATCTGATGTATTCTCACAGTGCAGAACTCGTGAATAAACAATCTCCTGTGATTTATATGTGGAATATCATGAGAAAACTCGCTATTTCGCCCATAAAAGAAAAACGTGATTCAATTAACCTCAAGGTCATCTAAACCTGCCTATTCATCTTCTTTGCTATTCATTGGAATAGGATGGTTGTTATGTAACCTGGCAAAATCTTAAATGCACAACAACAACGTACGTGAGAACGGTAATGTTCGGGATATACAACAATAGCATTAATATGGTGATCAGGTTTTTGATTCTCACCTTCCTTAAAAGGTTGCTGTTAATAATACGTTTTAAGTTATGGAAATCTACCAGTAAATTTGTTCCGCCAAATCTGCAAAGGATTATATTTTGCGTATTCATCAATTGGATTTTGCTAATATGATAATATAATTCCTGATTAATTTTTATAAGTCGAATCGTTTGGTTGTAATAAAAATAAATTTATGAGGACCAATAGGTACATGTGCCAGTGTTTTCCAGAATGTATTTTAAGCATGCTTGTTTCTTTAAGAACATCGTCGAAGTTTTGAAATTTTGGTACACATCGCAAGACAAAAAACGGATAATTTCAACCATGAATTAACTTCTAATTCGGTCATTCTCAAGTGATAGTTAAAACTTGCGGAAGTAATGACATCCAAACTTGAAATATTTAGAGTAGATTTAAGACTTCAATAGGAAAATTGATTCATGAATTAATTGAATCAGGGCTATAGAATTTAGGATATCCAAATTTGTAAGATTGTTTTCCCTGTATGAACACTCGAGCAAAAACTTCTGACTTCTCTTCGGAGATTCCTAAATTTATTAATTCGATGACATTTTCAGAGAATGAGTTCAGTATGTTGAACTATCAGAACAAAATTTAGAGCACTAGAATGATCACAAAATGATGTAAACGTGATATGATATCGACTGAAATATAGTCTGGGAGGATTCTGCATTTCCAAAAAACTTTTTAGGTTTCAACTCCAGTCACTGAAACAAAATAATAAAAAAAATTAAATTAGCATGAAGTGCTCCAGCGAAAATCTTTGCACTAATTGATCTTCAATATCAATTAGACTGCAAATGAAAAAACACACAATTCCGAAGATTTTACAAGTTTGTTGTCTGAAGAAGGTGTCTGATATAGACACCGAAACGTTACATTATCCTTTTCATTTATTTCCTTTTTTAGTTTTACTGTTAGGAAACAATTTTCTCAGAACCAATTTGCTCCTGAAAAATTAGTGCAAAGATGTTCGCAGGAGCCCTTCATCTAAATTAATTTTTTGAATTATTTCTGTTTAAGAGACTGGGAGTGAAAAAGTTTTAAAAATACGTGAAATCGTTTGAAAATTTCACACAGAACAAGTTTAAAGTAGATAAATGAAATCTAGGAATGAAAACGCATAATTTTATATCCTTCATCTCACACCGAAACGATTATATCATCCTGACATCATGCACTCTCATGAATCACCAATATTTTCTAAAAATATTCAACACTAACAACATTATTCAAATCAACTCAAGATCACAACAAACAACATGAACGTCACCGGTTAACTCATCACCTTTAAAGCGTCGAGAATCGAGAAAAAGAGAAGTGAAAAAAAAATTAAATCTTACCGTAGTAAGTCATGTCGATGTCGGAAAAACACACAGAAGGCATTGCAGGAATTCAATAAGATCTCGAGGACCAACCCAAGAAGTTAACAAGATAGCGTACCGAGGTACTTGAGCGTTCGTGTCTGGGAATAACAATGGTTTAAAGTTATGGTTGAGGATATCACCGTGGATCTGGTAGGTCGTAGTGGACAACAACAACTAGGAGGGATCCACTGGAGACGGATCTCGTTTGTTTTGAATAAAACAACCGAGTGTTTTATGACAGCCCACACCAAAACGTGTCATCCATTACTTAATTAAAGTTTGAAATATTGACTCAAATAAATCAGGTCAATTTAGTCTGGGAAGGATGCAAATCCAGGAGAAGGTTTAACAACCTGGTTGCTTTTAAAGGTTGGATAGATGTAAGACTCTGGGGTCATACAAGGATGATTATACTACGTCGTAGACTAGTATAATACGAAGGTCACTGTCTAGTTCAAGGATTGGATATCTGCATAATCGAGAAAACCTCAACATTTCAATGTTTCGATGAAGAGAAAGTAATTAAGAGGGAAAAATTCGAAGATAAAAATCTAGATTATAATTTCCTAAATACGAAAAGCAAACAGAAGCGTCCAAACAGGTATACAATGTCCTTTCGACTTCAAGGTTTTCACCTGTATTTCCAAACTTTTCGAGATCACTATAACACATTGAACAACATCTCATCTGCGAACCTCCCTAGTGATGTAATGATCAAGAAAGTACGCACTGAGAAAAACTTCAGGACATTACTAAGTAAAAGAGAGGAATGGGAACGAGAATACACCGACTATAACCTCAAAGAAAATACCGTAAAATGGTATACAGATAGTTCCAAAACCTCTATAGGAGCTGACGCTGGGATATACGGGCCAAGTATCAAGTGTGGAGTGTCGCTAGGCTCCTGTAGTAGCGTTTTTCAAGCGGAAATCTTAGCTATTGAAAAAAGATTTAAATCTCGAAAGAAACTATCAGAAGTACGATAGAGCCATACACTCATATAGTCAAGCTGCTATTAAACCACTGAGCTCCTCAAAAATGGTCTTGTTGTGCCGGAACGAACTCAATGAAGTAGGCAAGAAAAATAAGGTTTTTAATCTGGGTTCCCGGCCATTCGGGAATCAAAGGAAACGAAAAGGCCAAAAAGGGCACACGAATGTCACTCATTGACCCAGAAACCTTTCGTGGTATAGGTAAATGTACCTATAAAAAGGAGTTTCTGGAGAAGGAGAAAGCCGAGAGGGAAAAACTCTGGCGGAATGTCCCAGGGATGGATCATTCCACTAAGTTCCTTCGGAACTTTGAAACAGCAAGATCCAAAATATATCTGGAACTTAGTAAGAAACAATAACACCTCCTCATTGGCTTTCTTACAAGGCACTGTCGCCTCAGGAGGCACCTATTGAGGATGGGATTTGTCGGACACTGACGAGTGCAGGTTCTGTGGGGGGAAGGAAGAAACTCCCATTCACCTAGTCACGGAATGCTTTGGCATTGCGAGCCTAAGGAGAAAATGACTTGGCGAGAAACTTGTAAGAGTGAGGAACTAGCCTCGTAGAAGCCTTCACAAGTATTGGATGTTATCAGATCTCTGGAACTGGAGGACGAGCTGTGAGCGTATGGTCCGAACAGCTCTGTAAGGGGGCACAATAGACCTTGAGGTAGCAGTGAACTGTAACCCCTTTTAAACTAAAATAAACTGAATAATACCCCTCGTAGTAAATACTCGTGAAAGTCCATCAGTGTGAATGGAGAACAATTAACACTCTAAAACTGCACAATATTAAATTAACGAAATTTTCCAAATAATGACATTGAATGAACGTTTAACATTGAACACTTCCAATGTTAATCATCACTTTTATCTGCAGTGATAATCAAAACCATTTGCAAAAATGGCAAAAATAATATGAATCGCAATCATTTCGAATGATAAAATCAAGGCCAGAATATAATAAAAATTGAAACAGATGATGAATTACAATATCCGACACGGAGGAAATTCGATTAATAAAAAGACGCTCAAACAACTAATTAATATAGCATTATCTCATTCAAACTATAAATATTAAGAATGTAGGCGTCAAATATAGTTATGCTGATTCATTGGTAAGCAGGTGCCATATGCCACTCGTACTACGTACTTTTCGGCACATGTTTCAAATATTCAGGTATTGAATTATTAATGACATGAAGTTGAGAACTGGCATAATGATTTGATTTGATGGGACCATCCCACTAGGTTAATTATGATTCAGATCAGTTATTGACGCTACTCGGATATTGCCAAGGTGGGTATTCCCTTCAAAACGATTCCCTTGACTGTTATTTTTGGCCTTTGACGAAAAAAAACGATGCTGGAAATTGCCGATATAAACCACCTGTGAAGGTCAGAAATAAATTTCATACATTATCGAATGATGCCTAAAAATTAATTTAGTTGACTCAAAATTGATGATATCTGGTTGAGATGTTTCATATTCAACTGGCGGTCCCGACAATCCTTGTCCTATACGATATTGAAATATCGTATAAATTTTTGTGTGTGCCCGAAAGCACACATAAAAATTTATTCAAATCGGTCCAGCCGTTTAGGAGGAGTTCAGTGACATACACACGTATAGTCCGTTCACGAAAGGTTGAGCACATAGTAGGCGTTTCCATAAAAAAACAAATTTCAATTTTTTCGAAATAAATGTAATGTGCCACTCATTTTCCTGTATTTTTTAGGGTTAAAAAGTTGTAGTTCAGGGATCACCAAATCTGGCCACCCTGTACAGTAAAATATGTGTTCTCATGAACATTAGTCAATGTATTCATGTAAACTCCACCATTTATTATATTACGAAAAATATTAGAGGTCGCCCCTTTCATTGGTTCATTAGGATACCAAGTATTATATCGATGAGTTCTACTGAGAATACTACAGGTTTAGAAATTCACATCTGAAACATACGATATACAATGCATCAGACAGAGCATTCTTCCGTCCAGTTGCACAGATGAATAGTAGAGACAATGACGTGCTGTAACACACTGAATTCAGTTGTCTTATTGCAATATTCTAGTCTTCTCTCTCTCTTATCGTTGAGAGGAGCGTAATTCATTCAGTATGGTAGGCAACAGTAAATACTGGAATCGAGTATTACGGGCAGCCTTACAAATTAAATAATTCTATACGTGTACTGCAAGTTCCCTACCATACTGCGATAAGAGAGAGACAAGACTAGATTATTGCAATAAGACAACGGAATACATTCAGTTACAGCACTTGATTATCTCGACTATTCATCTGTGCAACTAGAGGGAAGAATTCTCTATCCGGTGCATTGTATCACATGGGCTGAAAAGTCCGGGCCTAACATATAAATGGCGCTAGTTTTATTGCAGTAACCTGTTTTTCAGTTTATACCAACCTACATAAAATAGCTGTAAAAATTTCATGACATTCGATTCATTAGTTGGTTATTGTGTTAAGAGTTTTTCTCCATTTTCATTTTCAACAATGGATCAAAAACAATTTCGTGTTTTGATTTTACACTGCTTCCTGATAGGAAAAAAATACCGTTCAAGCAAAGCAATGGCTTGATAAATATTATGGGGACTCTCATCAAAAACAACAATCAAACGTTGGTTTGCTGACTTCAAACGTGGACACCGATGATGAAGAACGCTGTGGACGTCCAAATGAGGTGGTAACACCAGAAAACTTCAAAAAAATCCACAAAATCGTTTTGAATGATCGAAAAGTGAAGTTGCGTGAGTTAGCTGACATCGTGAAGATATCAAAAGAACGTGTTGGCTTTATATTACATAAGCATTTGAATATGAGAAAGCTTTGTTCAAAGTGGGTGCCGCGTTTGCTCACTGCCGCCCAAAAACAAGAACGTGTTCATGCTTCTGAGCAGTGTTTGGCCATGTTTGAATGTAACAAACCGGAATTTTTGCGTCGATATGTTACAATGGATGAAACATGGATCCATCACTTCACTCTGGAATCAAAACGATCTTCATCTGAGTGGACAGCAACTGGTGAACCTCGTCCAAAGCGCCCGAAAGCACAACAATCGGCTGGAAAGGTTATGGCCTGGGTATTTTGGGATGTGCATGGTGTAATATTTATCGACTATCTTGAGAAAGGAAATACCATCAACAGTGAATATTATATAGCGTTATTGGAGCGTTTGAAGGCCGAAATTGCAAAGAAACGACCGCATATGGCAAAAAAAAAAAATTTGTTACATCAGGACAACGCACCGTGTCACAAGTCGATCAAAACAATGGCAAAACTACGTGAATTGAACTTCGAATTGCTCCTTTATCCACCGTATTCGCCAGATTTGGCTTCCAGCGACTACTGGCTGTTCACAGACCTGAAAAAAATGCTCGCCGGTAAGAAATTCGCACGAATGAAGAGGATATTGCTGAAACTGAGGCCTATTTTGAGGCAAAAGATAAATTGTTCTACAAAAGTGGTATTGAAATGTTAGAGCGACGCTGGAATGATTGCGTTGCTCTTGATGGAGATTACGTTGATGAATAAAGCTATTTTGAACCAAAAAAATTGTGTTTTCTTTGTTAGGCCCGGGACTTTTCAGCCCATGTGTTATATCGTATGTTTTCGATGTGAATTTCCAAATCTGTATATCCCCTAATACCATTGTAAGAAATTCGAACATCCTGTATTTTGACCTTGTTTTTGGAAGATACCAATCTGCCGGTTGTGTCAAATCTGGAAATCGGCAATTATCTATGAATTATAGCCGATGGTTTCCGTTAGATTATATTTTTAAGAGGTTCTCAAACCGGTAATTTGCATTTTAGATTTTCCTCTTAATTCGTTTCGCAGGAGGAAGATTCCCGATCCTTCGCGAAAATGTGGGAAGAAAAATCGCCAATTTATGCAATGTTTGTCCGAGTTGTTCGTCTCCCCCGAGATTTCCTGCCCACACGAGCCGTCCATGTGTATCGATCTCGTCACTGTCCGAATCATCGTTTTTTGTGGATATAAATTTATAAATTATCGTGAATTAATCGATTCAACATAGAAAATGTGGTAAGTATTTCAGATCTGAGTTATTATTGATGTTAATGGGGCATGCATGGTAGGTAAAATACCGTGTATTATCGATATGTTCCGTTTTGATCTCATTTTGTGCGCCTGATCTAGGAAAACAACGTGTTTTGGTGCCAATTTGAGAAATAATATGAGTGGAACTTCTTTTTTATGCAATTATTATTTCAGAATCAATTTCAAGCGAATAACCGATAATCATTTTGGTTAACCAATTGCATTCAAGCGGTTTTGGTTATTTTTGGTTCAAAGTAATGACGTCATGAATTAGCCCTTCGACGTCATTGATTTGAACCGCAAATGACCAGACTCAAGAGCTGGGTTAAACTTCTGGTTATTAGAAAAGTAGGGTTGTACGCGGCAAATTTCAAAAGTTGTTGACTGACAAAGCATACTTGAAGAAGATATGTATTCGTGAGCTTAGCCACGTTACGATTTATATTGAGAAAACTATTTCAACAATTTCAATTATCGGCTTAGTTTCATTCATTTAGGAATTAAACTTATCTATTGAAATCTCTAAGTTAGGTTCGGAAATTAACGCATCCAAAAGCTTCTTCTGACTTGTTAATATTATTTAAAATAGAATTGTCCGAAGTCCTTAAAGATTGCTGACATTGAGTACAACAAAACATTCTATCTCTACTAGGATAATGGGTAAAGCCTTGTGTTACAATTAATAGCTCTCGAAAAAATATGAATTTGTGTTTAAGTTCCCAAAAAAGTTTTATTAATAGCAAACTTCACTGTGACGTGTGAGATGTAGCCAAATACCACAGCGATATCAATACATGTGAATTTAAATCTATTGGATAGTGTCCTCCTGTATATTTTCGGTAATATTTTCTCTTCGAATCATTTCTGTCAGAACAAAAGAACTTTTTTTTGTCAAGCGGAACATTCTGAAAAACATATGTTCATCGTTACATTGAATCCACGTTTCAAACATTAATATTTTGGGATGCATGGAGTTGAACTTGAAGCATAATAATTTACATTTGCAAATCGAATTTTGTATTTATTGCATAAAACATAAAAAATATAAATATAACCTATATTGACAATTGACAAATAACCAGAAACCGCATTCAAGCGACGAGAGCCGGTTATTCGTTCTAGGACAAAAAGGGAATAACCAAGGGCTGAACCAATGAAAACCGCAGTTATTATTGGTTATCCGCTTGAAATTGATTCAGATTTGTTATTTTTTCGCGCTGGTTTTGAGGAGACTAGCGTGGTATGGTTTTGTTCAAATGTCTGTAGTTTCGAATTTTGAGCCAGGAGTGGTTTCAAACGACTAAAAGACACTGATGAATAATTCCAGGTCGAAAAGAAAAGTGTATGAATATGTTAGTTGAATAAATGAACGATCATTTGAAAACACAAAAAAAGGATACTTTCGAAATCACTGTTATATCAGTGATGAATTGCCAAATGTCAGAGAAGCCCAGTGCGTCGTATTCATAATTACTAGCCAAGTTTGTTGTGCAAAATTGCCACCAGGGTGCGCACCGCTTCCTGGAGAATGATATCTCATGTTCGAGAGTCAATGAAACAAATTTTCTTCATCGAAATGGCCCAGTCGATATTTCGTAGCGAAAAAATTAAATATCTGTCTGATATTCGCCATAAATTTCTCTCAATAATTTGGAAGACGGACAATGGTAATAAGTGCATTTCGGATATGAATATCAGGTATTTCACAAATATGGTTACCTGAACTTTTTCACAATATATCACATGTTCACATGCGTTGCTTGCAATAAAAAGAATGATACCTGTATATTTTTTACCCTTCTCAACTGAAAAACTTCTGTCATAATTCGAATTTTGAACTGAACTGTCAGCAAAATCTCTCAGTTAATCTCAGTTGAAATGGGTAAAACGAATATGGGTATTGTTTACTGCAAAAGTTTTCTTGCAAAAAAAGTAGACAAACGACATATTCACGGTAAATATAGATATAGTCCGTTCACGAAAGTTTGAGCGCATAGTAGGCGTTTGTTTATTTATCTGAAGTTGGCAGTATTTGCTGTCATAACGTAAAATAAAGTCAACGTTGCCGAATGTAACCGGCCTCGTCCGACGAGGTTGCGAGTTATCAGAGAACTCTAATCAATATTGACAACATTGCGTATCAATCTGACAAGAAAATAAACAACATAACCTAAAATTTTAATGTACACAGTGGAGTATGCCAAATTGTCAGGGATAACCGACGGCTCAACCTTTCGTGAACGGACTATACTTAAAGACAAGTAAGACAGCAGGTGAATCAGAATTCACGTTTAAAACCTCTGTAAAATTTTGAATTCAAAATACTGGAATTATATATTCGACTTCAGAATTGACATAGATAGACTTCTCACCATTTGACGTGGTAGTAGCTCAGGTAGTAGATATCATTTCTATTTCTATAAGAAGATATTTTTCAATACAAACAAATACAATTATTTGTTATTTTATGTATTAAAAGGAAAAGGGTCTAATTGGTCTAGTGATCTTTCACTCTAGACTCAAATTTTGCATCTCTATGATAATAATTTATCATTAATTTCAGATAATCGGATACTTAGTAGGATACTAATTGACATTCTCAAATACATATGAACTTTTATAACAATTAACCTCGCAATTAACCAATCAACGAGTGAGTACATAATATATATATTGGAAAAGTTACTGTCAATGAAGTTATACTTACCTTCATAAGCAACCTAAGAGTACATATTTAAAAAATTTCATAGATGAAGTAGGTATGTACTCATAAGAAACAATTTTTCATTATTACTCTTGTCGTTTTTCAGCCAAAATTAAAAAAAAAATAGAAACAAAATAAAACACACAAAGTCACCATGCTGACAAGCTTTGATCAATGAAAGAATACATAAATTTACAAACTCACTGTGAGAAGATGGTGACGAGGGTACAGCTGGTTTATGTTGTTGACCATCACATGGTCTTTCCACCCTCGATGGTGGTCTCAATCCAGACCTTTTAACAGGAATACTAGATGTAGAAGATGCTATCGATGAAGTACTGAGCACCGAAGAAGAACGTTGTAGGCACTTATCACTATTCTCTTTGGCACTTGAATCAGTCTGTTCTGTTTTCATATCACTTTCGGTCCTGTTTTCGTTTGTGTTATTATTGCTCATGATGAACACTAGGGTTATTTATTTTATTACTTAGCACCACCTGAAAATATGTTTTATTAGTTATTATACTGCAGTTTTAATTTTTCTTATAATATACACAATTTCCTCAAATATCTATGAAGATAAAAATGGAATCTTTAGGAAATGATAATATTGTCATTGTATAGTGGCAATTCATATTTTATAACACTTAGGTATTACGTATCTCGCTTATAATGTATAGGTATGAATGTATGTACCTTTTAAGAAATGAGAAAATATTATATGAAATTGTGGCTCACTTGAAGGTAATTTTATTCCCTCTATTCATTGATTTGAAACTAAGAAATGTTGAAGAACTTATTCTATTTATTTTTGTTGTTCTGAATATTCTGCTTCAATTATTCTAAAAACATTCCTTCTTTAAATTTAACATGATACAAATTTTGATCCTAAAAGAGTGCAAATTTGAATGACATGTCATGAGAAGGATGATGATCATAATATACAACTATATTTTATTAGTAAGTTGTATGTAAACAACATTGTTGTTGCTTGTTTATTTCAGTTATTTGGCATAAAAACGACATGCTAAATCTAAGAGGTAATAATCAATTGATGAATATCTTCAAGAATTCCTAGGTATACGTTAAACTGTTATTTATAAATATCTGGAAATAATCCAAATAATAATACGTCGCTCGTTATTTCTTATAGAACTAGTATGAGAAATTCATTTGAACATCTTAGTGACAAAGGTCAATTGCTAATAAAAATCGATACAACTATAATTTCATATAAAATGGTACAGGAGATCGTTAACTATAGGTGATTACTCGCTTCGATAATCATTTTAGCATGGATCAATTGTTTACTTTTACCAAATAAGGTCAACTACCTGATGGATTAACCTCAAAATTTAAGGTACTGGGTCTGTTATATCCAAAATAAACCATGACATAATTTGAAAATAATGAAATATAACTGACGAGAGCATATCCATGGGTTATACCACTCTGCTAACAATTTCCCTAGCGTTTAAGAATGGAATTATTAATTTTTATGAGGAAACATGAACTTTTAGATTATGTACACTGTTTCAGAAGAAATAGTCAGGAAAATCATAATAATAAATACCTATATTGAAAGTAATACATGGAAAGAATTGCTGTCGAGTCACTAACACATTCTTATCACAAAGAAACGAAAACAGTTAACGAATATTGAAATAAAACCGATTTTAAACCGCCACTCTACCGTTCGATATTCCACATTCGCATTCTCGTTTGACAGTTGCACGGTATTCCTTGCGGTATAAAGCGCAACGGTAATGTTTAGTACTGTGCCACAGAAATAAAAAACACGGTACGTGGATGTGGATCATAGAATAATAATATTTGTGAGAAAATCTATTTCTCTGAATTTTGCGCGCCAAATATTTCAGCCATTGCTCAGTTCAAACCTTTGATGAAAAAAACATATTGTTATTTATTCAGAGCTTGAAACAATGCTTAAACTGTTTGAATAACAATGTTGAAATTATCATCGGGTAAAAATTTCACCTTTATATAAGTAGGTTCTTAATAATTGTAGCATTATTTGGAGTCCTTAAGCAATGATTGTTGAAAGGTATACTCCTACTGATATTTGAAATATACAGTGTGTTTGGTCATGACTTAGCGATAATTTAAGGGCATCAAATATACTTAATTTTATCGACAAAAACACCCATATTGGGGAGTGTTCCCCTCAGTTTTGGAGAAGCTCTCTTTTTAAATTTACTTCTTCATTTTAGTTGACCCTTCCTAGTAATATCGATATCTTTGGATATAAAAATCCTACAGATGTGAAAAAAAGGTTTTTGAAAGATGATACTACCGCCTTTTATTAAAGTGGAACAATATGAAAACATATAACTTAAAAATATTATAAAAAAATTTTAGTAAAAAAATGTACTGATTTTCTTAGTGAATTCATACCAATATAATTTCTGTAAGTTACATATTTAGAAAGTAATTGCTGTTCGAACATGAACTTATGAAAATCGATAAAATGAAAAAAAACCTCAGTACTGTACTTTCGATAATTTTTAATGATCAAACAAACAAATTGATCATAAAAATTGCTCAAAAAGGCCGCATCTGCTCTGAGTAGACAGACAGTGGCCTTCATGACGACCTGTCTTGTGTCTTTTGCTCGCGTAGTGATCATGTTCGAACAGCAACAACTCTCAAATTATGCAACTTATAGAAATGATGTGAAAGTACTGAAAGTTGTTTTGTAGCTAATATCCTTGCGGGGTTAAATCATTGAAGAAAAATATACTTCAATGTGTTAGTTCTTGCACTGTTGCGGATTTACTTAGAAAATCAGTAGATACATTTTTTACTAGAACTTTTTTAAATAATTTTTTTATGGCGTTTTCAAGTTAATGTTTTTATATTGTTATACTTCAATGAAAGGTGGTGGTATTATCTTTCAAAAAACAATTTTTTCGCATCTGTAGGACCTTTATGTCCAAAGAAATCGATATTATTTGGAAGGGCCAACGAAAATAAAAAAGTAAATTTAAAATGGGGGCTCCTCCAAAACTAAGGGAATTAACTTCCAAATTAGCGGGTGTTTTTGTCGATAATTCTAGGTAAATTTGATGCAAGTAAATTATCGTCATGACCAAACACACTGTATATGAGGAAGAGTAATATTATGAAGTATAAACAATGAAAACGGAGAATAATATTAATTGATTTGAAATCAACCAATATTAAACCCACACTTCGGAACTAATCCCGTCAACGCACAAAGAATATGAAGTATGCAAACAATTGTAAGAGAATTATCTTATTTATAATCCACAAAATTTAGGTATTGCGTTTCCCCGTAAAACATTAGGTCCCTTCTACAGATTTGGAATTCACATCGAAAACATACGATATAGTACCTACATTGCATCAGACTTAGAATTCTTCCCTCCAGTTGCACAGATGAATAGTTATAATAGCTCGAGATAATCACGTGCTGTAACTGAATGAATTCCGTTGTCTTATTGCAATAATCTAGTCTTGTCTCTCTCTTATCGCAGTATGGTAGGGAACCTGCAGTACACGTATAGAATTATTTAATTTGTCAGGCTGCCCGTAAGGGTACGTTCAGATGATGAGCGCTCAACGCGCGTTTTGCCAACGCGCGTTTACAACTACATGTATTTTGTTCTCGGAGTACACATGCTAACGCGCGTTTCTATGCAACATATACATGTAATTGTAAACGCGCGTTAGCAAAACGCGCGTTGAGCGCTCATCATCTGAACGTACCCTAATACTCTTCTCAAGTATTTACTCTTGCCTACCACACTGAATGAATTATGCTCCTCTCAACGATAAGAGAGAGACAAGACTAGAATATTGAAATAAGACAACGGACTGCAGTGTGTTACAGCACGTCATTGTCTCGACTATTCATCTGTGCAACTATGTTATCTATGTATGTATCGTGCGTTCAAAAAAATTCGTGGTCAAGTAAGCTGTGGATTCTATTTTTTCTAAGAGTCTATGAGGGAAAAAATAGAATCCACAGCTTACTTGACCACGAATTTTTTTGGACGCACGTTATATCTATGTGTGCAACTGGACGGAAGAATTCTCTGTCTGATGCATTGTATATCGTATGTTTCAGATGTGAATTTCCAAATGTATATCAAAGTTAGTAAATGAATATTCAGATTAAAAATGGAGTTCTTCGAATCGAGATAAAGATTATTCATTTCAGGTTTGTGATGATTCTGAACGAGTTGGCAAAAACAAGTGACTAATTAAAATAACATTATTAAATGATGATATTTGGATGGCCCAGATACGATTTTATCTCGAAATAGTGTCACTTTTCTGATACCGACAATCAACATCCTCCCAAAAATATACGAGGTGTATACATTTAGGTTGTTCCTAAATTCATGCTATAAATTTCTGGAGATGATTGATCGTATGAAATCAAGTTGGTCAAGGTCAGGAGGGTTTTTGGGGCTGCAGCCCCCCAAAGATTAATTTCTTCGTTATTCCTTTCTACTTTATTTTTTTGCAAATTTCATATTTGTTGTATCATCAAGAATTTTTCAGTTCAGCCCCCCCTCCCAAAACAAAATCCTGGCTGCGCCACTGCATTATACAGAGGTGAAATTAGCAATCCTTCGTTCATTCCATATCAAAACTTGTTTTTGAGATAAAGTTTCATGTAATGAAATTACATAAAAATTGAAACCTGGTTTTGATTAAAAATTTTTTTTTCTTGGGTTTCTTCCCTAAACCTTATTTTTGGCCGAAATTCCTCGAACTTGATTTGAATTGGGAGTGGCTTAAATAAACAAGTACGACTATGTAGGTAAAGGAAGTGGAGAGGGCATAACTATTGACGAGTGTCTCGAAAACAAAAGAACGCAAAACGGTGAAAAGGCACATCAATATGGCCGACTTCGAACAATTCAAATGTGGGATTTTATTGTTTGTGCCTGATTTCTTGTTCATTTACTCTACAATTTGTAGCAAAAAGTATTCAGTTAAAAAATGTAAAATTAAATAAAACACACTATTATTGTTTATATAATCTTCGGCTATCGATTTCGGAATTATTCCATCATCAGGCCAGCTAAAGTATACAAATGTTGAACATGTATTTATTTAGGTGAGAGTATGCAACTACTGTTTAAAACATTTAAAGTGGTCTTCTTTTATCAGAATTGTTAAAATTTTTGAACTCTAGTCAACTTTTATTACTGGTATATCTTTCTTGTAGGAATGTCAACTGAATATGGAACTATAGGCATTGTATAAGGATCCTTATACAATGCAATAGGATATGTGCGAAATGTGATATCTAATATGTTATTATAGATGGTCTATTGGAGGCGGGAATTTTAATATTTATTGTTGGTTTTTAAGAATCTATGAGTTTGAAAATACTCCTTCTTTTGAATTCTATATTATCATTGAGTAAAAATTGGTTGTCTTTATTTTTTGAAATTTCTAGTTGTTCAAGTAATATTATTTTATGGTAGTTAGTTATTTTCTTTATGAAGTATTTTCAGATTATCTAACGTGATGTGATGTCCGGTATCGTTCAAATGTGTGCCTAAAGCGGAATGAGGTTGATTTTTCTACGTTACGAGTTGTCATTACTATGTAAAAATGTAAAATAAAGGGCAGTTTGTGCATGTTATCTCATAGACGCTGCTGGATTGTTTAATTTTAAATTTTATTTTATTTAATATTTATTAATCAGTACCTATATCTGCTATTGTTCTGGTGTCGTTTACTTGTTAGTGTATAATTGTATGGTTAAGTTTTTCATGTAGATCTTTGTAATATGGTGTTGATATAAAATATTTCCTATGGGTGTGTGGGGGTAGATTTCCTTATGGGTGTGTGGGGGTAGATCTTATCTAGAATTATTTTTTTCATTGATGTTACAATTTCGTCGATATATGATTTAGAATATTCATTTTCCCTGTCTGTTGGTATATATTATATCTATTCTTTTCTATAATTTTCTGCTGTTAAAGGAGTGTTAAAAAGTCTATGAAATAAAAATCTAAATGCGGCTCTCTTCATTGTGGGTGCGTGGTATGAGCTAAAAGGAATGATGGTGTTAGTTTGTGTTGGTTTTCTGTAGATTTCGAAAAGAAAACAATATCATCTTTTAGAGTTATGCTCGGTATATCAGTTTTAGTTGAAAAAGTTTCTTGTAGAGTAAATGGATGCTCTAAAGCATCCAAAAAAAAATCCCGCTACAAGTTGCCCATACAAATATGGCCGATTTTATGTGACACTTTTGCATCAAGGGAAATATAGGATATGCCTCCTTCAATTCTTTTACCTCTTGCCCGTGTTACTCGATTTGAGAAAGACAACCATATAATTCGCACATTGGACAATCCATCCAGTGGGAACATAGCACGTAAATCTGTCGAATATACCAGTGTTCAACTGGACGGCAAAATACTCTCTCTAATGCATTGAATATCGTATATTTCCGAACCTGTATATTTGAATAGAAAATATGAATTGATGAATGAATAGAATTACAATGACACCGATAGTTCTCAGGATATTCAAATTCGAATGATCATTATCCCAATATGAGTAAGCGTACAAAACTTAGACTTGTCTAAGGTACAAATGAATCTGACTTCACCTCAGGACTCTCTCAAATTTGTCATCTCATAGTTGTAATAACCTCGAAAAGAATTGATAAATTAACAAATAAATTAATAAATGGCAACTGATTGAATATTTTAAAATATTATGTGATAAGCCTGTTATACGAATGAACCCTCGTATATCGAAGTTTACATAAGAAATAGCCTTCAATCTGGTCATAGATCATTAAACACAGAAATTCATATGTAAATTAAAGATAAGTGTTTACGAAGCATCTTTTCTGTTGATTATTTCAGAAACTCTAACCAATCTTCAAATAATAATATTCCACCTTAAGGCGATAACAAAACAATTTAAAATCTGTTGTTGCAGTCGCAGTTTTACAGAGCTACAAAGATGTTGGGGAAAAACGTATCAATAATACTTTTATTTGTTCTTTTGGCTGTTAGTTCAATTAATTGTCTAATAGCTTGTCAAAAGAATTCCTGCGATATAGTGAAATGTGCAGAAGCAACTTCTGAGACTTGCAACAAGCCAAATCAGGACTTAAGAAAAGGTGGATTTTGTGGTTGTTGTACCATCTGCTATACTACTTTGGGTGAGAATTTCAGATTTTGCTTATTTATATGGTGTCTGGTATTTCATTTCCTAGGATCATAATTCCAGATTTTTCACAGGATGATAGCAAATTCGGGTGGTCAAAACTAAATCCAACTAATGCCGACGTTATTTCGCGGATATATTTCCACTTCTTCAGGGCTATAAAAGATAAAATGTTTTACAGATCTTACCTCCTATAAATCCATTTTCTTTCCCGAATCTATTAACATTAACAAAAAACTAAATCCAACAAATGCGTTGTTATTTCGCGGATATATATTCACTTCTTCAGGGATACAAACGTTATAATTGTTTAACAGACCTTATCTTATAAATTCATTTTCTTTCCTGAATCTATTAACACTAACAAAAAACTAAATCCAGCTAATGCCGACGTTATTTCGCAGATATATTTCCAATTCTTCAGGGCTACAAAAGACACAAGTGTTTTACAGATCTTATGTTATATAAATTCATTTTCTTTCTTAAATTTATTAACATCAACAAAAAACTAAATCCAACTAATGCCGAGTGCCGACGTTATTTCAAAGATATATTTCCACTTCTTCAGGGCTCCAAAAGATACAATTGTTTCACAGATCTTACCCCATAAAATCCATTTTCTTTCCGAATCTATTAACATTAACAAAAAACTAAATCCAACAAATCCGTCGTTATTTCGCGGATATATTTTCACTTCTTCAGGGATACAAACGATACAATTGTTTTACAGACCTCATCTTATAAAATTCATTTTCTTTCTTGAATTTATAACATTAACAAAAAACTAAATCCAACTGATGCCGACGTTATTTCGCGGATATATTTCCACTTCTTCAGGGCTCCAAAAGATACAATTGTTTCACAGATCTTACCCCATATAAATCCATTTTCTTTCCCGAATCTATTACATTAACAAAAAACTAAATCCAACAAATCCGTCGTTATTTCGCGGATATATTTTCACTTCTTCAGGGATACAAACGATACAATTGTTTTACAGACCTCATCTTATATAAATTCATTTTCTTTCTTGAATTATTAACATTAACAAAAACTAAATCCAACTGATGCCGACGTTATTTCGCGGATATATTTCCACTTCTTCAGGGCTCCAAAAGATACAATTGTTGTACAAATTTTATCTTATATAATCCATTTTCTTTCTTAAATCTATACATAGAATGCAACGGCTGAAATGACATTCAATTTTTTCAGAGTACAAAACAAAATTTAAAAAATTCATAAATTTCAATTATTTTGTTAATTTGAAAACGAGTAAAACACTAACTATATCAACATAAACAGATACTTCAAATTTTCGGAAAAAAATAAGATTGGAAGAAACAACATAATGTGAAAAACTCACCAAAGCTGAAACTATGTTTTCCACCTTAAGAACGGTGTACCATCAGAGACTCATGAAAATTTGAAAGTCTAGCCTAGACCATAGACAACATAGCCTAAACGTAAAATCATTCTCGCCAAGCTGGTCGTAAACACGATTACTTCACTACATACATAGTATAAAACAAAGTCGCTTTCTCTGTCCCTATGTCCATTTGTATGCTTAAATCTTTGAAACTACGCAACGCATTTTGATGCGTTTTTTTAAATAGATAGAGTGATTCAAGAGGAAGGTTTATATGTATAATAACATCCATTATAATAGTGGAGAAGTACTGTTTTTTTTGAGGTTTCTAATGTGATGTCCGTGCGAAGCCGGGGCGGGTCGCTAGTCTTGAATAATGGCTTGAAAACTTGACATTTTTATGTAGATTTATGATAAAAACAGAAATAGTTCTCAAGATGTTAAGATTGATGGTTTTGTCCTTTTTAGCACTACTGAACAAACATTCTAAACTTAAGCACATTTGTCTAGAACAGGAATGAGCTGGATAATCATGCCAATTTGTATAAAAATAAAAATTTTGTTTGATCGTTTGAATTAGCTAGCTTATTTCGGTGATTCCTATTTTTTTCTCGAAAACCTGTCTCGAAACAAAAAAGGGATTAACCCATGATTTTATTATTATTTCTCAATTGTGTTTTCCTAGAAATCATCGGAAATGCCAACAATTCGAATGAAAATAAATAGAAGCGGACAACAACACCTAGGTATTTCATGACGAGTTAGTTATCTTCAAAATGACGGTACCCTCGTATTTTACACTTAAATTATCCTTGAAGTTTGTGGTCATACATCATCAAGCACAGATTCATATGCAAATTAGAGATAAAGTATTTACAAATCGTTCTTTTGTATAAATTATTCTCGAAATTTGCAGCAATCTTCCACTTCAAGCGATAACAAAACACTTTTAAGTCGGGAAATACGGTTGATGCTTTATTCTACTACCAGTATGTTGGGAAAAGGCATTCCATGCTTATTTTTGCTAGTACTTTTCACTGTGAATTTCGTACATTCGCGGATAGTTTGTCCAAAAGATGCGTGTCTCACAGTGAAATGTGTAGCCCAAATATAGACCAGTGTACTAAACCAAATCAGGAAATTAGAAAAGGAGGATGGTGTAGCTGTTGCTCAGTTTGTTATACTTACCTGGGTGAGAAAAATACCTACAGTAGAACTACCTTATAACGAAAGCGCTAAATCCGCCAAAAAATTCGTTATAAAGAAATTTCGTTGTACAGAAAATTTGTTTCTATAGTCGGCAATGTCGCGGTCGACTCCACTGATAAGTTTAAGTTTATCATTCAAACTTAAGCACTTTCTTTTAGACATTTTCACACAACTTTCACACTAGCGTAATGGTTAGATTGAAACCAAATCGCCAGGGGTGTATTTAAAACTGTTTTAGGAGGATCCTTCTGCCCGCCGTAATGATTTAGTTGAAGGTCGGGATTTATTACGTACGTCCGGAAAAACTTCGGAAAAAACCCACCCTTACACCTTCCTACCAATACCCATTCAAAGAGTGATGTTCTTTGAATATTTCGTTATAGAGAGAATTCACTTCGTTTTAGAGGGTGTTTTCAACATGGAATTTGGATTCAAGGTACAATGTCTTGTACGAAATTCGTTATACAGAGAAATTCGTTATACAGACGTTCGTTATAGGGAAGTTCCACTGTAGTTTGATAAATGGGCATATATCCAGTAGTGATTTCCAGAAAAAATCATTTAAAAAATAATGGACTTTCAGAAGGGAGTCATAGCGATAATCTGTTTTTCATTTCTTAGTCATGTTTTCGAAAAAAATTATTGAAATCACCGAAAAAAGCTAACGACTTCAAACGAACAGAATTGGAGGTTGAGTGTGACGTACGCATTAGCAGAGCCGGAACTAGGATTCTAGCGCCTGTGGCAAATTTTCAAAATGCGCCCTTGAGGAAATTCATTTTTCAATAAATACATTTTTTTTTCCTAATTGACATTTCGATGGGATTAATGCAGAACTACACTAGGTCCGAAATTCTTACTTTTCAGGAGACACGTTTTTTTGAATAGGTTAAAAGCTGATTGAAAATACATATATACGAATTCTTCCATTTTGAACTTCAACTTGAAGATCCTGATTGTTTTGTGATGGTCAAAATTAACACAAAAAGTAATTTCTGAAAAATTGGGACATAATATAGCTTTGTATGGTAGTTCTGCATATTAGAACTATTTTATGTCCACTTTCAATGCCATCTTGAAAACAGCTCTCTGTTTTCAAGATGGCATTGCCACTTTCAACTAAACTATGTCCTTATGGTATGGGTCAGAACTATGCTATGTCCACTAAATCGCTGGCTTGAACTATCACGTGAGTTTATATGAAATTGAAAAAGTGAGGTAAGGATATAAGATGGACTTGCAATACTTCTGCATCAGATGAAGTGTAGTAACAAGCATTTTTTCAGCCCATAAACCGATTTTCTGGAAAAAAGGACTTGGGATAGTTCTGCATTCAACTGACGATTTATTGATTATATTTTGAAGAACTTTTTTATTCACAATAATCTTAATCCAGTCGAATGGTGCTTTTAGCTGGAAAGTTTTGGGGTGGTTTGATTTCTTTAATTTTTTATGTTTTTGGGATGCTGAATCCGAATTTGAAGTTTGCTAACAAAATTTCGTGACGGAACATAGAAAAAAGAAAAAAATCTCATTCTTGGTCAGTTTATTGCTCTTTGCTCGGAAACTATCAACTTTTCGTGAAAAACTTTTCCATACAGAATGAAAGTACATAAAATTTCCTACAAATTGTACTACCACAGCTTGTTCTGCGACAACCTGTTCTGGCTCAAATTATAGTTGAAAATGAGGTATTTTCAATGACTTCTTTTCAATATTCCAATTTAATTTTCTATGGTTCTGTTCACACTATGGCCACACAATTTTGCATAAGGCTTATTATGAGCATCTTGCGATCTTGCATTTGGCCGAAACATTTGATTTCGATTGGTTTCGTTTCATCTGAGATATTCAATTTAATTGGAATATTAAAAGAAGAATCTTTATATTTCTATAACAAGATATCCGATTCGAGTGATTTCTTTTTGTGAATCGAGTCTGATATACTGTATGTTCATGCAAAATTTGAGAGGATCGCATCACTGGAACCATATAATTTAAATTTTTTTCATTTATTGAGTCACAGAAAATACCTCATTCAAAACTTTAAATTGAGCCAAAACAGGTTGACGCAGAACAAACTGTGGTGAAACAATTTGTAGGAAATTTTATGTACTTTCATTTTGTATGGAAAGTTTTCCACGAAAAGTTGATAGTTTCCGAGTGATAAGCAAAAAACTGACCAAGAATGAGATTCTTCATCTATTTTTGTTTTGTTTCCATGTTCCGTCACGAAATTTTGTTAGCAAACTTCAGATTCGAATTCAGCACCCCAAAAAACATAACAAATGGAATGAAACTTTCCAGCTAGGGGTTCTTTTAAGCACAATATACTGAACCTCCCAGATTTCTTAAAAAGTAATGAACAAGAACTCAATCACCAAAATGAAAAAAAAACAAAAAAAAATGTTATTTCACATTTTGCGCCCCTAGGTCGTTTGCGCCCGTGGCAAATGCCTCTCTCGCCACGCCCACGGTCCGGCTCTGCGCATTAGCATTCATTTCAATGGTTGAATGTTCAATCACACAATCACAGTTCACACGACGATGCTAACTGGCCACTATGTTGTTAGTCTTCACACCCCACTAACTATGCCTGCTCGTACGTCATCCTATCGCCGAAAAGTACAGAAATCGCACTTTTAATATTAAATGAAGAAACATTTAGTCGAAATTTTCAGCGAACATTTGTAGATATTAGTTATTTAATCAACTTGGTTATTGAAGACATCATCTAATGGTCAAGATATTTTAACGCATAATAGTTCGAGACCATTAGTCACTAGATTAATAACGAGTTGATTGCAAGATTTTGCCTTTGACATCAATATGAATTGAAAATAAATTTTTGTTTGGAATACATTCTTATTTTGCACAAGACATACATTAGACTCAATAAATTTTTTTCCAGTAGTTTGACATTACTCGTATTTTGTCTGAATGCTTCGTGTTCAGTTGCCATGACAATTGCACATTAAAATAGTATAAATTGGATATTAAAATGGGTCATTACTGTTCAATTTCGTATACATTAAGCTCACATTGACAAGCCTATATTTTAACATTCTGTAAATGTCCATTTCGTGGAAAAATTGAGGATAGCCCTGACAAGGGATCAGACTTTTGGTTTCATTCTATTCTTTTATAAATTAAACCTTATCAACTGCGTCTTAGAAAAGTTCATAGTGTTGACTGTATTGTTAATTAAGGTGAAAATATTCATTTGTTTTTCATTTTTCTCATTTCTATCAGCTCTTCCATTAAGTAAATTTTTCATAAATAATATCATTTTTCAGATGAAAATGAGAAATGTTCCTCTCTGAAAGTTATTGGAGGACCACCACCAACTTCGGGATGCAAAGAAGGTTTGAAATGTATCCAAGGAAAATGTACCAAAGAACAATAACCGAATAATGCATCCGCGATAAATTTCTTTATACTGTTTTACGAAATGTTTGAATAGAACTGTGAGGAATCATAAAAAATTCATTAAATAAATACCTAATAAATAAAAGTTTTTCTCATAGATAAATTGATAAATTAACTCTAATACTGCAATAGCATTGAATTAATACTTAGGTAGGTACCATTCTCCAATTTCTATGGTAGGTACTATTATTGTTAAGAAATGAAAAATTTCAAGACAATTTCGCATTTCACCTTTCATATACATACACTGACCGGCAAAATAATAGATCTATACTCAAAAATCGATTAAGTCTGTTAATTCATAAATATGTTATTTCAATTAAGTCCGATTCGATTGAATTTTCTTTCAATTGTAGGTATGTTCATCCTTAATCAATCACCAGGTCTGAATTTCAAGAAACTTTGGCGTACATCATTTTATACAGGGTGAAACAAAATCTGTTTTTTCACCCTAACTTTAGTACCACCCCTGGCGTGTTCCACTTGTTTCAAAGTGTAATTTCTCATTTCATCATCAAGACACATCTTCTCTTGACAATTTAATTCTTCATTTATAACAATAGTTTTTTTTGTTAAAGATACAATACAGGTTTTCAGAGCAACATTGAACTATACAATTTGGATATGGCTATGAAAGTTCTTTCGAAGATTCAACCTTTCAAATCCGAAAATTATGAAAATAAACTGAAAATTGAGTGAAAACATAAAATAAGAGAAGTTTCAGAGTGACTTGGTGTTTCATATACACGATTTATTGGAGACGATTTCGTGTTCACACTTTATAATGCCCGACCGCAACAACCGCATGCGGCTAGTATTGCCAGGGAGTTCTTAGCAGGGTTTGATATCCAAGAATTCAACTAGCCTGCTCTGAGAACAGATTTGAAACCAACTGGGCATGTTTGGATGCTCTTGCGGAGGAAAATTCAATCTCGCGACCGACTCCAGAAAATTTGCAGCAGCTCAGTGATGCTCAAATTGATTCAAAACCTCAATGAAGACATGCCGAGACGACTTGGACCAACAATATATCCGATTCGAGTGAAATTCATTTTGTGAATGAAGAGTGATACAGGATCTCTATAAATGATTGTAACAGCGCAGTTGGCTTTGGATTATTTCTTTATTTATATTACTCTGTTACGCAGGTTAGGGTGTCGAATTATGTGGCTGGAATTATCAATGTCAAAAATAGATAGAAATAAATAGGTATAGGGATATTTGATAAATGTGTTGAGTTTGCATAAGAAGCAACAAAATGAATATAATTCAAAGCCATCTGCGCTGTAACAATCATTTATAAAGACCCCGTATAAACAACAAAATAAAATTATGTATACACATCTAAATCCATAAATTAAAAACTTAACACGTAGCAAAATAATATAAATAGATTATCAGCTTGAATAATATAAATTTATTAAACTGAAATAAAGTGAATGTGAAATAATACACTAAATACATCACTTTTTTACAGGATTAAAGAAATAAAAACTTACTTCCATAATTCCAATTCATTATGCTGGATATGCTGACAAGTAAATTCCTGAAACATGCTGAATAATTTTTAGTTTATACATTTCTTAGATAAATCTGTAAAAAACTGAAAAAATAATTCGGTAACAGAAGCGATTCACCGCTGAACTCTCACCCTTCTGAACCTGCATTCACAGGTAAAATACCTACTCTGAAGTTTGAAGGCCTGAACTGAACCACAGAACATAAAATATACTGAACTCTCTGATCGTGATCACTGACTATGAATATACCAGTACCACAGATAAAAGGTACCTGTACAGAATATTTCCAGTATTGGCCTAAGTATTATGGGATGATTTTGTAATGGATCCGAGTGTTCCGACAACCTATATTATGTTCGGAAGTATTCTTTTTTATATACAAAACATTTTTCTCTCAATTCATGGAAACTCTAAATTAAAACCAATTCAAATTTGGATCATATCGGCGCCAATTGATTATTATTTCCAATTTCCATATGAATGAAATCAGAATAAGTACTTTCAAAAAACTGAAATTCAAATAATAAGACAATTTCATTCAACGACACACAGGTATAAAAGCGAGAAAGATGTTTTTCGAGAAAAACTGAAGCTTTTTGTGGATATCCAATAAATCAAGATAAAATATTTTTTTCCTCTTATATTATTACACTACAAAACGTAGGTATTTACCACACAATATTAATAAAAATTTATTTTACATATTAAACCATTGTAAATTAAAGCGAAGAAAGCATATCGTCATTCCAAAACTTCTTTAGACTTGAATGATTTTATAATTTGATATTTACCATTATTGTAGAAAATCCATAGTAAATTTGCAAGATGATGAAAATTAATCGAGTACTGTTACTATTTCGAAAATGATAAGAGAATGAATTCTTATGAAAGGAAAGATCATGAGTTAAGTTTTTCAATTTTGAGAATGTTAAATTTTCAGTTTAAATTAAATACCCTTCTTTATGATTGTTTATTGTCTGTTTATTGATCTTTTGAAGAGGTACAGATTAGATCAAAAGGATAAATCATATCAAAGCATCCGGAGTACAGGTACTTCTTGTAGAAAAAAATAAGTTTAGTATAACATTCAATTATTAAATTCGAGTGAATATTACTTGGTTAATGTGTTCATTATAAAATTAATATGAAAATTATAGAAATAATCTGTAATATTTACGAATTATCTTTGGTCGTTCAATTTCTCAACTAAGATTTTTTCAAAGTACCAATATAAAATTTAACTTATAATTTCTGATACTTACGTGTATGAATTAAAGAGTAGGTAGTATCGTTGAATATTCGAAATAATTACTATCTTGCTTATTTGTGAGGCTTAGAACCAAATATTCTGTAGGTTTTCATAATATAGTTCTAAAAATTGGAAAGAATATTATTAGGAGCTATCGAAATGATATCAATGCCCATAGCTATTTTTTCGTTTTATAACTATCTCAGAAAATGTTCGCTTCAGTATCTTTGATGTTATTATGCATTATTTTAGTAATTTTATGATGGCTAAATGTGAAGTGCAGAGACGACTTAAGGATTGAAATGTTTAATTAAGAATTACTCTTTTTCAGTTATAAAGGAGTACCTACGAGGCAGGTAAAATTAATATTGGCCCTTCGGCCATTCTGCAGAGTCAACAATTAAGTTGCTGATGTTATTAAAAATGCGCATGTTCGGACAAAATTGTCGGTGAAGGCATGTTTTAAAACCACGCAAGAAGAAACACAATACTGAGACCAAAAGCTTAAGAATTCTTACCTGTCAAAAATTCTATGGTATTCTCTGTATATAAATTGGCGAAAGTCGAAATCTGTCTTTCAGATGGTAGTTTTCAGGGCGTTTGGATGTGTAAGGTTGAAGAATCAATGAACAGTATAGATCATTTCTATTAGTTCTCTCTAGAGCCTCTAGTTTTTTCTCGAAGACCTAAATTGTTCAGTTTTCAACTATTAATTTTTACCAATTCTCTATTCGATTATTCGGAAGTGATATAAGGTTCATGGATTTTTCTTCCTTATCATTCAACGCCTTGAAATTTGAAAGTGTGTGACAAAAAGTGTATATAGTAAATAAAAGTAAGTATGGTATTATTTTATTCATAATTGAAGTGAATTAGTTCTTGATTGATTTGTTCGTTTCTTATCGTCTGGTTGTACTATTATTATTTAACTATTTTCGATTTGTTTTCGGCTATTTCGCATAGGTATTCTAATGAATTTTTCGTTTTTTTCACATAAGATCAAAGATTCTTAATGAAATGTTAAATATTTGAATTTCATGAAGAATTTCGATTCATCGGTAATGAGCTCAAAGTGTCGCTGCTTTTTGTGTGCTTCTTCCTAAAAGCAGAAGCTCTCATAATTTTGGTGAATGAGTTTTTGTTTGATTTGTTCGTTTAGATTTTCATTATTATCATTGTTCAAACAATGCTATTATTATTGAACCATTATCGACATGTTTCTGACTAGCTCAGAGCTCACATATTTCCATGGATTCTTTTCTGTTTTTCAGACAATATATTGATGAAATGTAAAATATTCAAATCTCATAAAGAAATTCCATGAAAATTCAGGCCTTGGCTCATTTCATATGATTATTGGTCCTGGGCTCAACGTGGCGCTTCATGCTTTTTGTACGCTTGTTCGTAGAAGTGAAAGCAAAGTTTTTTCTCGAATATCATTATAATCACGTATTTAAAATTATTTGATTTCGAACAATACACGTGCTTAATTTAGAAACGAACATATAAGTCTTGGAGAATTATAAACCTGAACTAACTGAGTAATTTTATCGATTTCAGGAATGAGGCACAGAATCTTACCAAAGTTTCTGACTCTGGATGATGATTTAAGAGGTCTTGAGTTTTGAAACAAACATAATTCGTCATCTGTGCACGAGTGGAGAATGATAAAGGATATTTAATAATTTGTATTTATTTTAAGTGTTTGTGAAGTTAAAGAAAAGGTGTACGTACTCCATGAAATAAGATTGAATAAAAACAACTAACACGTGTATAGATTTACCTAATCTGTTTACAAGCGGTAAAAGGGTCAATTTACATCGTCGTAAGCATAATGTTATTCTCAAATCTGAAATAGGTATACGAATAACATGAAAGTGTTTTTCACAAAGCTCGACAATTTCATGTAAATCCTACATTTTGAATTTGAGAATAACATTTATGCTTACGTCCATCGTGATGAACTGGCCCTAAAGATCGAAATTATAGGTATCATTCGAAAAAAGTGGTACTTGAGGCATCGGATAACTTAAGTTTTCAGACAGTTCTCGAAAAAAATCATTTTACATAATAAAAATATTTCGACTGGCGGGTTTAGAAGAACCGGTGTTTGGTGATAAAACCTTTTTCTAGACATAGGAAAACGAATCGTGGCTTCTTAGGGTATATTAAATTTACCAGGGCAATTCTGTTTTCACATTTCGAAAATTTTTGGAACTTCGTTGGTCATGGTCCTTTACCATATGTACACGTCGAGGTGTTTCCATGAAATTTATCACGTTCTGTATATTTCATTTTGTTGAATAGTAGCGCCTGGTTTCAAACAAAACGAATATAAAACTTGTGAAAATAACAAAGTTAAAATTTCAGGTGTGACTACTTTCTGAGTTAATTTTTCTCTTTTTAAAATGTGGGGATTATGACATGACTTTATCTTAATTTTGTTCTTCTATCCCAAAAATGGAAAACAATTCTTAGTTTAACCTTATAATCAGTTCTTTTCACTTTCATGGACTCGAATGAAATATTGTTCTGAATCTTGAAAGCATTGTCTATAGACAATATAGACATTAAATATTATCGTTATTTTTATAGGCTTAACTGAAAATATGAGAGCTGCGTATCATTATTCCACACTTTCCTTGCTCCTATAATTCCCATTGAATAGTTAGAAAATCTAGATGTGAAATGAGTCGTATGTTTGCCTATCTGGAACTTTTCAGGGAAATTCGGAGCCCAACACGACAGCTTCGAAACAAAACAATTTCCAATCTTCTCGAAAATAGCAAACGAGACTGGTATATTTTTTCCTCCTTTGTACTTTCTCGGGGAATCAGGCCTACCTGTCATTTACATATTTCAAAACTTTTCACGTCAATATCCAACGCGGGGTTCGAACCCGCTACCTCAGTGCGTGAAGCCAGCTCCCACGTTGTACCTACTCAAATATCGATGTTCTAAATTTTCTAACCTCAATACTTCGAAAGTTATACTAGTCTAATCTTCAAGAACTTTGTACTTTCGTGAATTGAATGAAAAAATTGAAGTATTAGTTCAATTAAAACTTAACTTCTTCAAACAGAAGATGGTAACGATTGTTTTGCATACCTGAGAGCCTCTTGTAACCTATTAAATACATAATGAGGATTAGTCGCACAGTAAATTTGCTTCATATGATCAATTAACGATTCTGCAATTCGACTGATTAAAAAAATAAAATTGAAAGTGTTTGAATTGTTCACTGCACAATAGGTCAGGTTATTGAAAATAGTCTCAAATCAGTATTTAGGTCCAAAAATTTTATTAAACATAGCTATAATACAAAAAATGCACAGCCCATTTTAGGACCAAAATTCAATTACCTATTACAAATATTAGTTAAATATAATAAATCTTTAAAAATTTTATACATATGTTACATATCTACCTATTTATGTATAATATCCACATCAAATTATTTACAAAATTACTATGTCACATTATTATGATTCCAAAAGGCTCAAGAAGATGTCATGTTGGTATATTTCTTCTCTTTTTATAATCTTCTAACATGCTGTCAAATGAGGGTACATTGTAATGGCGAGGCACGTAATATTGGAAGTTGGCAGGCATGTGGTCTGAAATAATATTTAAACATTGTAATTCTCAAAATTTCACTCTTGGTATAAATGAACGATGAAAATACAATAAGAAAGTTCTTATAGATATATTCAATAGTAGGTGCGTTTTTATTCCAAACGTTTAATCAATACATTACAGTGTTTTTATTTCAATCATGCAGAAAATCGATGAACCTAACCTCAAATCATCAAATAGTAAATAAGAGTTTGTTATTTGTTAGTAGAAAAGGATAGATATTTCATTTTTGAGAAAAATTTGAATATAAAAAAGTTGTGAGTGATCAGTAAATTTTAGTGAATTTTGATGACGTCACAGCAATACGGTTTACAACGGCTTTTTGTCATCACAAAAGCATAGTGCAATAATTATGGACAAATGTTTTCATCCAGGACTGAGTTATAATCAACCCATTATAGGACTGTATAATGATACCTATTGATCAGAAGTGAATAATGAGTTATTATTCACTGCTGTCAGATACTTCATAGATTTAGCTTTAATGTAATTTTCTTTAAATAGATATTTCTTCAGTATTCTGAAGCACTCCAACTAACAAATATGGGTACACATTGTCAATGGAGGGCCCAATCTACTTTTATTACATCAATTAAAACCGTTTTTATTACATAATATACAATGACAAGTTCCCCAAAAATTTCTCATGTGTCAACTCAACTTTTTCGACACTTGTAAAAGAAGGGTTTTGTCAATGTTAAAATCTTCAAGAAATATATTCAGTACACTGAATAAGAATAATAATAGAATTAATTGAGTTTGCAGTTGGTTCTAGGGAAAAAATTTATTACAAAAATTTCATTAAAAATAGACAGTTTTTATTTCACAATTTATTAAGGTTACTAAGCTTTTTTCAGTCTTATGGTCAATTTAAGAAGGTGTGCAAAAAGTAAGCGATCTACTTTTTCTTCACCAAAGATCATAAGGAGTTGTGAGATGAAAACTGTGTGTATTCTCCAATAAAATTATCAATTGAATTTTTTGAAGCTATCCAATTATTTACTTAAAACTCCTGGTAATTAATTTTCGATCAAATATTGAAAATGCGATTTCCATACTCATAAGCTCAAAGGACGCCATGATGACGTACGAGAAAGCTTAATCATTAGTGGGGATGACGTTTCACAAGTCAACCGCCAAAAGTTGTAAGGGCTCAGCACAAAAGGAGTAGATAAATATTAAGTTTTATTTCATGAAATCTCTATATTTATGTAACCAATATTAAAAACAAAATAGTCATGTTAATGAGCATGCATTAGTCGATTTCCGTTACTAAAGAAAAGAAAGCTAATACAGGGTGTTCCATCTCAGACAATCCACCCCATATACAATTTCTTATCCCATGGTGATAGGAAAAATTTCCTAATATGCATCGAATTCATCTTTGGGGGTCATCTTTGACGAATATTTGAGGCTCGAACGAGCAACCCCTTGAAAGGGAGCGCTCCTCAAAATTGATAAGACGAGAGTGGTTGAGTGATACCTCGAGGAACCCTTTTTACAACGGCGTGAGATACGTAATTTTGATGAACCGTTTTCGCCAAATATCCATTTTTTTTTAGCTCAAATGAGCCCCCTTAAATATTTTAGTTATCTTAGAAAAATTAAATTGCAATTTTTTTCAATAAGAAAAATTCATATTTCCTTGTGTTGCCATAATTTTTGTTGTTAGAAGGTGGTTATGACAGATTTTTCGATCACTTATTATAAATTAATCTCATACTCAATAGTTTACTAGTTTGCTGATTTTTTAAACTTTTTCAAAATAATTAAAATTATGGTGTACACAATGCAAGAACGTGTTGAGGTGGCTAGCCTTCATCGTCAAAATCAAAATTAGAAAATTTTTTCAAAGATGGATCATTTGATTTGATGATTTGATTTTGATAAAAACAGTTCATCAGAATTAAGTTTTTCACAAACTGTTGTAAAAAGGGCTTAAAGTCCTTTCAAATGAAGTATCACCTAACCCCTATATTCAATTTAGAAGGGTTGAAGCACCTCTTTTTAGGAGATTGCTTGTTCAAGCCCCCAATATACCTCGAAAGATGTCCCCTAAACAAAATCATTCAACATATTTCGGGAAATTTTTCCAATTACTATGGGATAAGAAATATATACAGGGTGGCTCCTCCAAGATGGAACATGCTATAAATCTCTCAAACCCTTGGTTTGAGCATATAAGTTGCAAGTTAGTGAATTATTTCTACGACTTAGATAAGGAAAATCATGCTTTGTCCTCAGTATCGTTGATATTAATATGTGATAAAATAATTGAAGAATCTTTTTCTTTAAGCTACTGATACGCTGTATAATTCATCTTTAAAACTCGTGTTATTTTATGTTTTCATAGAAAGAAAACAAACAAAATCTAAGCTACCACTAATCAACTTCAATCAGGTTCAAATTCAAATAGTTTAAAGGAACCTAACCTCAAAATAATATCGCAAGTATTGATAAAATGATGCAGCAGTTTCCACACATAACAATATACTAGTTTTAATTGATAAGAGTACAATACGCGTCTATTTCCATACGAAATGAGATTATGAATCATGCTCATTAAAAATATTTCCTGACTAAAGTACATACCAAGATCGGAATATTCTTCCTTGCAAAATTCTCTTCGGCCACCATAACACATTTTGAAATTTTCTCCATCAGGATAATCGTTTTTGTAACGATTAATAGAATTATATACTGCATTACTATCGGTGAATGTTATGAAGGCAAAATTGCTGAAAAAAAATGGTTTGGTTATTATTCAATTCATTGTATTAAATATAAATAAAAATTTGAAAAAAGAGATCTGAATAGTACCATTTGCGTGGTTCATAATAATTATTTCTTAGATAAAGAAAACATTTAATTGCAAATAGAAAAAAATTGAATATAGTAAAAGCTCAAACAGATATCAAATTGGTTCTAATTCCATCTCATTTTTTTTGTTACTTGACAAAATGAAGAGCCTTTTTATGTAAGGGCAATTTGAGAGTTTGAATAAGTGTAGAATTTTTAAATAGAATATAAACTAATATGACTTCATGCACACTTAATGAACGCAATAAAATTTTTCAAAGGAACACCCAGGGTAATATTTCATTGTTGGAGAGTTCATTCTCTGTTGATCACAAATATATGTGAAAATTCAACACCTGTATTTTTTAACCAATCAAAACATGTATTATTGACAGATCACCATCGTAACGGAATAATTTTGGTGGAAATTTTTACCTTGTGGGTACCCAACAGCAAGGTATAATGAAAATTTTTTCAACGGTTTTAATGACTTGGAATGGAATGAATTAAATGTCTTCGTCTAATGAAATTAAATAACACAATTTGGTGTGGAATTTTCTCACCAAATACCTCACGAGGTCAAATGAAGCCCAGAAATTTTTTCTCTGATCAATATTTTTAGAAAATGTCTTTGATTTTTCTATATCCTGAGCTCAAAAAAAATTGTGTAATAATTTGATCCCCAGTGGTATCACTAGTGAAATTATTGAACTATTTTTCTTATTTTGGGAACTAAAGAAAGACTTACTTAGATTTCGAACCATTTTCAGTCTTCATCCTTTTCTCCCTCTTTTTAAAGAGTTTAATAAATTTTATTATGCCATAACGCTCAAATATTTCAAATAACATTTCCTCAGTCATGTCATCCCCAAATTCTCCCACAAACAAAATACGTCTTTGTTGTGCATCCCTCCTATATTCATCATGTTCAGCTCTGTTTCTAAACATTTTAGGCATTTCACTTTTAGAATTATCCATCTGCAGTGTTGATGATGAACATGAGGTCCTGTATGGAGACCTGAAATTGATATTGAGATTATGATTTGCCATTTTCTTCATGTCTATGGTCTGTTCACAGTTGTCAGCTGTGTCTGTTGTGGTGTAAATTTGACATTTAGGTTATGTGAGCATACTTGACAAGTTTGTACCGTTCAGAAAACTTCCTACTGATCAGTCAACGCTCTGTGAGCGTTCAGTGATCAGATTTGCAACAGTTGTTTTCGTTGAATGCAACCATTAAACATAATGGTCCAAAGGATTTAGAAAACATCTAAGCTTGAAGATGAAATGAATCAAACTTAGATTGTCAAAATAAAATATCTTGTAATTATAAACTTCCACAAGGAAAGAATTTCCACCAAAATTAATCCGTTGCGATGGTAATCCATCAGAAATTCTATTGATTATTCACTTACCTTTCGGAGCGGGATCTTTTCCTAGGATTTCTTGAATATCTAGAGTCATGGGAACTGTAACTGCAACAAGATAATAAAATTAAATTTAATGGCATGATAAAAAAACATTTAAACTACTAGTCATGCAAGTTGAATTATCATAATTTGATTGAAAATAAAATTTTAATCGAAGAAAATATTTTTAAAATGAAATTTGTGATGATTATAACTGAAGTATTTTTCTACAGATTTACTGATTTCTTCTTTATTGAACTAAACCGAAATATTAATGATTTTAAGCTCATTGTATTAGTTGGCGATTAGTTTAGTAGATATGGGGACCCAAAAATCTTAAAATGTTCCACCTTCAAGGTAACTTTTTCCACCATAAAAAACAATAATTATTGCTTCTGTGAAGCAGTTAAACTCCTCATTGATTCGATGTATCATTCGATGACATCAAATGATACAAAAACATCGAAGTTCTATAGGCACCCAAAACCACAAATTCGAGGGAAATCCTGACGTTCTTTATGGTAAGTTTGGCACTACTGCAATTTTTTTCGCGTGGATATGATACGATGCCTACCCGTAATTCCCGCCATCCATTCATTAAACAGGTCACTCGCGGTGCGGTAGTGCCAAACTTACCATCAAGAACAGCGCACCTTCCGTCGAATATACATGGAAATAACTACTGTAATACTTGTTTGAACACGCCCGAAAATATTTTATTTGGACTCGCAGGCAATTTTCTCTATTCGTCCAAAAATCCCTATTTTCCGGGTTTGTTACGTAAATTATTATTATGTTACTATATTTATTACCTCTCATCATCTGAAGAACCGCTGGATATGCTGATACTTCTTTCAGGTGCTTTTTTAGGAATTAATGAAATGTTTGTTTGTACACCTACACTAGCAGTTTGTGGCTTCACAACATTTGTTTCCTTCGAATACCTTATAGTTACTTCGTAAGGCCTACATTCTTCATGTTGTCTGTTAGTGTTCACCTCAATTTTATTTGGGACAGGGTTGTTAAAGCAACTTATGAAAGAATTTTGACTGATCTTGACATTGGCTTTCTGAAGTAGGGGCTTGATTTCCTCCAATCTCTCCATTTGTCGTAAAGCAGACTCCTCTGCGATGCATGCACTTATGGCAACATCGCGAGTTTCTCTGCGAACTATGCCTGGCGGCAAATCTGGAGGAAAAACTCTAGCAGGCACTGGTGGTTGCTCATTTTCCTTGGAAGCTGGAGGGTCCACTTCTAATCCCATCTTTTTAACCCACTCTTCGTGGTTCAATGGTTTATCATCACCAGTTGAAACAGTACTCTTGGATTTTGGAATAGCCAGTTTTTGTCTGTATTCCTCAAGGTTAACAACTTTCTTTTTAGGTTTACAAGTATTTTTTGTAGGATCATTATCTTGTGCCTGAGGTTTGAGAGGTTTCACATCATTATTTTCGATTGAATTGTTTTTAGGGGAGCAGTTGTTATTTGGATGGCCATTTTGTGGAACTTTCAATTCTGCATTTTCCTTTGTCTCTATCTGATTGGTTGGTGAAGCAGGTCTATGATAACTATGATCTAAGATCACAGCTTGCAAATCATTTTCCTGCAAATTTAAAGACATTATAAGAATTTAACTTTTTTCATTATATTATCTGCTAGACAATGTTTTAGTTCATCATGCCGTTCTAATGCATAGATGTTACTTATAGTTAAATACATAGTTGAAATTATTCCAAAAGCATTAACTAGGGTTCAAAAGAGGGTAATTTTTGAGTTATAATAGTTTTTGACTTTTCAAAATCTCTTGTAATTTATTGTTTTCGAAATAATGAAATCAGAAGTGCATCATGTTATATATTTCTGAAATTCTCTGGGAAAAGTACAATAGCACAATAATGTTAAAATATTTTTTTTATTTCTGGGAAATTTTAAGCAGCACAAAAATTTCGATAGCTCTGGTGAAAAAACTGTCCTGCAGATGTTTCTATATCTAGAGCGTCGTCACAACACTGTGAAAGTTATAGCCAATCATAATAATTGACCAAATCCAAAAATCACCCTGTACATGGAAAGTAGACACCGACTAAAACTTAGCCTCTCTATCTCCATACAACATTCGTTGTCGTTTATATCCGCGCGAGATTGGAATGTGAGAGTTTTATTGGACTAGTATAAGAGAGATATATGCCTACTCTGACGCATTCACCATAGAGGTCGTAGCGATAGGAGGGGCTAAGTTGTTCCTTCACTTCATACTCTCCCGAAATGGACTATAAATCATCGAAATCGGACCACCCTGTACATCGTATGTATATAATTTCGTGTTTGTCGAGTGGCTTTGAAGGGACTACCATATATTTCATTCATGGTATTTACTCGTCAATTTTTATATAAAACCTTAGATTACTAATATTACTTACCCTTTTTCTTTTCCGAGGATCAGTGGATGTAGATGCATCTGAACTACTGGTATTTAGTTGAAGACGCCTTAAAGAATTAGTTACAGCCATAGGTCTTGAGGTATTTGAATTATTAAGTTGCTTGTTTAAGGGCTTGGGTATTAACAATGATTTAGAAGATGTAGGTCTTGGAAAACTTGAAAAGTCTTTATGACTTGATGTACCTGAACCACAATTAGCAGAAACTTTAGATTGAAGTGGAATTGTAGTAGGCCTTGAGCTCATAGCGTTTGAGTAGCGATTTGACGTATTTGTCGTAACATTACAAGGTACAGAAGTGACTGTTGTGGTTCCCTTAGAATTGGAAACTATAGTTTGGAGTGGAACTGCTGTAGGCCTTGAGCCCATAGCGTTTGAGTAGCGATTTGGCGTATTTGTCGCAACATTACAAGGTACAGAAGTGACTGTTGAGGTTCCTTTTGAATTGGAAGCTTTAGTTTGAAGTGGAATTGCCGCAGGCCTTGAGCCTACGGCATTTGAGTATCGATTTGGCGTATTTGTCGCGACATTACAAGGTACAGAAGTGACTGCTGTGGTTCCCTTTAGATTGGAAAAGTGCCTTGATGAATCAATAGAAGGTTTAGCCTTCGATGTGGTTGTGGTTCCTATTGAATTTGTAGTTTGTTTCAATGCTGATGTTCCATTTGAAACGGTTTGATTGATCGAACTATTAGATTTGTTTGAACCTGACTTGTCAGAGGTAGTTTTAGGTTTGGTTTTGTTCTTCTTTTTATCCATGACAGGATCTGTGAGAAACGGGCAACTGTCTAGAAGTTTTATCTGTCGAGGTCTCGGAGCTTCTTTTATCCTGCCTATTAGCTCTTTGGGAACTTCAGCAGCAATGGGCGTTTTAGAAATGGACTCTTTGTGCTGCTCTGGCTTCGGCTTTGTCGCCTGTTTGTTTTTTGTGCTACTTTGTTTTTCTTCTGATTTAATTTTGCGATCTGAGCGTGTAGTATCTTTTTCTGGTACAGAAAGATCTGACCGTCCTGTAAAAATTTTTTTTGAAAACTCACAGAACAATATCTTTCAATGATTATGAGATTCTTATAACATATTAGATTATATTACCTATCAAACTAATAAAAAATTTGAAAATTTTGCACGCTTGTTAACGTTGAAGTTTTCATTATATATAAATAACTTCTGAAAGGAACAACTTTGAAACTTGAAATATGTAAGATATGTTTTGCAGAAAAGTCAAATTCATAAATCTAACACAGCCATTCAAGGTCTCAATTATTTTTGGAAGGGCTAAGTCGTCTTGATCAAATCAGTGTTATAAGTTTCGTAATGATTAAAATAAACAACTTACGTTTTGAATTATCCTTCTTACTATACTCAGGTTTTAAGTTTTGATTTCTATTTGAAGAAGATGAAGATTTTGATGATTTCTTGTCCTTAGATTTCAGATCTTCCTGCTTCACCACAGCTTTTTGTTCCCTAACCAGGTTGCTGGAATTATATTTTGATGACTTGTCTGCAGCTATATCAAGATTTTCCTGCTTTACTAGAGCTTTTTGCTTCCTAACCTGGTTGCTGCAATTATATTTCGATGATTTGTCTGTAGCTATATCAAGGTTTTCAAGTTTTTCAATCTCTTTCTTCAATGCATTGCGATTTTTTGTAACTAAATCTTTCAGTTTCTTTGTTTGCTTTTTCGATTTTTTAATGGGTTTATCATCTTTTATCGAAATTTTTTCTTTCAATGATCCCCGTTTTTTAGATTCTTTCAACTGTGTTGCTTCAAATTGGGCAAGAAGACTGTCTACATCCCTGGCTTCGATAACAGGATTATCTCCTTTTGATACTGTTACGACATCAACATTCTCTTCATCATCATCGACAGGAATGTATCTTTGAGCTCTCATATCAATTCTTTTTCTTCCGGCAACTTTCGGCTTGAAGGCAACAGCAGGTTTAACATCATTTATAAGTGTTGAGTTTTGACTTTCAAATTTGATCATCTGCTTGGTCTCATTGTACTCTTCAATCACATTGCTTTCAATTTTGATTTCTTCTTTCGGCGCTATTTCTTGTTTGATTTCAATTTGTTCAACCACTTGGGTACAATCTACTTCAATTTTAGGGGATAAAACTTCTGGTTTCTTTTCTAATGTTTCGGTATTGTTATTTGTATTAACATCATTTAATTCAGATGGATGAACAAAATTGAAAATATCAAAATTCTCTTCATCGATGTTTCCTCCCTGAAGTATGGCTTCAATTTGATCATCATGTTCGGGTAACATCTGTAATACATATGATAAATTGATTAATATTAAATTTTAATGGTTGTGAGAAGGGGATGTAACAACTTCCATTTCTATAAAGTATCATACAGATAAGCCGAATGTGGCAACTTGAATTGAAGTAGGTGCTCAAACGTTTTATTTGAAAATGTATTTAAATCAATGAAATTTCAGTGCAGACATACTAAAATTTGGAATTTTGATTTTAATCCTTATTAATGATAGATGAGCAAGAACTAGAACAATTGAAATTGTTAACTGTCCAAAAAAGCATCTTATTTTTCCTGTATAAAACTTTAATTATTATTTTTTATTTAACCCTATCAGACTATTTGTACAAAATAATTGGAACAGATTCCTTGTCACATATCACAATAAATAAAATTCACCAAATTATTAGAGTTGTAAATTTTAGAATTTATGTCATATAGTCATGAACTACTCAGCTATGAAAATATTCTATTTCAATTATTTCTACACTCTTTTCTACACCATAATGTACTAGGGAAATACTACTAACATTTTTCACTTGAATTTTTTTTTGAAGTCGCAAAATATTGAGTATCAGGTGCTAAGAACAAAGAACATACAATTTTGAACTTATTGATGTATACAGTGGAACTTCCCTATAACGAAAGCGCTAAATCCGCAAAAAAAAATTCGTGATAAAGAGACAATAAATTTCTTTCTATAGTCGGCAATGTCGCGTTCTACTTCCCTTATAAATCTGAGTTTATCATTCAAACTGAAGCACTTCCTTTTCGACATTTTCGCACAACTTTCACACTACCGTAATGGTTAGATTGAAACCAAACAGCCAGGGGTGTATTAAAAACTGTTTCCGAAGGATCTCTCTGCCCGCCGTAATGATTTAGTTTATGGTCGGGATTTATAACGTACGTCCGGGATAATTTTGGAAAAAACCCACCCTTATACCTTCTCACCAATACCCATTCAAAGAGTGATGTTCTTTGAATATTTCGTTATAGAGAGAACATACTTCGTTTTAGAGGGTGTTTTTAACATGGAATTTGGATTCAAGGTGCAATGTCTTGTACGAAATTCGTTATACAGACGTTCATTATAGGGAAGTTCCACTGTATTTTACCGATTAATATTTGTATACTAATTTGACTATTTTGAAATCAGTCTACAGAAATAACTCCTGTTTACCACAACAAAATATATACAAATTATATCGACATGAGGGAACTGCAACTAAATACTTTTTTGACTTCGCAAATATAAAAGATCCCACAAGTTAACTTCAAAATAAGGGAATTGGACACTAAATATTTTTTGCAATTTAGGAATTTGCAAGATGTCTCTATCACATAGAAGATTTGATGGTAGGGGATAGTAATAATGGTTTCTGTTACATCCCCAGCATCTTATAGAATGATTGATTTCTTACTTTCACAATGCGACAATTCACATAGGATGATTTATGTTGTTTTTCTACTTGTCTACGTACATTAGTTTCCTGAAATCATTCAAATATATATATATGCAATAAGAGAATATGTGCATGAAACATATTTAACTCATAATAAATATTAAAGATTCATAAAAGGAGTACAATATATTATATAACTAAATTAAATTAATGTTGTTAGTAAGGCTAAAACAAGAATACTAATGGTTAGATAAAATGTATTATTTATTTCTAGCGAGATCTTACCTTCCCGAAATCTTCTAATAGACAACTCTGGAGCAAATCAAGCTGAAATGATATAAGAGAATCATAAATTAACTGAAATTTTTAAATAGAACATTATCTTAGAGGAGTAGAAGCTACTAAAAAGAAATGTATATCAAATATACAAATCTAGTTTCCGTAGCCACCAGGTTATTAAAAAGCAATTCATATTCAGAAATGAAACACTGAACAGAGTATTCCTGAATATGTTGAACGAATCATCAGCCACTGAAATATGACATTGTTCGAACTCTTGTCATATTGCTACATGATGCTATCAGTAATTATGAAGAGAAAAAATAAATAGTCATAAAGCCAGAAGTATGAAGATCGAGATTGCAGTCATAGTAAGAAGGAAAGTATTTTGAATAAAAGATTGTTGAGTAGAAAAAGTGTTGAGAGCATACAATTAGAAACAAAATTCGAGTTTTCTGTGACCTGTCATGTATTTCCTGTTGAGGATCACTCAACTCAGCACTTTGATAGACGCTGAATGAAAGTGGACAGATCCCCAGAATGATCTCAGAATTATTAAAAAACCATTAGAGGCATGCATATAATCCTGAAAGAAAGGAGAAAAACCGCAAGCCATGCAAATAACTCACATTGCTTTGTCCTTCGGTGTCATTTACAGAAATTTCTGTAGAGATTATAATAGCCTCATTCTAAAATTGTAATACTTCTGTACAGACTATCTAATCAATTATTTGAATTTATTTATACTTACGTTCACATCTAAATTGTCAGTCGATACAATGTCATTAGGGATATCACAGTTAAAGAGTTGCATAATAGGTTCCTGAGACATCTATAATCATAAAATAAATCATTAATTATAATGATAACAGTTAATAAATTATAACAAAAAGTCAATTTGTTCGAACTTACATTGGTAGGAGTATCTACTAAATCATAGTTTGTATTATCACAGTATTGGGGGCTTATATGCTCTGCAGCTGAATCTTGTGTCTGAAAAATAAGAAAATGTATATATTTAATATTGGAAAATTCATCGTAATACAACATGAATGAAAAATCAGAAAAAAACAAGTTTTTTTCTGCGAGTTTTGAGTATTTGAAAAATATATTACCATATTGAAGATCAGTATTATTGTATTAACTCACCTCATATTGTGGCTGATCCACAGATCCATTGATTAAATAATTATCATGGTCCTGTACTGTAGTTTCCAATTCCAAGCTTGGTGGCTAAATTAAAAGGTAAGATTACAGTGACTTGAACAAAAAATTGACAATAATCGTAAAATAAATCACCTCGAAACTTTGCATATTCTGATAATCCAGCAGAAAAGCCGATTTCAATAAATAAATAAAAATTGTGATAATTGCTTGAAATACTAAAATCTTCTGGAAAAAATTGCTCACAGAAAAAAGTTAGAATACTCACTGGTGTTTTTTGCTAGAGCTCTAAGATGACATTAGGTTTCAAAGATGTTTGATAGTCTTTTTACTGGATTTTGAGTAGAGATGGTAAAATGGTAAGAAATATTTACTCGAAAGACTCAATTCAAGAATATGAACTCTTTCTTTGTCAATTTTGAATGATTCCATTAGAATTATTTTATTTGGTTTAGAACAGTATTTCAAGAATGCAGTCAAGACTTTGTTAATAGAAAGGTCTTATTACAGCATTGGAGAATATTTCTCTGATGAAATTATTTAGTTAGGTATATGTATAAGTGGAATTTCGTTATAGTTTTTAATTTTTTTCATACTGTGTATCACCTGACTTGTCCTATACACTGTTATGTGTCTTAAAGGATCAATAAATTATTATTATTATTAAACATCCTGGTACTAAAGTCCGTTCAAATATGAGAAGGAGCTTTGTAAACAAACAGAATTATCTGGTTGCGCACAATAAAGCTCGTATATTGGTCAAAGTTTCATAAAAACGCTCCCTTCGACCGCCCTAAGAAACTGCCAGGATCGTACTGCGAATGGTACTGGATAGAGAAATTTTTTGACAAGTGTATATAGTGTGGAACCTCCAAATGGAATAAATTCGATAAGGAATGAATGAGAGCGTGTATATATTTCACTTGGAAGTGCTGTAAGAATTGCATTGGTATAATAATATTCAGTTAAAACTGAACGATTGTATGAAATCTCCTAGATTCGACTCTGGACGGAAACTACCTAATCAAAGGAACTCCTACTGCTACGCCAAACTTGTTGTTATTGCTCCTTCTTACATTTGAACAGACTATTATCATCAATCGATGACCAATATAAATGAATATATTTTTCTTATTGCTTCTTATAGTTATTCAGTATTTTGTATTAACTCACCTCATATGATGCCTGTTCTGCAGATCCATTGATTATATAATTATCATGGTCTTGTACCGTAGTTTCCAACTCCAAGCTTGGTGGCTAAAGTAGAAGGTAAGATTATAGCGACTTGAACAAAAATTAACAATAATTGTTGAACTTACCTCGAAATGTGGAAATTGCCAAAATTCACTATTTTCATAATTTCCGGGGACATCATATTCCTGAAATTATACAATAAATATTTTTAGTTCAGGTCTTAATATTCGTGATATATTTTTCCTAAATTATTCCTGTTTTGAAATGTTTTTTATTATTAACTATTAAGGTAAAGGTTATACTTACACAACCATTGATTTCATTATTAAATTTGTAAAAATCTATAATCCCACTATCCTTTTCAAAATCGGAGTCCTAAAACAAATACATATTGATTAGTTCACAAGATAACACTAGAAGAGCTTGTTTCAAGTAAAGGAATTCTTTATTCGAATATTCATATTCAAATAAAAAATATAATATTACAGCAATCAGATATACCTGAATGATTCATTATAAAAAAACCACATGTCTGGGAACGCTGCATTCTCAAAAAAATATAAGAACAAGAAAGATAAAAAAAAATTGATGAATGAAACTTTGGATGAATTTTTAAAGCGGGAGAAGTTTAACTCTCATGCAACATCTATCAACATCATTCTTGCCATAATACATGAAGTTGAGAACAGATATTAATTCAAACAATAGCTTAATTGCTTCAATAAGGTATAGCTGATGCACCTTTCTTGCCCTAGTAATAAATAATATGTGGTCTATTTAGATAATCGACCTAATATACTCACAGAGTAATCGCTATATCTGGTGTTGGAGTATTCCGAATCAACTGAAGATTCAATCCCTTCCAGCGAAGGTCTGAAATAAATGCATGTGTCAATATAGGGTTTAAGCACTGATTATAGTTCTGAAAGTTTTTCAGAAGACTCGAAATTAAAATAGTTGTATAAGGAATAGTTGCCATGCTTCATGTTATAATGTACTCACGCATTATCTGAATGGTAAATTGTGGAATTTTCAGACCTCACTGAACATTGCGATTCGTTAACCTGAACAAAAAATACATTTCAGTTAAAATGCTGAATAGCAGAAATTGTTAAATTCCTTACCCCTGAATATGTGCCATTGAAGATTAGAGTTTCCATCCTTGCTGTTAACCTTGCACCTCGATTATCTTATGGTGATATACTCTCTTTCAAAAAACACTGAAATAAACACAATACTTTGAATGTCTCTTAAAACACCACATACAATCATTTTACTTTGCGAGCAGAAAATATTCGAATAACAGTATTCAAATATTTGGAGGTTATAATAGAAGGCGTGCATATTTTGAACGATAAAACTTTTATTAAGAATTGAAACTACGAAAATATTATTGCAAGCAATTCTTCTATCTTTAACTTTGCCCATTATGTACACTTCACTGGCCATGTTTCCTTACTTTTTTTCAATTTTGAAAAATTTCGCTAGCAAACTAACACGTGAACCTAAACATCAAGTATTTCTTCCAATACTATGCTCTGAGCGGCAATCTTGAAAGCGTGATGCGCAACCAGTGGCGGCGCAGTTGTTCTTGTCATGATTTATGCCATATTGTTCATTGATCTAAGGTGAAATAATATTTTGAATGGATTTTTGATATCATTTGTGTGAAAAAAAAACGTAAAACTGTTTTCTGTTCATAATTGAATCAATGTCAACGTTTGTTTAGGCATTCCTAATGGTTCTTGAAGGGCAAGACACGTGGGTTTTCCGAAAATAATTTACCGTTATTTTCGAATTCCGTTACTGAGATGCGCAAATTCTACCGGAACTTTTTATTTGCCCAACGCGTGTTTCCGAAAGTTTAGGTTAATTTCAGATATAGGTATTGCGCCATAATTTGATCATAATAGTGAACATAAACACAGTTATACTTAAATTCGACTTCTATTCTACGAAATGAAGAATAGCTTTTTCACTTTTTCGGAGGAAAAATTAATTGGCTTCATCTTGCACGTGGCTGTTGATAGAGAAATGAAAGTAAGAAGTGGAGACATGGAGTCCGCTTTAGATACCGCTTTTGAAAAATGGCAAAAAATCTACTTTATCATCTCAAAATTGAAATATCGCAGCTGAGTTAGATGGTTTTCGAGGTATAGAGAACTGAAATTTTATTTTTCGAATAAATTAATATGTAACTAGAAATCCGATGGGTTCGAAAGTTATATTAAGTTGCTCAATAACGAAGACTTGTGAAATATTTCGTGCGTATTTTGATAGAATAAACATTTTCGATATTTCAAACTAGTTCCACATATACAGTGTGTTTGATCACGAGTTAGCGATAATTTCAGGTCATCAAATATACCTAATATTATCGACAAAAACACCCAAACTTGGAAGTTACCCCTTAGTTTTGGAGTAGCCCCCATTTTAAATTTACTTTTTTATTTCTGTCGACCCATCCAATAATATCGATTTCTTTGGACATAAAGCTCCTACAGATGTGAAAAAAATGTTTTTTGAAAGATGATACTACCACCTTTCATTGAAGTATAACAATATAAAAACACTCAAATTGATAACGCCATAAAGAAATTCTTTGAAAAAGTTCATAGTGCAATTATGTACTGATTTTCTCAGTAAATCCGCAATAGTACAAGAACTAGCACATTGAAGTATAATTTTTTTTCAATGATTTAACACTCAAGGACACAAGCTACAAAACAACACTCACATAATTTCTGTAAGTTACATAATTTGAGAGTTATTGCTGTTCGAACATAATCACTACGTGAGCAAAAGACACAAGACAGAGGTCGTCATGAAGGCCACTGCCTGTCTACAGGGCAGAGGCGGCCATTTTGAGCAATTTTTATGATTAATTTGTTTGTTTGATCACTGGAAATTATCGAAAGTACAGTACTGAGGTTTTTTTTTATTTTACCAATTTTCATAAGGGTCATGTTCGAACAGCAATAACTCTCAAATCATGTAACTTACAGAAATGTGTTGTTTTGTAGCTTGTGTCCTTGCGTGTTAAATCATTGAAAAAAAAATTAAACTTCAATGTGCTAGTTCTTGTACTATTGCGGATTTACTGAGAAAATCAGTACATATTTTCACTATGAACTTTTCCAAAGAATTTTTTTATGGCGTTATCAATTTGAATGTTTTTATATTGTTAAACTTCAATGAAAGGTGGTAGTATCATCTTTCAAAAAACATTTTTTTCACATCTGTAGGACCTTTATGTCCAAAGAAATCGATATTATTTGGAAGGGTCAACGAAAATAAAAAGTAAGTTTAAAATGGGGGCTACTCCAAAACTAAGGGGGTAAACTTTCAAGTTTGGGTGTTTTTGTCGATAATATTAGGTATATTTGATGACCTGAAATTATCGCTAACTCGTGACCAAACAAACCGAATAACAGAAATCTGAACTACATATAAAGCGTCGATATAATAAAATGTCAAAAAAACAACAGCTAGGTATAGCTAAACATTTGACCAAAGATGCATGATAATAAAATAAATGATTTCAATGTACCGGTGTCTAAATTCGTTGTCTAGTGAGGGGATCTCAGAAACCCGATGAGATAGAACAAAATGTAATAAAGAAAAATTGATAACTTCAATGAATTATACTGAAAAAAGGGAAGTGCCTGTATAATGTTTTAGTTTCATGTTTATAACTTCAGTAATAAGGAAGTTATGAGAACTTTTCATTTGACGCCATTTTCCAATTTTCTCTAATAGCTCGAAAACGCTTTGACTTGGAAGGTCGCGGTTTTCACCAAATAAAATGTGCCACTCATTTTGTTCTAGCTCATCTGGTTTATGAGATCCCCTCACTAGACAACGGTTTCAGGACACCCGGTACCTGAGTGATTATCAACAAGAATACAATTGCCTTCAAGATCTTTCGATCTTTTGTTAATATTGTCGGTCCAACTAGAGATATTTGAAATCTATAATTTCAACCATTTTAAGATGTTATAACTCGCCACAAAAAGGTAAGTAAAGTGTCTCTATAAATGATAATAACAGCGCAGTTGGCGTTGGAATATTATGAATATTTATTTTATATTCTGATGTAAACTTTAATTTTAACAAACGATACTGTGAATTTAGGCTGGCCATTCCAAAAGAAATTTAATAGTGTAACTGTAATTATAAATTTGTAAACTTTGCATAAGAAACGATAAAATGGAAAATTTCCAAAGCAACCTACATTGGTACAATCATTTATAAAGACCCCGTATGAATTCTGAAGATCTTATAGTTACAGGTACTGAAACATAGTAATATATAAAAATTCAATCCAATTTTACGTTAATGTTTAAGATGATTTTCGTCTAAAATTACAGATTTTCGGTCATAATAATGCTATAGAATGATGTTCCAAAATAAAGAGATTCATGTTTAATGTCTGTTAAATATTTTACCTCATTGTCGCACATTCATATCAAATAATCATAAAGGAACGTTCACGCCTAAACACCAAAATAAGCCCAACAAATAAATAGTCAAAAATGTGTTAAGGTGCAAACAAAGTATGACTCGGGTATGTAATAAATTGTGAAAGCACCCGACCCAAATGGCAAGTACTGACTTAGCATACAAAAGCTGTAAATGAACAATAGAAGTAAGACTCTTTTTTCGTTTGGTACAAAACCGTTACGGTGTTTACTGAGAATTGCGGAGACCTTATGGTCTAAGCCAACTGAAATCAGGTAGAAAGATACGACTTGGGACATCATTTAAATATTTTTGGAATTGCCGCCTGCTCGGCCATTGTAGTATTTAGCAAAAAAAGTGAAGTTTTATTACTTTGGGATGACCCTCTAGACTTTAGAAGGAAGAGTTTGCCCAAGTTAATCCCTTTCTGATTTACAATACTTGACATCTCATTGCGAATTTTTGTTCGGTGACAGATATACAGATGTCTAACGAGTGTTGGTATTATATAATTCTATTATATGTTTCGAAAATTATGAAAAATAGCTCCGTTCGTTTATTATTATGTTGTCGGGCATAAATCCATTCAACTACGGATTCTTCATCTAGTTATGATGACCAAGCGAATAAAGTAATTTATACCTCAGCCAAATTCGAATAGACAAAAACCATCGACAAAAGAAGACTTTTGTCTAAGACAAAAAAGACTCTTTCTTTTGTTTAAGACAAAAACTGAAGTCGGTCTCTAAGACCAATTTTTATGGAAAACTCTATCTATATCTAGACTAAATAACAAGCGCAGCTTTCAACTAAAAACCAGTGTGAATTTATCACTTCGTAATCATTCTTCTAGACAGTATTGTTAGCAAGCAATTACTAAATCGAAAGATATAATGCAATAATGGTAAAAGTACTCAAGTGACATCATAAGTAATTAAAGAATGAGAATTTACAGATGTCCTATAGCTTTAGCTCGAATGAAGCTCATTATTTAACATTAGGTACCTAATAACGTGATCATTGCACATTTGGGCTAAACGATGCATATGAAAAGTATCATACTATCTAGTGCAAATCTGTGAGTTTTCTACAGAACTTCGGGGGTATACAATTTTCTGATATCGACACAAAACAATAATTATTTTTCTGAAAAAACTGATGTTTTGACTCAGTATTTAGTAGGTACGTTAAAATGTATGGAATTTTATTATAGTGGGATTTTTAGCGCTACGATGTTTCTTGAATTCATTCAATTTAAAATTCCTTTGAAGGTTCATTCGACCCGCTGTAGTCTCTTAACTAATTCATATCTTTTTTCACATCTTTGAGTCTTGTTGAACAGCTTTTGTTTCCATATAATAGAAATATTAGGCGATTTTTCCGAATAAGGTTTGTAAACTCTCTTTTAGTTGATGACTTCAAGATTAAATAATCTGTTGCGGCAATTAAAATGTTTAATCCTTAGACTAAATAACTCTTTCTTCAGTCTAAGGTTTAACCGCATGCACAGTTGTAAAATATTTTCAGAAATATTGAATGAATTTGCTCAAGTATTAGATTGTACAAGGGCTGCTGTGAATAACCAAAATTCCTTTGAAAACTATAAAGGAAAGGTGAAAGTAGATTTATTTCATTTGAATCATATTGAACTATGTAGGTAGTATTTTGTTTTTATTTTTGATTGAGTTTCACAAATCTGAGATTGTGAAGATTATCAATATTGAAAAATGGTCATTCAAAGAGTTGTAATTTAAGGTACTCTCAGGTTTTGTGAAACACATCATAAAAAATAACTTTGCGCTGTAACGTTATTCACCTACCCTTTCGGCAGCATTCCGAGAAAAACCTCCACTCAACATCAAAAGTCTCGTATCCAATTATGTTAACATAATCCAAAGTCTTGTGTCACATATAATACACAAATGTACACACACGTAAATTCCACAGTTAGTCCAAATACGAAAGAAATGAAAGAATCTTAAAACCGTAGCGTACGACTATATTGCCTGAACTTCCAGTTTCGACTGATTTTAACCGGTCTTATGCCCAAACTCTTCCCAAACTTAACTTGTGAGAATTTTGGTGGGGGTAAGCCAACCCTGCGCAGAGGGAGAATTTCAAACTGGCCGTTTCGAAATAAACAATGAATGGGCAGAAACGCGAACTCAATAAATAAATAAAATAATAGAAGCTGAATTCACAATCTTGATGTTGATTTAGTTAATACCTATCTTTTGAAAATGGTTGGTTATACAATTTTTTCATAATTCGAAGGTTTATTGATTTTGTTGATTTGTCTATTTTTCGTGAAATTATCAAGTTCAGAACATCTGTTTTTTTCACTACTAGTTTTGAAATTAATTGTTGCTAATCCATTTTTGTTGTTACCTACACACTGTGGCGTTTGATTTGCCTAAATATTCGAAATCCTTCGTAAAACATTTAGAAAAAAACAAGTAATTACACAAACCCAATACATAACAGATAATACTATTTTCGTTTCAGTTTCTATAATGCATTCGAATGCATACATTAATTTTATGGAATTTTGAACCTACTGAGTTAAGCTAAAATTCCATCTTTGAGAAATTGTTCTGAAAAATTGAAAAACGATCTGGTTTCGGTATAATTTGAACGATCAGAAAAAAATTTTATCCAAATTTTTTTCTATATATCTAGATGACGAAACCAAAACCTTAATCAAAACGACGAATAGTTATGCAAATACTGTTTATGTTCCAAAAATTGTAAGAAACATGGCCATAGTATCAGTTTATGCAAAAGAATATGCCCATAAAAAGAAAAGTCAAGCCAAGTTCTTACTAATTTAGTTGCAGATAATCAAATTCAACCTATGGCATTGACAATTAATCGATATGAAATAACTCTGAGACAGTTGTGCAGATTAATAAGGTAAATCAAGTTTTGACGTCATATTATTCATTTTTCATATATGTTTCTCGATAGTTATTTTGCTTTTGAAATATTATTTGGGCTATTTTCATATTTTTCGCCTCTTCCCTTTAACGTTTGGGCCAACAATCATCAATCCCTCTTCCGGAAACTCACTTAAAAGAATTTAAACTTTCAGAAAAGCAACTTTCGTTACTTTTCGAATATGTTTATAAGTTTTGAATATAATTAAGTCAGATATACTCTTCATATCGCATAAAATAAAATCATCAACTTTTATGTTACCTAATATGTATAGAATTTAACGATTCAATGGTAAATGTGAAAAATAAACGAACGTTTCGTTCTAGATACTATTTCATTCTGTATGTTATTTAATAGTATCGTTTATTTATCGTTTATCTTATTTCGGGTACACCGTTTTGAGCCCTCCAGTTACTACATTTCTAATTAGTGTTACCAACCCCCAATACCAAAATAAAATCATTGAATTTTTGAATATCAAGTATTACTGGAATGTTAAGGCTTTTTGCATTTGCAATCGAAGAAATTGTAAGCATCTTTACACAATACTGTTATACCTACTCCTCACTGGCAATTTTGGTACCTATTCAACGCCAAAACCCCGCAGTTAGAAGCAGGTAGAAGTTGACGATGTATTTGCCTTTTACGTTTTTGGAAATGCCTTGTACTTACAAGCAAGAAAATTACTTTATGATGGCAACTTACCTAGGCTAATCTTTTAGAAGGATATTAGGTACTCAGGTAGTTTGCTTATTAAGAAGGGGATATAATATAAATATCAATATCACCACTTTAGATTAATACGTATTTCAATAACGTAATACTGTGTGATAAGTGCGAAATATATTCATACAGAATTAGTTTCGGAAACCTTCTGGGAAATACCCATGCACTCCCGGACGTTATTTCATGAGAAAGAAGCATTTCCGGCCGAGTCCAGGAAGTATACGCACTTCATTGAGTATGCTTTGAGTTTTGATCATTACCATTGCAGCGAAAAACGGCTAACGGGCTGACAGTTCATAATGAATAAGTTCTCAAAAGTTTGCACAACTAAACATAAGATTTGTCCCAATTAGATTTCTATCTTTGAAACTTCGAGTACCTTTTAGTGAACCTCGAGAACTAGGTATTTGCCCCCAAAAATTTTAGTTCATTCAGTTCAAAAGGATTCTCCTTCTAAGTCCAACCGAGTCGTTTTTAACAGAAGACCTACTCAGCTCTGAATTCGAAAATTACAGATATTTGGACAAAATAATGGCTCGATGTTCCTATAACTTAGATTAGAGCACTAGAAAGATAGGATGCCAGACAGGCTGACTGGGTCCAACCATAGACTCGAAAATTACAGATGGTAATGTCAATTCTCAGTTTTGCTCTATTGTTAGTTGCGTGCTTTTTTGAAGAAAAGTTAATAGAAAGTATTGATGGTTGGACCCAGCATGGCTGTCTGGTATACCCCTTTCAGAGCCTTATTTAGATGAAGCGCGTCAAAATAGAAAATTAGTGTGAAAGTCACGTGACGCCCTGTCTATTCTTTTATATGTCAATGGAAAAAATCGACAGTGACATAGGCTACTCTTGCTCGTATAACTCATTTTCGGGAAAAATTATCGAAATACCGAAATATACTAGCAAATTCAAACGATCAGAAATAACGGTTGAGTGACGTACGCTTTAGCATTCAATTCATTGGTTCAATGTTGAATCATAGTTCACAACGATGCCGACTTACTGAAGGGTTTACCAATAAGAGGTGTTATTTTGAATAGCCTACTATTTCGGTATATGTCACGTTTGAAGCTTTTATTTTTTTACATTTGACAAGTACAAACTACGCCATTAATAAAAATGGAACGATGCACGTTTAAAGCACGCACTGAATTTTTAAAATTCACTATAAAAATGGTGATAATATGGCAGAGACTGCGTAAAACTCGAACATTTTGGGTCGTCGTGAAGCACCTTGTCGGACCGCCATATAGAAATTGGTGGAAAAATTCAAGCTGTTGCGACAAGTTAGTAATGTGGAGAATGAAACCCGTCCACGTCGCTCAAGAACAGCCGAGAATATTGCTGCTGTAGCCGAAAGTGTTGAAGAAAACCCGGGTTTCTCCATTTCTCGTCATTCTTCGAAATTAGGCATGCCACAAACGTCATTACACCTATTTTGCATAAAGATTTGGGTACAAAGGCTTATAAAGTTCAGTTGACACAAGAACTCAAGCCGACTTGGAAAACCCAAGAGTTATTGTTGAAAAGCCTCTCTATCCTCAACGTGTGAACTTACGATGAATTGATTGCACTATCGAGAAAATATTAGTGATTTTTATGGCCGAACTTAGATATTATTGATCTGGACAACGTTTACTTTCAACAAGGTGGCGCTACGTGCCACACAAGCAACGAAACCATTGATCTTTAGCGGAAAAAGTTTCCGGCTCGTGCTATCTCTCGAAGAGGTGATCACAATTCTTGTGATTTAAAACCTCGCGACTTCTTCCTTTGGGGACACGTGAAAGAGAAGATCTATGCCAATAGCCCAGCGTCGATTCAAGACCTCAAAGATGGAATTCGTGAGGCTATCGAGGACATAGGGCAGCCACTTTGCGATTTGGTTACCGAAAATTTCATTTAAAGGATATGATCCTGTAAGCGAGGTCATGGTGGTCATTTGCGTGATGTTATTTTCCACTATTAACGGCATAATGAAATAAACGTCCGATCATTTATATTGAAAAATGGCATTTTTCAATAAAATATCAAAATAACACCTCTTATCGGAAAACCCTTTAGTAACACCGAGTTTAAGATTGTATTCAAAACCTCTTTGAGAAAGAAAAGCGAACATATATCAGAATCGATCAAATAAAATACATAAGATGCACAAATAACGAAAGAAAAAAACCGTCTAATTTACTGACCCACCATTATTAACAAAAGATGCTTTTATTGTACCGTAAATGAAATGATATTTATTTGAAAATTTTTGTTGTTGATTTCAAAGATGATGCTTTGTATGACGCCCTCTTCATTTAGTATGATGACGTGTTTGCGACTTCACTCACAAGTAATTAGGATTTCTTTTGTGTAGGGTGATGAAATTGGTACCTTCAAGATAAAGTGAATGAGACGAATGTTTCATGTTAAATGAATTGGAAAAAAAACAATATTATAAGCTCATTTACTGCAGAATGATTTTTAAGAATTCTAATAGCTTCTGAAGTGAACTATTGATTTTTATGATAAAAGTTGAACGTTTAGTTTCTGCAAAATTTAGCGGAAATTAAGTGTTTTACTCTCATCATACACCTAAGATGGTTTAGAGAAACATTTTCTTAATTCAAGTAATGAAATATGGGGTATTTCAGATCAAACCCGCGAAATATTCATCATTTCTAAAAACCAGCAAGAATTTTTTTAACAGGTTTTTTTTCGAAAAATCTAATGAATTCAACCGCCTGTAACATTTTCCTTTCGTAACTACATTTTTTAAAATCTATTTATAATTCGAATAAAAAAATCGAGAAGAACATTCACTGAAATTCAAAGTTTAAACATGAATTTTTTTGCAGAATAGTAATTAACGTAAGAAGTCCGGAAAATAGGTTTTTTTGAACTAGTAAACAGAAGTCTGCGAGTACGAAAATTCAAATCAAAGAAATCGAGAAAAACACATTTTCACTGAAACTTAAAGTTAAAACTTCACATGAATTTTTTTGCAGAATAGTAATTTACGTAATTAGTCCGGCAAATAAGTTTTTTCGGACCAGTAGACAGAAGTCTGCAAGTAAAAAACTATTTTAGGACGGTAGTGTAGGTACAGTATTTTTTTGGCAAAGGACCCCGCACACTTAGGTACTTAGGGAAAGCGGGTCCAGTGAATTTTCCCATTTCTACATATTATATTTATACCAACCTCAAGAACAATATATCAGATTTTCACGAAGGTCTTACATCTGGTTTGTTCTATAGGGCGTTCCAAATTGCAGCTACGAAAAATGAATCTTTAAATTTTGATGATAACTCTTCTAATTTTCAAAATTTTATCATGATGCTTTGTTTTCTGAATAACAAGATGTGACAGATATCCAAACACCGCCCACCACGTTAAGGTTCGTTATACAGGCTGTTCCATGAAGCTGTATAAGTAACTGTATGTAACTTTGTTAGTGACTTTGGGACCTTTGAGCAAGATTACTATGAGTGTGGTCAGTTATGTATAACACTTAAAGTAACGGTTTTTGGTCAAATCTCAGTATTTTTGGGTCCTCTATTCAGAAAAGTTGACGAATATTCTAGATGAATACAATACAAATAAAATACAAAAAAATCAGTGAAACTTAGTTGGGACTCGAACCGATGTAGGTATTAAATAGGGAAATGACACTGTTCTAAGGATTTTAATATTAGTTGCCAATAATTTAATTATTTTGACTCTAGAACTCAAAACAAATTTTCTATATTTGAATTCCTGTAGTAAACGAAACCGTTCGATATTTTACAATTCTGTTTTCATATTCGTGATTGATAATTCAAGAAGTACAGTTGTACAAAATTTCATCCATTTCGAGTGAAATTTTTTTGTCGCTGTAGACATGTAGACATATGAAAAAATTTGTGTTCGATTTTTGAAAGATTTTTTTCACATAAATTCTTAGAAAATTGTGTTCATTCAGAAAACAAAAGTCAATTGACAACCGCAAAAAAAATTGGAACATTGCAGGTCTTCTGAATAGAGGACCCAAAAATACTGAGATTTGACCAAAACCGTCACTTTAAGTGTTATACATAACTGACCACACTCATAATAATCTTGCTCAAAAATGACGTTTGACACCCTGTATCTCGCTTATGCTTCGAAAACGGATATATTGTATAAGGCAAAAATTATTCTCCCGATGTCCTCTACTCTACACGAAAATATATGTTTGTGCAGTTTATGATGAACACCCTGTATATGAGGAGATTAGTGACACCACATAATGTCCATCCTATGCATTCCTGAAAAAACACTTTTGGACCGACCTATCATAATAATTATACTAATGAAAACCTATATTCCTTGACAGCAATCTCAACTACAGATAAGTTTTAAAGAAAAATTGTATGAAATCCGAGTTTAAACTAAACCTGAATATTTTGCAACTGTTTTTTGTACATTAATGAAACTTCCTACAGAAGTGGACATACATCATGGTATCATATTTTGAAAAACTCAGGGTGGTCCCAAAGTCACTAACAAAGTTACATACAGTTACTTATACAGCTTCATGTATAACGAACCTTAACGTGGTGGGCGGTGTGTTGGATATCTGTCACATCTTGTTATTCAGAACCCAAAGCATCATGATAAAATTTTGAAAATTAGAAGAATTATCATCAAAATTTAAAGATTCATTTTTCCGTAGCTGCAATTTTGGTACGCCCTATAGAACAAACCAGATGTAAGACCTTCATGAAAATCTGATATATTGTTCTTTAGTTGGTATAAATATAATATGTAATATAAGGAAATTCACTGGACCCACTTTTCCTAAGTAAGTGTGCGGGGTCCTTTATGAATTATTGAGATTCGTGATAAAAACATCCAAACTTTCGACAATTAATTTTATATAATGAACTACCAACCCTTATTTCGTTGCTATATTAATGTTCAACTAGATTTATCAAAATGATACTTTTAGGCCTATTACGTATTTTCTGGACGAGGCCAGGAAATGCTACTTTCTCAAAGAAAAAGCTTCCGGAAAGTGGGTACTTTCCGGACGGTTGCCGAAAAAATTATCATTTTCGCCTAGTTTCTGAATTCATTTTGTGAAGAAATTAATGATATTCTCTCCGACCTTAAACGCGATAACTTTAAGAAGAGAAAACTAAACTAAATTTAATCTATGAACAATAATATTTGATCATTTACTCAACATTCGATTTGTCTCGAGGAAATGAAATTTATTTCTGTTATGTATCAAGCCTTGTTTGAAAGTATTTCGTTTCAGAATCAAGACGCTAATATTCTACGTCAAGATAGGTCAGAGACTGATTAGCCAATATACTTCCATCGGAATTTTTTATTTGTCGAAATATTTTAATATATTAAAGATCAACAGAAAAACGCACATTACAGAGAATAAATTATAATATCAGAATGTATCGAATTAATGAATTAATCTCACTATTGAAGAGATTCGCAAAACCTGCTTCCGAAGTTAATCAAAATGAAGATAAAATTAACTGAAAATTAACAGCAGCAAAAATAAAATATGATTTCGGAAATAATTGAATCAATGAATTAACTCAACTATAGAGGAGATTCACAGAACTTGATAACTTGCTTAGAAGGTAATCAAAATAAAAATGAAATTAATAAAATGAAAATTAACCAGAAAACTGAATAAAATATAATTTCAGAAAGCACTGAATCAATTAATTAACCCCATTATAGAGGGCAATCATTACACCTGCTTCGAAGGTAATCATTATGAAAGTAAAATTAATGAACTGAAAATTAACAGAAGAGAGAACACTCAAGGAAATAAAATATATTATCGAAAAGTATTGAACCAATGATTTAACTCCCCTATAGAAGATTCACGAAAACTTACTTTTGAAGTTAGAAATAAAAATAAAATAAAAGAAATGTAATTAGTGATAAAGTTATTAACTTACCCTTTCAAAACGAATCCTTACAGATGAAGTAGACTGTGATAATAAGTATCATTGCTTTATATCCATAGGTCTGCACTTCCAGAAAAAATAACACTTCACAAATTAGTAACACGATATTTGAACAACTCGAATATCTCTCGAAATACTGGTGATATATGCACTGAGGCAAATCTCAACATCAACTGATTTTATATTCTTCAAAAATTTATTCTTATATCATGCCACTTACCTTACTTAGGACTGGAGTGGAGGGGATAAGCCCTTTCGGAGCAAAAGGGTGCTGAACTTCGACATAACAATGCCGACTAATTTAAACCTGCAGCAATTTAAGTGCAACTACTTCAAGCAGGTACTTCGGATATTGTTTGGCGAGGTAAACCATTTCCTGAACAAAGGGTAGTAGCCAAGATTATAATGATAAGACCTGTTTTCATTACCTATTGTCAAATGGGTATTTCCAGAAAAATCATTTTAGAAATTATGGACGAACAAAAAATCATAGCGATTTTACGTTTTCGTGTCGTAGTCAAGTTTTCGAAAAAAAAAATTCGAAATACCGAAAAAAGGTTTTGAATTCAAACGATCAGAATTGGCGGCTAAGGGTGTCTTACGCGTAAGCGTTCATTTCATTGGTTAGCTGTTTTAGATGGTTTAGATGTTAAATCCTTTGACTATAACCTTAGTATAAGGTTAAATCACAGTTTACAACGATGCCAATTGGCTACTAGGTATGTTGTGTATGCTTGCTAGTACGTCATCATGACTCGACGTTTGAACTTACGAGATGATAAATAGCATTTTCTATATTTGATTGAGAATTAATTACTTTGAACTCTGAATGAATAATTATATAGAAAGGTATAGATTTTACACTCTTAATGCTGTCGCGAGAAAGAAAAAAATTTTCTACAAACGTCAAAAAATGACAAGGTTCGCGCATTGGCAAGAATATGCGAAGTGATCCTTTTTTTTCATTTTCCTTTGTTACTATGACACCGTGCGCGAAGTAGTGTGCGAAATACTTACTTCGCACACTGCATGTAAACTATATGGGATTTTTATATTTTAACTTGGTGAATTTCTTGAAATCCACGTTTTCTTAACATTGAGTGTTGCTTTCAACATAGAATATATTGCCCATAGTTATAATACCTAATTACTTGATTTGGAAAAACAGTTCAAACCAGTTCAATATTTTTTTTCATATTAAGCTAAGCGTTTGTAGAAAAATTTGTTGTTTGCATCTCATGTGCGAAATACTTTGGTGATCTCGACTATTTTTTTAACTCGGCTGCGCCTCGTTAAAAAAATCAGTAGCATTTCGCGCACTAGATACAAAAATAACTATTTTGTACAACTGTCAAAAAAACTTGACTTTCTTCATCACTATGGATACGTAAATGATTACTTTCTTCTTTCACCGTTAAAAAAAAGTCTTATTTAACAGTGAAAAAAAATAAATACCGTTCAAAAGCACTAAAAAAAGTCTTTTTTTAACGGTGAAAGAAAGTAAAGACTGTATGCATAGAAATATTATATTGGAAGCATTGTCTCAATCATTTTATATTTCAGACGATATAAATTCACGTTCACAGTTGTACAAAAAATGTTGTTTGTATTTCGTGCGTATAAAATTCGTGTTTTCATGGCACATTCGAGTGAATTTTTCAACACTCTCATTTGCCATGGAAAAAACACTCATTTCACGCACTTAACACAAAAATAACTATTTCAACATACTGGAATATTCATTATTCGAGTTTTGAAAATGAGTAAAAAAAGTTTATAGGATTAGATATATATAAAACCTCAGTTTTTTGGCAGGAAGGCAAGGTGAAGAACAGAATACAAAACTTTAAAAAGTTGGCAAGATATGAGTGCACGAACAAAAAATGTAGAATTTATTCGAAGGATTATACTGAAGCTGAAATGTTGAATCTTCGTGTGAAACACTTTGTATAACTGCTGTAACATTAGTTTGAATTTTCATCATATGAATGGAAAGCTCTAAAAAAACACATTTAATTCAGATAAATGTCGTGGTCATTGAAAGTTGAAAAAATGTGAAAACCCTTATCAAACGAATCTGGCTATAGGTCGAATAATTTTAGTAGAGATTTCTTTTGATATTTCTCCGTTAGAGAAGTTTCACCTGACTTTTTAGTTTATTCGAGTAGGAGATTTCACAGTTTTTCGAGAATCTTAAACATGTTAATTGCCCAAATATTATATGTGAGAAAATCTGTTCATTGTAATTTGTAGATTATTCAATTTATTTATCACAAACATCATTTTCAAAACAATAAAATTGAATAAATTCTGAATAATAACTGATTTCAAAATCTTGAAGTTAATATAAAACGAAAAGGTTTATATTATTCTGTTTCATTGCATTTTGGTAGTGTCGAACAATCTCAGCTTTTGTTACCAGTTTTCAACAGTTTTATAAACAAATACCTGATGGCTGAGTCATTTCATAAGAAGAATGCTAATGTGTATTCAGAATATGAGATGATATTGTTTATGGGTTGTTGAGTGTAACATCCAGTTCCTACAGTTATTCCTTTCATTTCAACTTTTTTCGTTATCAGAATATTTGAAGGATATATGAATTATTTCTTTCATCAATTATAAGAAATTGGGATTCGAAGCGAATGACATTTATATCTAGAAATTGATGCGATCTTCAGATCACCCCACAAGAACTTGACTGATACATCTTGTTTGTCGGAAGACAAAAATGTAAAAAAATTTGAAATTATCTTCTGAAGACATTTCCTTATCATGAACTAAGCTATTCAAATACTTACTGAAATGATCGCACCCTTGGGCCAAAAATCAAGCTTTACGACATTAAGTCAAAACAAACGCGAAAATATCAGTCGGAGTATAAATATTCTTTTGTAATGAGAGCTAACAAAAATACAATACAGGAAACAAAAAAGGGCCTAGCTGAGGTCTGTGCAAAACGGGGTACCATACTATTAGACGTATATGATATCAGAGCATAGGGAAAAACCTCAGTAAAAAAACCCTGTCTCGCCGTTTTTACAAAAATTGAAACTCAAAACTATTCGAATAAATACCTTCAATATTCAGATACAGAATACTTCATTCAACCAGGTCTGGCATTCCAAGTGATGATTTTTCGAATCTCCTGTTCTTCTAAGACCGCTACAGGACCCTATTAAGGGTAATCATCTCCCATAGATTTAAATAGTGGAATTTCATCTAAAATATCGAATTCAATTTCGGAATAATGATAAAAAATGTTTGACAAACTCATGTCAGTCGGAGTAAGAAAATAGCGGTGATCGAAAAATTTATACCTATTAATTACTTAGACAGAACCGGCGCATTCGCCAATTTGTTAAACACAAGTCGTCCTTTTGGGTACTTTCCTATTTCCTAAATAAGCCAGTTTTAGATTCGAAAAGCCAATAAAATTAGGAAACAGAACGATATCATACATAATACAGTATGCTTTAAATTTTTTTGGAACATCTACTAAACATTTCCCTATCAAAAAGTAGACGCATCAAGTCGTTTCATCAAGTAAATGTTGAGCATCTCGCAGAAAAACAGAGTGGTCCCGTTCGAGAGGCTGAAAATTTGAATTCGCCCAAGGAACTATATTCGACAAATACTTCGTTTTCGAAATTGCTTTAGAAAAAATTAAATTTTTAGATATTTTCTAACCTGATGGTTATATTTCAATGAAATTTTCTAGGCCTCACTTATCAACGTGGTAGCCAGTTTCTTTATGGGAGTTATTTTTTTGTCCAACCAGTGATGTTCAGACTACAACTTAACAGGATATTTCAAGGGCAAATTTGTTACGCCACTGATTTTCTGGAAAATAAACAGCAACTTTGAATTTTTCACATTCATTTAGTGAGGAAACTACATTCTTGTACTTTTTCAGCTAACCTACGCCCACGCATATCGGAATGCTGAATAATTGAATATTTCTTTAAATTAGGAGATGTAGAAAATGCATTGAATTTATGGATGATAACATTTCGGATAGTTTTTTTGAATGTATTCTCTGTTATTGTTTTTGAATGTTTAATTTTTTATGGATAGAATGTTTATCTGGAATTCACACTCTTCAGTTTAGGAAGCTGCTTAGTTGACAAGTAAGGGGGAGGATTTTTTTCTCCCTCATTGAAAGTTGAAAAAAAAAATTTACTTTCAAAGGAGCAAAACTGTTAAGTGAAATACCAGGACGAACGTTACTGGTGATAAGACAGAAATAAATCAAGATAAAGTAATGAAACATACAAATATCTCCCATTCAAGACAAATCACAGAGAACTTTGATCTGCTGTCCTTGAAATCCGGATTAATTTTTATGTAAATATTCATTCATTCATATTACCTTTGTCGATGATAACTCCTAAAAGGCATTGTTGCACATTCCCTCTGTTCAAAACTTTTAAGTTTTAAGTTAGTTCTGCGTTATCATCGAGCATCTTAAAATCAAATTTGAATCCGATGAAATTTCTAGTTTTGAAACTATTCGATGAAAAGCTCCAATCATAATAACTCAGGAACTATTCGACCGATATGTTGCATTAAAGATGAGTACCCTGTAACTTCCCTGACAATTTTCCTCTCTAGTTTCTTCCTAGACATATTCATGATTCATAATTCGGAAATTATAGACATTTGGGCAAATTTATAACACACTGCTTTGCTAGGAAGAAAACGCAAAAAATACTTCTTCAGATAATATGTTTTGTATGACATCCGCTAGATTCTTTTTCTGAAGTTCATTTGGATGATTCACGTATGGAATTGAAAACAAGAAATAATATTATTCAAAAATTTCATGGGGTGCTGACGCAACAACTCTTCGTACGGCAGCTCCAGCCTAAGTGTACTCTACTGCCGAATATTGTTGCCCTGTTTGGCTCATGCCCATGTACATAAGATTGATGCACAATTAAACTTTTCCATGGGAATAGTAACTGAAACAATAAAATCAACACCAACACCATCGTTACCAGTTCTTTCAAACTTTGATCTTCCACATATCCGCAGGCAGGCCCTAACATTGAAAATTTGGAATCTAATTCTTCTACGAATTCATATCAAATACTTTCCTATATTCCAGATAATAAGATTCCTAGATTAAAATCACGTAAACCATTTTGGTCCAATTATTTGCTGACCTCGAAAGCAATAAAAAAATTAGCAATCCGAGTTTAACACATGTATTATTTAAAACAAAGATTTAATAACCAATCCCTATAATAAAGTTCCTAGATTTGATCTTCCGAGGAAAATTTGGACTGTTTTTAATCGTATAAAAACAGGTCATGGCCGTTGTGATAGCATGCTTTTCAAATGAAAGTCAAATGTGAGTCCTAGTTGCGAATGCGGAGAAGCAGAGGAGACAATAGAACACATAATAAATAATTCTCCCATATTTGAATTTCAGGATGGCTTAAGCGCTATACATGAAGTTACAGAGTCGTTTTTAAAATGGGTTGTTAATTTTAAATCCATTTAATAGAGTATCATTCATTTTAATTGTTCCTTTTTTCTGCTTCGATTTTTTCGATTCAGATTCAGAATGCCGAAGGCATCTTTGAGAGAGTTTTCGGTTGGACTCAATATAGAAGAAATCCTTCAATAATCAGATAGTTTTTAAGTTTTATTTTTGTTGGAACAGCGATACAGGGTTTTTTCAGATTTTTCTACTGAGGTTTTTCCCTGAGCTCTGGTATTAAACAAAAAACAGTATGGTACCCCGTTTTGCTCTAACCTCAGTTAGGGATTTTTGTTTTTGTTTTATGTGTTGTATTATGTTAGCTCTTGTTTTCAAAAGAATATACAGTGTGTTTGGTCATGACTTAGCGATAATTTAAGGGCATCAGATATACCTAATTTTATCGACAAAACACCCTTAGTTTTGGAGTAGCCCCCATTTTAAATTTACTTTTTTATTTCCGTTTACCCTTCCAAATAATTTCGATTTCTTTGGATATAAATGACATGACATCCAGATATGGAAAAATGTTTTTGAAAGATGAAACTACCACCTTTGATTGAAGTACTTTAAAAACATTTAACTTGAAAACGCCTTAAAAAAATTCTTTAAAAAAGTTTTAGTAAAATATGTACCGATTTTCTTAGTAAATCCGCAATAGTACAAGAACTAGAACATTGAAGTATATTTTTTTTCAATGATTTAACACGCAAGGATATAAGCTACAAAAACAAAAATTACATCATTTCTGTAAGTTACATAATTTGAGAGTGATTGCTGTTCGAACATGAACACTACGCGAGGAAAAGACACAAGACAGGTCGTCATGAAGGCCACTGGCTGTCTACAGAGCAGAGGCAGCCATTTTGAGCAATTTTTATGATTAATTTCTTTGGTCATTAAAAATTATCGAAAGTACAGTACTGAGATTTTTTTTATTTTATCAATTTTCATAAGGGTCATATTCGAACATCAATTACTTTCTAAATATGTAAATTGCAGAAATTATTTTGGTATCGTTTTGTAGCTAATATCCTTGCGTGTTAGCTCATTGAGAAAAAAATATACTTCAATGTGCTAGTTCTTGTACTTTTGCTAATTTACTACGAAAATCAGTACATTTTTTCACTAATATTTTTTTATAAAATTTTTAAGTTATATGTTGTCAATTGTATCACTTCAATAAAAGGCGGTAGTATCATCTTTCAAAAAACATTTTTTTCACATCTGTAGGACCTTTATGTTCAAAGAAATCGATATTATTGGAAGGGTCAACGAAAATAGAAAAGTAAATTTAAAATGGGGGCTACTCCAAAACTAAGGGGGTGAATTTTCAAATTTGGGTGTTTTGTCGATAAAATTAGGTATATTTGATGCCCTTAAATTATCGCTAAGTAATGACCAAACACACTGTATAGTATGAAGTATTAGTCACTTCCCATCGATGTCATTTTAAGCGCATTTCAATGTAAGTATGCCTAATGGACATGAACAAGCTCAATTCAACGTCAGTATAACATCTCGATTATAATTTATAGTATTCGAATTGACATCATGCATCGTCAAAGAATTCAAAAAACATTTATAGATTATTTTGGTTCGAAACTAGTCTCATATTATATGATAGAGGTTAGTTCCAATCAAAGCATTCCATAGACGTCCTTCTGCTGCGTCAAATTAATTCGATAACGTTTGTTGTATTCTTTATACGAATAAATAATATTATACAATGCTGATGAATTTGATCATAATAATTTGAACAATCAGAAGTCACATAGTCAAGGCGCCCAAAAAAGTGAAGGTGACTCGAACAATTAAAGGTTTATATCTAATGTTCCTTTTAGAATCGTCAATCATCATTAGATGATGTTAACCAATACAAGCGCACTAATGGAGAGGTTTTTTTTGCTGTGAACGCGAGTATCTAATTAAGAATTACATCTCACATCAATATGCTATCTATTTGGAAATGTTCGGAGCCTTGGATGTAATAAAATGACTTCCTCACAAGGGCGTAGCCAGGAATTAATTTCGGGGGGGGTTTTGACATTTTGGCAATTGACTTTGTACGTGCCGGGAATTGTGAGGGTCGCTTTCTGAAGGAAGTATTAAATAAAAAAATTACTCTGAAACATTTCGGGGGGGGTTTGAACCCCCAAAACCCCCCCCCTGGCTACGCCCTTGCTTCCTCATAATGAGAAAAAATTTAAATTCACAATAAGTCAAGGGGTACCTATATTCTATTATGGATTTCAGATCATTTTTCGAATTAGTGTATTTTACATCATAAAATGTGTATTAAATAATATGGTGTCAACACTTCTCACTAACACTTATGATGCTTTAATGTATCGTCCAGAAAAAATCCGATAAAAGTAATATTATGATACACTCAAGTATGTCATGATAGGTACGTTGCAAGTATTTCATTTTTATTTCGAGATTCCGTTTGATTTTTGGAGTAAAGTATCCCAATTTTAATGTTTATGAGTAGATTTACTAATATAAGATCTCTACAAAGTTTTTTATTCATGAAGATTCTGAAAAATGATGGTGGACGTTGAACCGGATTTTGTCAGACAAACCCTTATGGTCAGGGAGTAACTTTTTTCAAATATTGGAGGAATTTTTTAACAATATTTTATTGGATGAAATGGAAAGATGCTCTTCAATATGAAAAATGTTAGCATTCCAATTATTTATGACAATTTACACTTCAATTTTTCACCATAGTAATTTCCGTTTCTTCCTTAACCCCTCTGTAGAGGAATTTGGAAATATTTTGAATATAACCGAAAACTATTTTACTCTTATACAAAATATTATCGATATCATGAAATTTTTGGTTATAATAAGAGATCCTTAAGATTATCAGATCTTAGAGTTATGAGCATTTCACTATTGCTTTTGAATGTTTTGGACAAGGTACTCTCAGCTCAGATGGCTCATTACAGTCGACTCTCGATAATTTGAAACTCAAGGGACCAACGAAAAATTTCAAATTACCGAGAGTTCAAAATAAAAAGAGTTCAAATAAACAAGAGGGAGTAAGGATGAAATTCAATTAAACAAGAGTTTGATCAGAAGTACATAGGTACTAATGATGTTGTATATGCGATTATGTATTATATTTTACATACATGATGATGTGTATATGATAACATGAGTATTTCATTTCGAAAAGAAGTATATGCAATTTTCATTTGAGTTCGTGACTTCCATCTAACCTAGCATTGTCCAGGGTGTTTTCTATGAGTTGAGAGCTGAGAAGAATTCATCGTTTGTTTCTGCCCTGAGGGCAGAAACCGAAAGCCTGAGCGAAAGACTTTTTCCTACAGGCGAGGAAATTCAGCTTGACGAAGCCTTTTCTTCCTATACTGGAGACATTTCCAGTGATTCGTTTCTTATTCTTTAAAATCATGGACAATGTAGATGGTAGAATATCGAACTATTTCGCAACATCTTTTCCCAATGTGCTATTTCCACCACCGCTTCGATAACACGTCTTTTCTCATTGAAAGACCCTTATTCTTTCTTCACTCATTTAATTCGAAAATTCGAAACCGGTTTTAGTTCAACGCAATTCTAAGGAAGACTGCGCAAACTCAATTAAGACAAGTGCAATATGAAACGAATCACAGAAGAGTGGGGATTCGAATTATAGAGTGTTTATGTGTTTTGACTTCAAATTAAAGAGTGTTATTGAGCAAGATATCACAGCTACAACTTCAAATTATCGAGGGGGTCAGAACCGTTGATTTTTTTCAAATTATCAAGTGTTATTCAAGGAACTGAAAAGAACTTCAATTATCGAGAGATTCAATTTATCGAGTGTCAAATTATCGAGAGTCTACCGTATATTTATAATGAGCTTTATAACTGAGACTAGTGTTCCCCAAGGTTCGGTGTCCGGGCCATTCTTTTTTACTATTTTGCTTCTCCCAATTTCTGTAATGTGGACGGGTACCTCCAGGATAAGGAGACGTTCTTCAGATATTAAAAAAAATGTATCAAATGACAATACTTGAAATGACAAACACTTTTTTGAAAATATTGGAGTTTCATTCATATTATTTATTCATTTCAATATGTATATACATGTATGGATTGTGACATATCAAAGTACCTTTCATTTGATATATCGCAATCCATATATTCCTATTTGTAAAAAGGGGGGCGTAGAGGGTCTCAAATTTAAACAAGCCTGCTTTCGAAATTACAAACCTATGTATTCTGCATTGTCTTTAGTAATAATTAGTAACGAAAAAAATGGTCTGATTGCGGTACTCTCCAATTACTAATTTTGAACGTTTTCCGAATTAAAAGACGGCACAATCAATTTACTTTCAGCTACATCGCTGAATGGTAATCGAATTACCTTTCATTTGATGTATCACAACCCTAATTTTCCCTTTTCCCCTTTTGAAAAATGAAGTGGTGGGGGTGTAGAAATATAAAATTAAAGAAAGCATAGAAGAATTGCTTTTGAAATCAAAAATCGTTGGGTGCGAGGATTTCCTTAATAATTCTTAGTACAAGAATAAGGCTACGTTCAGATGATGAGCGCTCAACGCGCGTTTTGCTAACGCGCGTTTACAACTACATGTAATTTGTTCACGGAGTACACATGCTAAGCTAACGCGCCTTTCTATGCAACGCGCGTTCAACGCTGCGCTAGCGCCGTACCGTAGTCAACGCGCGCTAACGCGTGCTAACGCGTGCTTCAAGATAACTGGTTTTCTATGCAACTGTTCAACTGTCCGGACAGAAATCGTTCGCAATGGAAAAGGAAGCTTTTAATAAGGAATTATTTTATAGATGAAATAGAAAAACGTCCAGCGATATGGGACATGACAAGTAGTGTTTATTCAGAGTTTATCCTTAATAAGAGCCAGTAACTCATCAAATGACTCAATTGACATTCTGAGGTAGTTGAAAAATTTGGGCTCAAACTGCCTCAACTTAGGATACGAAATTATGTAATGACTTTCAGTCAGCTTGTATGAAAAAATTGGATGAACCCAATATCCGTCTTCTTTCGCGTCTTTGCCGTCGATATAAAATCACCGTTATTGTCGAGGTACGTTACTTTCTTGGCCAGCTGTATATACCGTCTTCTGAGAAATTCCTGAAGCAAATAGCTTATAGGAGCATTTCTTTCTTTCTACAGTTCTATTTTGTGTACATGTATGAATAAAAATATTAAAATTGAACTCATCTTCGACTCACTCGGTGGAGATCGTTACCAACCCAATCAATCATGGTGAAAAGTTGCGAAAAAATTCAGAGGGTGAATCCTTGTCGAAAAATAGTATGTCTTTCATATCAACTTTTTTTTTCTCAAACCCCATACCTAAAACTAACAACAATGAAATCAAGCAGATAATTCATGCGGTCGAAAAGGCATAAAAAAAATGGGTGCTGTTTCTGTTTGATTGTAAGGGGTAGAAAAAAAAACGCTCCTAAATTTTGTTTCGTAAGAAACTTTATTTCATCTTTAGGTGGCTGTAACTAAGCAGAGATGCCTCAAAAAAAGGAAAAGATCAACTGATATCCTTGGTTTCGTCTATTTCGAACATTGCTAATTGAAAACCTTATGTATACCGTCTTCTGAGAAATTCCTGAAGCCTCGACATCGCAGGCAAATTGCGTATACGCGAACTTCGATCGCGGATAGAGGGAACAACCAGATACCTGTATGATTATCCGATTCAAATTCGGCAGGTAGTCAGTCTCAGTCGCGCGCCGCCGCTTCATACGTACACACTAGACGGACAAAGTTCGCGCGGCAAAGTGCGATAGATCGCAGGTTTCTTGTTCATTTTTGAGTGTTTTGTAGTGAATCTGCACACAAGTGATAGGCCGAAAGGTTTACCTGAAGGAACTTCTATTTTTTCTAGGTTAGTCCTGTGTGTCCATATATTGTTGTTTTGTCAAATTAATATTTGTCCGATGAGTTTATTTGTGAGATGAACGATATAACGATAACATTGATCTTTTGGGTGGTATTGTTGCAAATTGAGTCTGGGTTGTGTTAAATTATTGAATGGAAAAATGTCATTCATTGTTTTGGTTTATTATAGTACCGAGTAATGATTTTGGTTGAAGCAAAATTAAATCCCTTGTGAAATTTCTGTTTTTGGCGTTTTGATGAAAGAATGAAGGTTCACCTGAGTTATTGAGGTACCTAAGACCTAGAAATTTTGCTTACTTCGCATCTACAGAGTGTCTGTAAACAAGTGCGAGGGACTTTGGGAGATGATTCCTCAACGAAAATAAGCAAGGGTAGTTCATATAAATTTTGTTCTAAATCGACTCCCCTTCCAAGAAGAATCTAGAACATTCATTCTATGAAATTCTCCCTTAGAATATTCATTCTATGGAACATACGATGAAATGGAATGAATAGTGATCAAATCTGCTTTAAAGTTTTTATTTTTTCCGAGAAAAGTGTCGACTATATCGAAATTTGTAGGAAACTTTTTTTCTTCAAATTCAATGGAAACCATAATAGAATTTTATTTTTCGAAAATCTATCCCAAGAAACAATTTTTGAAGGAAATTCATAAGGGGTTGTTATTTTCAACCCCGAATAATAATGTGTATCTTGGAAGGCTTGGAAGGTCGGTTTCGAAAAAAAATAATATGAACTACCGTCTACCCCTGCTCATTTTTAACGAGGAAGTCTTTCGAATATGTTCACACAGCATAATCCGTTCGTTTTTTTTCGGAAGTTATACTGGGTGGTTCTGTTTCGAGTTCATCCTGTTCAGCCACGAATATAATGAATGAGAATAATTGAAACATTGATGTTTAAATGTTTCACCACTTAAGTTTGGGACTGTGAATTTGTGCGAAAAATGAATTTAAACATACTTTATATTCTCGTAAACTATTTGTTGACATGAATTGATATTTTGGATATTTGAATACCAAATAATCATCAAAATGTCTATTGACTTATTCTCATTGTTCAATTGGACGTTTGACAATGTTTTTCTCTGAAAAGGATGTTTGGATGTAAATTTCAGAAGGAACTTCTATTTTTTAGGTTAGTCCTGTGTTTTCATATATTGTTGTTTTGTCGAATTAATATTTGTCCGACGAGTTATTATTTGTGAGATGAACGATAACATTGATCTTTTAGGTGGTATTGTTGCAAATGAGTCTGGGTTGTGATAAATTATTGAATGGAACAATGTCATTCATTGTTTTGGTTTATTATAGTACCGAATAATGAATTTTGGTTAAAGCAAAATTGGATTCCCTGTGAAATTGCTGTTTTTGGTGTTTTGATATTATAAATAAAATTAAGGTTCACCTGAGTATTATTGTGAGGTACCTGAGACCTAGAAATTTGCACACTTCGCATTTACGGGTGTCTGTAAACAAATGCGAGTGTGCTTTCATTTCCTAATACAATAAATAATAATGGTCCAACTAGTAGAAGAATTCATAAGTAGGTACACATGCGAGGGACTTTGGGAGATGATTACTCTATAAAAATTAGCAGGGGGAGGTCATATAATTTTTTTTCGAAATCGACCCCCCTTCCAGGATGAATCTAGAATATTCATTGTATGGAATTCTATCTTAGAATATTCCTTTTATGGAACATACGATGAAATGGATTGAACAGTGATCATAAATGCTTGTAAGTTTTTATTTTTTCCGAGAAAAGTATCGATTGTATCGAAATTTTGCAGGAGACTTCTTTTCTTTGGAATTGAATGGGAAACCATGATAGAATTTTATATTCAAAAAATCTATCCCACGAAAATAATTTTCGAAGGAAAATCATAAGGGGTTGCTATTTTCAACCCCGAATAATAAAGTTATGAGATCAAAAAACTTGTGTGAGTAATCTACTTAATGAATCATATTATGTATAGTTTTATGACTCAATGTTGTTTAGGACTCATAAAAAAAATTTTAAAGCTGTCAACTTGTCATCGCCTTCCAAAGGCTGTATCTTGGAAGGGAGGTCGATTTCGAAAGAAATTTATATGAACAACCCTTGCTTATTTTCAACGAGGAAGTCCCTCGCATTTGTTTACAGACACTCTGTAACACAGCATAATCTGTTCGTTTTTTTTTCGGAAGTTATACTGGGTGGTTCTGTTCTAGTTCATCCTGTTCAGCTATGAATATGATGAAGGAAAATAATTGAACATTTGATATTTCGATGTCTTACCAGTTAAGTTTGGGAGTGTTAATTTGTGAAAAAATGAATTCACACATATATTCTCGTATAAATTGGTCTTCAGAAATGTATAACAACTCAAAATGTTTGTTGACATCAGATTATTTATTTTGGGATATTTGAATACATACTTATCATCAAGAGGTCTATTGACTTAATCCGAAATTGTTCAATTGGACGTATGTGTTTGTTTTCTTCTTCTGAAAAGGATGTTTGGATTTAAATTTCAGGAACTTTTCAGACTGATCAGCTCTGGAATTCTGGCTCAAATTTCGAATAGAAGATTTTGAATGATAGAATATGCCTACCTGAATTAACATTTTCAGTAAAAAAATTTTAGAAATATGTAATGAACCTTCAGAAATTCATGCCGATTATCCGTTTTTTGTTTCGTAATCATATTCGTAAAAAAATTATACTGAAATAACCAAAATAAGCTACCAAATTATAACGATCAGAATTGGCGGTAGTCAGTCGTAGCCGCGTTGCCGATACATACGTACACACAAGACGTACAAGTTCGCGGGGCAAGGTGCGATAGATCGCAAGTTTCTTGTTGATTTTTGAGTGTTTATAGTGAATCTGCACACTAGTGATAGGCCAAAGGTTTACCTGAAGGAAATTCTATTTTTTCTAGGTTAGTTCTGAGTTTTCATATATGTATTGTGAGATGAATGATAACATTGATCTTTTACGTGGTATTGTTACAAAATGAGTCTGGGTTGTGATAAATTGGTGAATGGTAAACGTCATTCATTGTTTTGGTTTATTACAGTCCCGAATAATGAACTTTGTTGAATGCAAAATTTAATCCTCTGTGGAAAATTTGTATGTTAGGCCGTTTGATGAAAGAATTGAGGTTCAACTGAATAGTACTGTTAGGTAGATACCTGAGACCTCGAAATTTGGCAGGCTTCGCATTTACACAGCATAATTCGCTTGTTTTTTCGAAAGTTTGGTAATGATACAATGGTTTGTTGGATATTGTGGAAATATTCTGAGATTTCAGGCTACATGAATGCAATAGAATAATTGAAACATTGAGAGTATAATTCGTGCAAATAATTAAATTTGAACCTCTAATAAAAGGTTTATTCCAATTCCATCCATTTTCGAAGTTCCCAAACTATTTTTTTTGAAGTAATCACTCATTATAAGATATTTATAAGCATATTATCATCAAGGGGGCATTTAACACCCTCAGAAAAACATAGCGATCATCCGGTTTTTGTTTCGTAATCAGGTTTTCGAGAAAAAAATCATTAAAATTACCGAAATAAGCTAACGAATTAAAAAAGAATTGGTGATTGAGTGTGACGTACGACGTACGCGCCAGCATTCATTTCATTGGTTGAATGTTGAATTACAGTTTACAACGATGCGAACTGGTCACTCTGTTATGAATCATCATCCCCAATGATTATGCTTGCTCATACGTCATCATGGCGCGTAAAAAAATCGCATTCTAAATACAATAAGTAATTTCTCGAAATTTTGAGTAAATAATTTAATAAGTATATTGGACACTACTTTTGATGCAGAATGCCAAGAAAAAACCCTATACTTTAACATACTGGAAATTTTCATCGTCTCATATCAAATGAAACTTTCTATATTATTTCAAAAGCTAGAAAGAACTTTCCATTTCTGGTCGGCGTATGCCCAAAATAATTTTCTTTGATCGTCATTTTTAATCAGAAGGTATTAAGACTGAAGAATGATATCATTGAAAAATAAACACTAGTCAAAAATGAAAAAAAACTCGCATTTCCGGCAGATTTTTAAACATCGTCAATAAGGACATTGATGAAGTAATTTGAACATTTTAAAGTCCATAAGTGTTATAAAAATCAGTTGAAAAATTCCTTGGCAGCATATTTAGGATGCATTTTTCTTAGTTAGTACTCAACGCTTCAAATTTGGACAAACACTATAGTCCGTTCACGGAAGTTTGAGCGCATAGTAGGCGTTTGTTTATTTGTTTGAAGTTGGCAGTATTTGCTATCATAACGTAAAATAAAGTCAACGATGCCGAATGTACCCGGCCTCGTCTGACGAGCTTGCTAGTAATCAAAGAACTCTATGCAATATTGACAACGTTGCGTATCAATGTGACAGGAAAATAAACATATAACCTAAAATTTAATATACACAGTTGAATATGCGAAATTTCTATGGCCAACCGACGGCTCAACCTTTCGTGAACGGACTATGGATAATAATATTTGTTCCTTCTGTCATTGAAACGCGAATAATCCGGAGAACCATGTGCTTATAGTTCTTCTAGTGTTTAGCACCTCGAAGAAATAGAAATACGTAACCAAGAGATTCAGAAGGTGTAGAAAATATAACGTAAAAATATTGAAATATTTGATTCTTCACATATCACCTAGTAAGAAATCTTCATCAAGGCCAAAAAGAAGTAAAGTATTCGCATTTTAATTATGAGAGAGATGTAATTTAATTTTGATTTCACTTAGGTTTTCAGACTTGTTTTATAACTCAAGGTGAGCATTTCTTCATTCATTTCTCGAAAATCAGTAAAAAATCCCCTACAAGGTTGGGAAAATTCTTAATTTGGTAATCTCGACCTTTGGAACGAATGAGAAATTTCTACCTCATTTGCTTCTCCACGTTCTTCCCATTTAGCATTTTGTTACCTGAATATGCAAAGGAGGCAATGGAGCTATGGGCACCTAGGTACTACAATAAAATTATCGCTGTGCTAGGATTTCTTACAAAAGCTTCAGTGGTGTAATGAGGGATTTATGACTTTTGTTCACTTGCCTGCCTTTTTGAGTCTGAGTTCCAAATAACAGATTCACATCAGTATTTTTAACAAGTTTCGCTTGAACCTACACTTGGGATTTGTCCCATGTTTTCGCGAAAGCATCAACTATACCTCATTTCTCTTAATATCATGTTGAGCGGAGCAGGTGCTCGAACTAAAACTAGTTTGTTGCTCTTCTTCAGTGTTATGGGGGATTTTCCATGATTCCAAATGGTCATTGGCTTACACCGAGGCTTACACTCAACGATGATCCGTAGCTTCAGCGTCATTTGACTAGAATAGATTAATTTATATCAAGAACAACGGTTTGAAAAGTTGTTCTTAGCTTTTCCATAGTCATAAATATTCTGTATTTGGAATCATTATATGCATAATCCTTGTTTCCCTTGATTATATTAGACAGTGGTCGATTGACACAATGAACACCTTTCAGGACTTCCATCATTGAGGTCTTTCATGCGGTACCATACAAGAGTTACAGTTTTTCTGAGTAATCTCCTTCTGGAAGTTGCTTTATTTCCTAGGAGATGACTTTTTTATGTAAGCTGGCGTAGGTGTCATACCACCAGTCGAATAAATCTAGTTTGCGCAAACACCTTGCTTTGGCATTATATATTTTCGGTGGCTATTGTAACCGAACACTACATAACGTTCAGATATTGGAATTTTCCTTACCAACCTTGTGTAGGTGATATCTCACGATACAATGACTTCAGCTTCACTATAGGGACCCCTTTGTACACCAGATGAAATGATTTAAGTGAAATACATCTAATTTTTTCTCTGAAGAGAGTCTTACTATGCCTTTATTCATATAAAATCAAAAAAATTGATTAATTAATCAACTTTTTCACTTTCATGTTGATGAAAATAATGATTAAATATTTGATTTCAATAAAAATCTAAATCCTACATATTCTATTCAAAATTCGTCCACATAATGCTTTAACGAGTTCTTACTCCAGAGCGAACAACAAACATATTTTTTTCGTATTTTTGTTTATTGAAAGCTATAAAGTAATGCAAAAAACCCGTACCAAATACTTAATCCTAATAAATCTTCAATCTGCTAATTGTTCACTTTCGGAAAGTGTTGAACAAATTTCGACGCTTATCAATCTATTACTCAATCTGAAGTGCGTGTCTAGTAATTATGCTATACCCAAATTAATACGAATTGAGTTGGACAGCAATAATTGTAATAATTGTTGATGTTTAAATATGGTAAACAGGCTGGTACCTTAAAATACTATCCAGAATTAATTAGACGAATGACTAGTTGACAAATTTTTAGTACCACTGTTAAAAGTACAATTATATCAAAACTTTTTCTCATTTTACTGAAAGTTTGCGTTGAAAAAATATATTCTCAGTGAAAATGATCAGAGAATGAAAGACAAACAGTCGAACCAGAATCATGCTCTGACAAAAAACAACTAACCAAGATTTTTTGCCTTGGATACATATGTGAAAAAATGATGAAAGTAAAAAAGTCTGAATAGTGTCACACTATACAAATTGGTAAATTTTCTTTTCCATATTCTCACATATGTAGAAAACATTCATCTCAGGCTTCAGTTAACTCCGTTCCTTGTTAGACAAAACGTCCATATTTTCATCGAAAGAAGATTTGTGAAGACATTTTGGCGACATGACTAGTTATTTCCTCATTTAATAAATAAGGTGTCCTTGTATGGTTTTGGTTGTGACTGAACTTCGTCCATTTAGAAACCGCGTAATTAAGACTTGAATAATTACAAAAACAAGTTAAACGGTTTTGAAATTATTTCGAATTCCGAAAAGAATAATATCTGCTGGTACTGTGGTACAATATAGTTAGGTACTGGCGAATTATTATTATTCTTATCTCCTTTTCGGTCAATACAGGGTCTACACCTAGGTACAGGTAAACTTATAACCAGACAGGTCTTTCCATTAAGTTATGAAGTACAGTTTATTGAGATATGCAATAGACGGAAACATGAAGACCTTTCTAGACGACGAATATCGGAGAATTAGGGATTTATTACCTGACAGATAGTTTCCGAATGATTTAGTGACCAGAAATTTAACTTTGGGAAAGTATTATATTCTGAAGTAATCCTCTTGTTGAACGAAAAAATAAAATTCGAGGAAGGTCGCACCGCCAAACTTGTTTTTATCAAAAAACATATACTGAAACTCTCATTAGTCTTAGATCCTGGAGAACGAGAAATAAATTTTGGGGATTCGGAGGGGGTTATTGAGAGTAGGTAACATAATACAATACATAAAACAAACATAAAAACCCTAACTGAGGTAAGTGCACAAACGGGTAACATAACATTTTTTTTTCGTATGATACCAGAGCTAAGGGAAAAACCTCAGTAGAAAAAAACCATGTTTCGCGCCATCTTAAAAAAATAAAACTTAAAAACTATTTGAATATTGAAGGATTTCTTTTTTATTGAGTCCAACAAAATATATGATAATCCACTCCAAGATGCTTTCGAAATTCCGAATCTGAAACAAGAAAAATCGAAGCAGAAAAAGGAACAGAAAAATAAAATGATTGAAATTATATTACTTAAATCGATTTAAAATCAACAACCCAATTCAAAAACGACTCGGTAATTTCATGTATAGCTCTCAAGCCATCCTGAAATTTATTAACAATTATGAACAATTATTTATCAGAATTCAATTGTCTCCTCTGCTTCTCCGCATTCGCATTTGGGACGCTCAACTGAATTCCATTTAAAAAACATTCTATTGCAACGTCCATGACCTGTTCTTATACGATTAAGAACAGTCCATATTTTCCAAATCCAGGAACTTTATTCGAGGGATCAGATCTTTGTTCTGAATATCATATGTGTTCCACTCTGATTGACGAATTGCTTTATCACTTTCATTTGAGTTGAGAGTAGGTAATTACCTATTATTGTTATGGCTCTAGCATAAATTGTTTTTACAAAATTGATTATCAGAATAAGCTGACACCAACATATGGAAAGAAAAAAATTTATGGCTTTATAGATTGAGATTTAATTTTCCATATATTGGATAGAGTAATGCGTTACATCAGGATTATACCGGGTGTCCTAAATTCGATGTCTAGTCAGGGGATCTCAGAAACCCGATGAGCTAGAACAAAATGAGTAGCACATTTTTGGGCTCAATTTTTGAGAAATTAATTTGGTGAAAACCGCAACCTTCTAAGTCAAACCGTTTCGAACTTTTAGAGAAGATTGGAAAATACCGTCAAATGAAAAGTTCTCATAAATTCTTTATTACTTAAGTCATAAACATGAAACTAAAACATTATACAGGTACTTTTTTCAGCAAAACTGCGGAGTGGAGTCACAAGTTTGTTGAATGACAGGTTCATATTTTCGAATGCCTAAATGTAGTGTATAGTTTAGTTTATAGTTTAAAAAGTGGTTACAGTTCACTGCTACCTCAAGGTGTGCCCTCTCACAGAGCTGTTCTGACCACATCTTTTCAAATGAAAAGTTTCTCTTATTACTGAAAAAAAAACATGAAACTTAAACATTTTACAGGCATTATGAAGTGGCTTGAAACTAGAGATTCGGTTAAACTGTTCTTTAATTTAGTTGTAGTGCCGATGAATATGACATTTCTAAAAAACTTTATAGGTTTTCACTCCCAGTCTCTGAACAGAAATAATTAAGAAATTTTTATTAAGATGAAGTGCTCCTGCGAGAATCTTTGCACTTATTTGTCAGGAGCAAATTGGTCTTGAAATTGTTGCCTAACAGTAAAACTGAAAAAGGAAATGCATGAAAAGGACAATGTAACGTTTCGGTGTCTATATCAGACACCTTCTTCAGACAAACTTGTAAAATCTTCAGTATTGTGTGTTTGTTCATTTGCAGTCTAATTGACATTGAAAGTTGTCAATACATAGAGATGTTGATTTATTTGATTTTGAGATTTCCTGAAGTTATTTCTTTCTTCAATAAATCAATCCAAATACGATCTATTCCAACAGAACAATTGGCCATATTATCTAATTCATTTAACAAAATACATGTGGATTTCTTAATTTTCCTTTATAATTATCAGGTTCCGTCATAAGGGTCTTTGTGTTTTCCAGTTCATCATATGATCTCCGCTATTTGAACATACATGATCAGCGATTTGTGATCTTGTAATGTCTCTATTTTTTATGTTGTCTTATGTCCCGTTTTCTTATCTCTTAAGGTCTTGATGTCGCTCCTGTATAAGATTTTCCACATATATAGGAAAACACAATTTTTCAATTTTCGTGTCTCCTTGAATCTTAAATCCGAATCCACTATAACATCTAAGTTCCTCACATAAGAGCTGTCACAAGAAATTTTTACATTATTCTGTTCAACATTCAACCTGCTCTGGATTCGTTCTTTATGCTTATCAAACACGATATGAACAAAAAAGCCCAACCTTTCGACACATCGTCGAAGCTTGTTTCATCTATTTATTTCAGGAAATATCCTGGAAGAATGAGAGAACATTCAAAGCAAGTTTCCATGAATAATTCATTATAAATCTATATATTAACTCAAATCAACATAGAAAAAAATCGTCAGATCAAGAATGTTGAAATGAGGATATCAAGCGACTACATAGGATATGAATTCGTGAAATTCTACCAATGATCCAAACCAGTCAATGTGAACCAGAAGATCACAGAAGGTTGATTGCTTATTGCGTAATAACAAGACAGACCAAATTATTGGTGTAAGAGCCAGCGATGTCATGAAAAAGGTCATCGTAATTTTGATGGATTTTGAGTGATTGTAAGAAAAGAGAGCATTATTGTTCTGCCCAAATATCTGCATATTCACATTTTTACCCATAAATATGTTTGAACCACCAACAGATGGAGAATATTTGATAAACACAATCCTATACAGGTGTTCAGCCTTGAATCTATCTTGATATTCTCGTTATTCGTTCCGGAAGTTTTCGTGAAACTTCTTTCCTTAATTTTCATGTTTTCGGACGAATGGTTCAAAAATAACCCTGGGACTGCGTTTCTTCGAATATTACTTGAAATTTTATTCTTTATGTGGTTTCTAATGATTCAATCTTTCAATTATGATATAATTTCTGACAATGTCAGTTACTTTTCATCAAAATTTAGTTGAAAATTTAATAAAGCCTGAGTAGGTGCCTTTATGGTTGTGATGATTCTCTTCAAATTTTGCATGAAAATGCCTTTGAGCGCTATGCTTGTGATGATTCTCTTCAAATTTTGCATGAAAATGCCTTTGAGCGCTATGTTGTTGATGATTCTCTTCAAATTTTGCATGAATATTCAGTATATCAATATTCATTCACAAAATGAATATCACTCGAATCGTTGAATCGTTATTAGTCCGGTCTATTTAGACCAAAAATGAGAGTGAAGTTACATAAAGTCCCAACAAGCTGAATTTCAGTGAAATTGTTCAAAATATAATTATAAACAATGTCTAGAAGTTCCCCATCATTCCCCTGTAAGGAAAAAAATTAATTCAAGGTCAAAGGTCAAAAAAATGAGTTTTTCGCGATTTTCAGCAAAACGGTAAGTTTTATCATGAAAGTACCTCAGACAAAAATTGTAGATCATAAAATTATCTATAAAAAATGTAAAAATACTTTTTTTCTTACGAGCCACCGTTTCTGAGATATAACGATTCAAAAAGTTATAACTACGCGCTAAGTACACTACCTCATAGGTGGCGTGGAAACGTGTGCATAATATTATGACGATAACGACTTTTATAACTTTTTGAATCGTTATATCTCAGAAACGGTGGCTCGTAAGAAAAAAAGTATTGATACATTTTTTATAGATAATTTTATGATCTACAATTTTTGTTTGAGGTACTTTTATGATAAAACTTACCGTTTTGCTGAAAATCGCGAAAAACTCATTTTTTGACCTTGACCTTGAATTAAATTTTTTCCTTACAGGGGAATGATGAAGAACTTTTAGAAATTGTTTATAATTATGTTTTGAACAACTTCACAGAAATTCAGCTTGTTGGGACTTTATGTAACTTCGAATGTCTAAACAACCGGACTATAAAGCCTGAGCAGGTGCCTCTGATCGCTATGGTTGTGATGATTCTCTTCAAATTTTGCATGAAAATTCAGTATATCAATATTCATTCACAAAATGAATATCATTCGAATCGTTATGGAAATATAAAGATCTTCTCTTCAATATTCCAATTGCATTTTCTATGATTCTGTTAACACTTTGGCCACAAAATGTTGCATAAGATTTATTCTGAGCATCTTGCATGTGGCCGCAAAATTCATTTCGATTGGTTTCGTTTTGTCGATATTGAGGAACAAAATTTTGAATGACCATATTTCATGGAACCTCATGTGTGATTTGGCTGGTTAACGAACGTAACCGCGGCATTTGGGAACAGAACTCACCCTGTAAGTCCCTAAGACAATCCCTTCGAAAGTTATCGTGCTTAAGGCCGGGCGGACACAATGGAATTCGACCACGGATTCGTCATAAGGAAGTGGAACAATTTCGGCTAAGAATTCGGAAATTCCAGACATTTTGGCAAAACAATATAGCACTGGTTTAAGTAGAACAATCGCCCAAAAAAACTAAAATTCATCAAATTGTTTCCTCATTCAAATGACATCATTCCATTTGTTCAGTAAACTATAAAAGCTAATATGATGATCTTTTCTGAGTGGTTTTATGTCTCATCTCGGCCTGATTAGGTTTTTTTGTAGTACGAATACAAAAATTGGACAAAACTACAGTAGAATATTAGGCATTGCTTGCAAAAAATTGATTCTTTCGGTCTCATGCATTTTCCATTAGTGGCTCCGAAGAAATAACCGAAATGATTCAAACTGTACCTTTTGTAGGTACCTGCTTCGTAGCAAGCTTAGACAAAAGTCTGAGTCTAAGGTAGCAAGCATCAAAAATCAATTACCAGGTACTTTGTATTCTTTATCATCATTGAAAATACTATTTTCAACCAAAATTTTCGAATAGAAACTTCGATTGACAATTATGATAAAGAAATCCTTTCGTATTTCCATAAAAATCTCAAGGGGTACTATTAATCTTCCATTTAACCCTTGTTATCTAGTCTTAACTTAATTTGAAAATATAATGAAAAATGAATGTGTACAAAAATAAGAGGGAACAGTGAAAACAAAAAAACTGAGCATATTTTTCGTAGAAAAACAGCGTTTTTAGCAGGCGAATGGTGAACCTCTCAATTATAATTCACGTAATGTGATTCAAAACTAGTTTTTGCCCTGTTTTTTCTCATCTATCTATAGGCGATAATTACCCGGAATTGTCGATCTGTAGATAGGTCTTTGCACATTTGAGGTTCTGAAAAATCATCAGGATAGTTAGCCCTGGTTTGATAATGCCTTCCTATTGAGTAGCAGCTTAATTCATATATCACAAGAACTTAAGCCGTTTCTTTGCTGATTGGGTCGTTGAAATGCATTAAAATGGTCCGGAATTTCGTCGAAAAATCATCTTGAGTGATGAGGCCCATTTCCACCTCCGTGGCTTCGTCAACAAGCAAAATTGTCGCATCAAGAGCTCGGAAAACCCAAGAGTTATAGTTGAAAAGCCTCTCTATTCCCAACGTGTGACTGTTTGGTGCGGTTTATGGTCCGGGGGTGTCATTGGACCTTACTTTTTCGGAAATGAGGTTGGAGCAACAGTTACGGTGAATGGATTACGCTATCGAGAGATGATTAATAATTTTCTATGGCCGAAATTGGATAGTAGTGATCTGGACAACGATTACTTTCAAAGAGACGGCGCTACGCGTCACACAAGCAACGAAACCATTAATCTTTTGCGGAAATAGTTTCCGGACCGTGTTTTCTCTCGAAGAGGTGATCACAACTGACCACCATATCTTGTGATTTAACACCTTGCGACTTATTCCTTTGGGGGCCACGTGAAAGAGAACGTCTACGCCAATAGCCCAGCGTCTATTCAAGACCTCAAAGATGGTTTTCGTGAGGCTGTCGAGGCATCCACTTTGTGATTTGGTTAAGAAAAATTTCATTAAAGGGATATGCTCCTGTAAGCGTGGTCGTGGTAGCCATTTGCCTGATGTTATTTTCCACTATTAACCGCATAGCTTCTTCTTTATAATGAAATAAACATCCGATCATTTATATCGAAAAATGGCATTTTCTTTGAATATCAAAATAACGCCACTCATTGGAAAAGCCTTTAGTTTGTAGCGCAGTCGTGATATTCATATTAATTATTATTACTTCCTCTTGATTTCTTGATCGTTATTCAGTTTTTAAGATGCGCTCTCAAGATATTGAGCCAATCATCTATGCTCTTGTTCTAAACGTGAAAGTGTAAAGTGTCCTGTTCACATATTTCCAAATATAATGGCTATAATATAGTGTTTGATAAAATTAATCTTGTTTAGCCATATCTCAAAAGAGATAACATCTTCAGATGAAGGACGTATCGCTTGATGCTAAAGCCACAGACAGCATTGGTATATCTATCCTGATACAAATGAGAAGACCTAGCATGTGTATTACTAATAATCCCAATGACATCCAACAAATAAGTTGGGAAATAGCTCAAAATAAATTATTTCGAAAGCTAGAAAAAGGGCACTGTAGGAAACGTCGCGAATTATTATTATATTTTGAATAATATTAAACCCTGAATATCAAATACTGCTATTCTTTCATAAGTCACATAGGGTAAATACTTTTCATTCGACTAATAACTCCGATGTTTATACTTCGCGTTATTCTTCATAAGTTGCACGTCAATATGGAAATGTCCATAAATTAGCAAGCTGGTCAGATTCTCCGAGAACACATAAATAAATCTCGAAACCGGTCATTCCTAACGTGTATTACGCATAAAGACGAAGAATTATTTTACATATCATCGTCATCACAAAGTTTCCATGTATATGACAAAATTCGGTGTGATTCCACTAGTCATTTTTTTGGTATATTCTTACTTATTACTTACCGATTGAAATATAATCTGGGAGGATTCTGCATTTCTAGAAAACTTTTTGGGTTTTCACTCCCAGTCTCTGAAACAGAAACAATTAAACATTTCTAATTAAGATGAAATGCTCCTGCTTAAATCCTTGCACTAATTTGTCAGGAGCAAATTGGTGTTGATAAAATTGTTGCCTAACAGTACCTAAATCTAAAAAAGGAAATGATAATGAAATGGATAACGTAACGTTTCAGTGTCTATATCATATTCCTTCTTCAGACGAACTTGGAAAATCTTTGGAATTGTTGTCTCTTTTATTGATATCTAGTCTAATGAAGTTGAAAGTTGTCAACACATACTGATGTTAATTCATTAATTTTGAAATTTTCTGATGTCATTTCTTTACTCAATGAATCAATCCAATAACGATCTACAGGGTGTCCCAAAACTCGACGTCAACCCGGAACCGGGGAAAAGGCAAATAATGCTGGTTTTCAGAAAAATATAAAAAAAATCTAAGTTGCATGATTTCAAAATAATGGGCATTTGAAAAAACACGCAAAAATCCACACCCTGTGACAGTCTTTTCGCTCCTGCTGCCACAAATATCAACTTTTTCCAACTTTTTTTTTGCTGTGTAACCTTGAATAATGCTTGTCTAAACTGTAATCAAAATTTGGATACCAGCTGCTCTCTGTTTCATAAAAATAGGGCTTGCTTCTGAGAAAAAAAATTCAAAATAAACAATTGCCTAGTTTCAACTGACTGTATTGAAAAAAAAATGTACTACGCAAGTTCGGCATGTTTTGTCAAAAGTTGGCGCATTTAGTAAGGATTCCAAAATGGTATAATACTTGTGGAACTGTAGCTGCCGTAGTTCAAATTTATTTTCGATTGTCTTGAATACACTTTTTCTCAAACTGCTTCCCAGTAAAAAAGTCCGATGGATTCAAGTCCGGTGAACGGACCAGAGAAATTTCTCCGGAAAAATCTTTTCTGCAAAAATTATTTTCTCTGGAAATTTTTTTTTCTGGTAACATTTTTTCCCGGAAAATGGATCGGACGTTCTGGTCCAATCTGGTGGCCGGCCCGTTCACCGGACTTGAATCCATCGGACTTTTTTACTGAGAAGCAGTTTGAGAAAAAGTGTATTCAAAGGCAATCGAAAATAAATTTGAACTACGGCAGCTACAGTTCAACAAGTATTATACCATTTTGGAATCCTTACTAAATGCGCCAACTCTTGACAAAACATGCCAAACTTGCGTAGTACATTTTTTTCAATACAGTCAGTTCAAACTAGGCAATTGTTTATTTAGAATTTTTTTTTGTGAAGCAAGTTCTATTTTTATGAAACCTAGAGCAGCTGGTATCCAATTTTGATTACAGTTTAGACAAGCATTATTCAAGGTTACACAGCAAAAATAAATTTGGAAAAAACTGATATTTGTGGCAACAGGAGCGAAAATGCCTATTATTTTAAAATCATGCAACTTAGATTTTTTTTAAATTTTTCTGACAACCAGCATTACTTGCCTTTTCACCCGGTTTCTGGTTGACGTCGAGTTTTGGGACACCCTGTATAACAACAGAGCAATTCTAAATTATCTACTTCATCTAATTAAAATCTTTTAATTGTTTCTGTTACAGAGACCGGGAATGAAAGCCCAAAAAAAGTTTTCTAGAAATTAGAAATTTTGAATTTAGTCTGATTCTGATGAATGAAGGATCATGATTACAGGGTTTTAATGAATAAGTGCTATAAAGTTCAGAAGGAGATTCTGCAAGAAAAAATGATGACATTGTCGCGAATGCTTCGTTTTTCGAGAAGTGTTACGACTATTTGTTGTGACTTTAACACATAAGTTCGTTAACCAGCCGAATCATACAGGGTGTTTCATAAAATATGGCACTTCAAACTTTTTGTTCCTCAATATCTCAGACAAAACGTAACCAATCGAAATGAAATTTTCCGGTCAAATGCAAGATGATCATAATAAGCTTCTTGTAGAATTTTGTGGCCATAGTCTTAACAGAACCATAGACAATTCAATTGGAATATTCAAAAAAAAGAATCTTCATATTTTCCAAAAAAAGATATCCCAGTCGAGTGAAATTTGATTTGGAAATGGAGATTTATATACTGAATGTTCAAGCAAAGTTTCAAAAAGATTGCATTATCAGAACCATGAAATTTATTTCTAGTTAATTATTAATTTTTCACATATTTCATTTTTTGAATGATTTCCAGAATATAATTCCGATCGTGCTGAGATTTTGCATTCATATACTTAGCATGAATCTCAAGACCAATACAAAATGTTGAAGTAAGAGCATCATTGCTCCACCAATGAACGAGCGATCAAAAGCAACTGCTCAGGGCTGTTCTTAATTTTTTTTACATAAAAATGGCCCCTCATTCGAAAATAGGCAAAAGCAATTTTTTGTCATGAATTGAACGAAGATTTCAAAAATGATTGTCAGTTTGAAATATTTCAGTGGCGTACCATTCTTCCTCAAAAAAAAAAAACGGACAAACGTTTGCGAAAAAAGTTATACAGGGTGTCCCGAAAACAAATTATAAACCTGCAACTATAGATAGACACTGTCGTGGTCTTACTTATTCCAAATTTTGACCTTAATGAAAATTCCACGGTTTCGGAGATATTCATGGTTTTCGTATTTTTAGAAAATTTCCAAGTGCGATTAGTTTTTTTTAGTGTCATTTCTACAAATGAAGAGGTATTTCGATATGGTTTTTTTTAATTTCACATGAGATAGTTCAGCTATCGGAATCAAAGACTCAAATTCATCAAACTAGTGTAAAAAGTTAGAAACTCGTGAATTACAAAGAAAAATTGAAAACTAAATGAAATTTCCTTCAAGTTTGATCAGCTACAGTGTAAACAAATTGTAGGACGCCCCTGGTAAGCCTAGGCATTCTGTAGTTTTTCATTCTCGTAACTACTTGATTACCAAATAGTCGAAAAATTTCGAAAAATTGTTTTTGTTGTAATCGTTATTCTGAGCTCATGTGTTAATGTAAATGTATGATTATATCTAGCTATTCTGATTTGTTTAACATTATGGTTATTGTTCAATAGCAATAGTATGAATCTTTCAAAGAACTTTAATACTGTTACCAAATACTATTCATTGGAAATGAATGAAGAATGCAAAATAAAACAATAAGTTCATTATCCATATCGAACATTTATTCATATAAATTTACAAATCGACGTCCTTGCGCCCTAATACACGCTCTACACCTTTTAATGAACGCACTTTTAATGCGACGTATTAATTTGAGCCGCTGCATGTTGGATACGAGCCCGCAACTCCTCAATCGAAGATATTGGTTTGGAGTAGACTAGATCTTTTAGGCACCCCCAATAAAAAAAAACCAGCGGGTTAAGTCCGGTGATCTCGGGGGCCATGAAATAGGGCCAAGGCCGGCCTATCCACCTTTGAGGGTATTTTGCATTCAGGTAATTTCTCGCTCTTACTGAGTAATGAGCTGTGTTATTATGTTCTATGCAAGCAGAGTTTCATTTTTTATGAATAATTTAAGCTATGAATTATTGAACTCATTGTTTGATTTCGAAATATTTATTCATTTTCAATGAATAAGTAATTGGTACTAATTCGTCTTATTTTTTCCATCGAATAGTAATTCGCTAATAATTCGTTTTATTTTATTTGTAATGAATATTCCACATACCTCTATTGTAGCACACAGGGTATTTTCTAAGTTGATACTTTTCTTTTAACACTGTACAGAATGTAAGAAAATAAGAATTTTTATCAAATACAATTAGGTCCAGTAAGGTTTTCGAGATACAGGGTGTTGAATGCAAATAATGCCATATTTCTATTCAACCAGAGAAACGATACGCTACTGCTTTTTTCAAAATAAAAATAATTTTCGTAATTTTCCTCTAGATTCCAACAAAAATGGCCTCCTGACTTTAACACATGAGCTCAGAATAACGATTACAAAACAGTTTTTCGAAATTTTCGACTATTTGGTAATCAATTAAGTAGTTACGAGAATGAAAAACTACAGAATGCCTAGGCTTATGATACCTTTTTGGAATCTTCAATAACTGAGCAAGTTTTTAGGATGAAGTCTACCAGGGGCGTTCTACATTTTTTTTACACTATAGTTCATCAAACTTGAAGGAAATTTCATTCAGTTTTCAATTTTTTTTTTAAATTCACGAGTTTCTAACTTTTTACACTAGTTTAATGAATTTCAGTCTTTGTTTCCGATAGTTGAACTATCTCATGTGAAATTAAAAAAACCATATCGAAATACCTCTCCATTTGTAGAAATGGCACTAGAAAAACTAATCGCACTTGGAAGTTTTCTAAAAATAAGAAAACCATGAATATCTCGGAAACCGTCGAATTTCCATTAAGGTCATTTGGAATAAGTTAGACCACGACAGTGTCTATCAATAGTTGCAGGCTTATCCATTGTTTTCAGGACAGCCCTGTATATCAGGATGTCATAATTTTCTCATGTAGAATCAGTTTGTCGCACTTATTCAATAACACCTCGTATAGTAACATTCCATTGTTATCGAAAGGAAACATTGTACGATACAGTCGAAGAAGTGTCATTAACACCTGCAAATTGTTTCGTACCTACTACGTCAGTAATCCATCGTGGAATTTACAACAAGAATAGTGCAACTGCTGCGGAAATCGGAATGTCAAATGGTAATCATTCAAAAACATGCAACTCTCAATATTGAAATCGCAGCATTACTCATTAGCAGAAATCAAATTGAGTTGAGGTATTACCATCTCATTTTATGCTTGATAAAATAATGGAGAAAGGAAATAAGAACCCTTGAGTCAGTATCACTGTAATTTTGTGGCGTTTACTTAAAGACAAAGATCATCATTATATTATACTAGCGACCCGCCCCGCTTCGCACGGTAATATCTTCGGAAATATTCACTTAAATCATACGTCTGAATAGTCTGAATTTTGGTACCTTCCTACCCTATAAGTTAAGTAGTGTGATGGAATGTCGCTAAGTTTCGATCCAAGTAAAACTGTTAAATAAAGACAGTTGCATCAAAATTTTTATCATAAATTCTCTCAATTATGGCGCCTACCGACCCTCCAAGTTAGAAAAGTGATCAAATACTAACTTGAAGTCTTAGTAACACTCAGTAAAAAAAAACATCAAAATCATTTCAGTAGATATTGCGTCATGCGCTTCTTGACACGATCACGCTAGATTTCCGCGGGAATGAGGTATTTTCCCGCCGTAAAAGTAGCCTGTGTCCGTGCCTAGGATCCTATATTTATATTAACCAAGTCTTATAGAAATCCGTTCAGACGTTAAGGCATGAATGAGGTAAACTTTTAAAACAAACGATTAAAAATCACTAACTCAATTAGTTTTCTGCCTACTGCCTACGCCTTAAGTACGATAGCATGAATATTATAGCCCATATCCTTTTCTAGGTTACTATCTATCACCTAACTAAATTTCATCAAAATGCGTTCAGCCGTTTAGGCATGGTAGATCAAAACTCCCAGCAAAAACCATAAAAAAATCACTAACTCAATTCAGTGTTCTGCCTACTTCCTACCCCCTAAGTACGATGACATGATCATTTTGATCTTGTATCCGTTTTTAGGTAACCATCTATTACCTTACTAAATTTCATCAAAATCTGTTCAGCCGTTTAGACGTGAAAGAGCAAAAGTCCCAACAAAAACGACTAAAAATCACTAACTCAATTTAGTTATCTGCCTACTGCCTACCCCCTAAGAACGATGGCGTGATTATTTATAGCCTATGACCATTTCTAGGTTATCATCTATCACCATACCAAATTTCATCAAAATCCGTTCAGCCGTTTAGGCGTGAAAGAGTAACAGACAGACAGACAGACAGATAGACAGACAGAGTTACTTTAGCATTTATAATATTAGTATGGATTACCAGACCAAGTGCAGTATGAATGTTTTTACTTCTTTTGATGGGAATAGTCTAGAAAATTACTGATTTGAGGTCAGGAGGGTTTGCGTGTTTGTTTATCAGTCAATTAATTAGTGTGATTCATATTAATGAATGTTTCCTTGTTTATATTGAATTAATAGGGTTCACAGATAATACTGCTTTTTTCAATAAGGGTGATAGTTTGAATGAATGAAGTCAGAAGAAATGTGGAGACAGTATAGTGATTGGATTTTATTTTTATTTAATAAGCTTATATATTTATATCGAAGGGATTCTTTCTCATTCGAACGAGGTCTTCTATTTTATCTGATTTGGCCAAATATCGTAACAGTTCACCAAAAAAAAAACGAGAAAACGTGTTGAATAATATAAATATAACCTCTGCGTCACGAACTACTGTTAAATTCTTTATTCCCACAAAGATGTTCTACAACCAAGAGGCTTTTTCAAGCCAGATTTTACACTTCAAGTGGTCGCCCACAGCTCGTAGCCTTAACTTCATCCCGTGAATAATAGCTTTTATACGCTCGTTGCATAATACAGTGGAACTTCCCTATAGCGAACGTCTGTATAGCGAATTTCTTTGTATAAGGAATTGCATTCAAGAATATTGCACCTTGAATCCAAATTCCATGCTGAAACATCCTCTAAAACGAAGTACTCGTAAATTCCCTCTATAACGAAATATTCCAAGAAAAAGAACATCACTCTTTGAATGGGTATTGGTAAAATGGTATAAGGGTGGGGGTTTTCCATAATTATGGCGGACGTAGATAATAAATCCCGATTATAAACTAAACCATTAAAGCGGGCGGATAGATCCTACCGAAACGTTGGATTCACCTGGAAATGTTGATAATGATGGTTACTCTAAACGATCGTTAAAGTCGATGTAAAAATTGTAACAAATTAACTTCCAACTGAAAAGGACATGTTAAACAGTGTCAAATGCGGTGTTCGTGATCACTACGATAGCAGTGATGATACCGACAGCGTTGATTTGGAGACAACCGGCCGAATTACCAAATCGTGTTGAAGTACCTCTTACTTCAAGCCTTTAAAACGTGTCATTTTGATTTTCGGTCCATTTATGGGGTTCCAGAAAATATTTTTGAATCTTGGGGTAAATGCGAAGTTTTTTTATGAGAATAAAATGTTTTTAACTGTACCACTCAGACAAAAATTACGAATGATATGCCCAAATAATAGTGCATATAGTCCGTTCACGAAAGTTGAGCCGTCGGTTGGCCATGATAATTTGACATATTCCACTGTGTATATTAAAATTTTAGGTTATGAGTGTTTACTTTCCTGTCAGATTGATACGCAATGTTGTCAACATTGCATAGAATCGTCTGATAACTAGCAAGCTTGTCGGACGAGGCTGAGTACATTCGGCAACATTGAATTTATTTTACGTTATGACAGCAAATACTGCCAACTTCAGATAAATAGAAACGTCTACTATGTGCTCAACCTTTCGTGAACGGAGTATAGCTATGTATTGTATACGTACCTACATAAAATGCCTATAAGCTATTAGAAATGCACTTACACACCTCTTCGTATATGTATATGAATTCACAATAAAAAATGCAATTACTTGTTTCGATACTTGACACTATAAAAAAACTTCCGTATAACGAAATTTTTTTGCGGATTTAGCGATTTCGTTATAAGGAAGTTTCACTGTATATTCGTTTGTATTTGAAAGGCCTGTACACTATACAGGGTGTCTCACGGTCGATGGTACCCTAACGTATGATGGGGAAGTACAAAGTTTTCGAAAATTTTGTTTCTTGTGCAAGAATTACTCCTTTATTGATATTAAATATTTTCAGGTCCTGAATATTTTTATAAGAGCATGTTCATTCACATTTTATAGAAACCTTTTTGTTCCGGTAAGCATTGGCCAATCGTCTTCAGAAAACTACTGAAAAGCCTGTCTTTTTCGGGAAAAATTCCTGGGTGAAATGAGTTCAAACAATTGTTTATCTAGACAATAATAATTTTTCGTTGAAGGAATTTTCCAAAACATAGTCAAAATCTTCCTAGAAGAATGTAAAACAAATAATGAACCATCAACGACAAATTATGAATGCCAAATTACAGTACTTACTAATTATTATGTTAATAAGTAGCAAAACTTCTCGATTAGCAATAACCTTCGATTTCAGTTTTTTCGATAACCAGAACAATAAATTATATATACTTGTAAGGCGTTTTTGTTGTAATATATCAACAAACATTTGTAATGCTTCCCCTCATGAATGTGTAGTTGGCAGAATATATTTATTACTCTTCTTGATTGATTTATATGTTGTTTACCTCATGTTCTTGAATAGTTGATGATATTTAAATTTTATTACGAAATATTGAAACCATTTGGAATATTTGAATTTGAATTCTGTAAATTGAACATTGCAAGCTGTACTATTCAACATCTAATTATCCGGTGATTAATTCTCCAAAAAAGGTGGATATTTTGAAAGAATAAAAGTAGTTTCGGTAGATTATGTTTTTAAAGAAAGACAGTTATTCAGGTGAGAAAATTTGCATATGGTTTTGTTAATTTTATTTGGTTATTACCATTGTGTTTTATATTATAACCTCATCGATATCGTGAAAAAACTCAATTTTTTTCCAAAAATTCATGGAGAGTTGGAATTTTTAGTTTCCACTTGATGAACGGAATATTTTGGGATGTTCTTAGAAAACATCTAATAAATATACCTGCATAAAGGCAGTAAACTAGCCATCTAGCACGTACTCCTTCTGCAAGTAAGAAACTTCCAGGAATAAGCTCCCAGGAACTTCAATTTGTGAATCATCGTTTCATTCTTCCCAAGATCAATGATATTATGGAGAAGCTCTGAAAAATATAATTCCATCTATTATATGGTGTCTTGACCTACCAATAATAAGCTAAATAGGTAGAATACTTATCAGGTTATGATGATTTGATAATATAAAATCTTGTACAAAATTTAGTGAACATCTCTCGAAAAGAGTTCAAACTTCCTAAGGAATGACATAGACTTGAAATTTGATATAGAAGTTTGAAATTTTAATTGTCTTCTCTTGAGTCTCCTCACCTACGGAAATTTATAACCTGTAATTCAGCTACAATAGGATTTTTAGTATTTTGTTTTCTGATTTCAACTACAACAAATTCCTTCAAACTAAACATGGGTACCTACATAAAAAAATGATATGAATATTTCATCTTATAGTCCATGGGCCTGTTTTTCATGATGATTACTAACAATCTGAATATTTGTGGGTAGCTTCATTTTGACGAGACTTCCAACTTTTTCCTCTGCGAAAATGATCGATAGTGAGGGCTAATACAGTATGGAGCCGTCAAAAGTGTTAAATGGGTGAATGTTCAAATTTTATTACTGACAGCTACTTTATGAATTAAATTTATTTTATAATTTATTACAAATTGAAAACAATAATTGTCCTACAAAAATGATGATTCTATCAAAGTGTCCCCCACTACCAATATACATATAACAACAACTTACTCCGTTCACGAAAGGTTGAGCACATAGTTGGCCTTTCTTTATTTATCTGGAGTTGGCGTTGACGTAAAATAAATTCAATGTTGCCGAATGTACCCGGCCTCGTCCGACGAGCTTGCAAGTTATCAGACAACTCTATGCAATATTGACAACATTGCGTATCAATCTGACAAGAAAATAAACATCATAGCCTAAAATTTCAATAAAACACAGTGTAATATGTCAAATTATCATGGCCAACCGACTGCTCAACCTTTCGTGAACGGACTATAGGTCTAAAAAAATTATTACTAACCGGCTGATTTTTTCACTGTTGCCTAGCAAATATTTCCTTTATGAACTGGTCACATTGTCCTACAAATTGAGTGGTTTTTTCAGTCCTACGCTCGGAAATTGTCAATTGTTAGTAATCATTTTCAATTGTGGGTGCTGTGGTACAATTCCTGAGGTAGGACTGGAAAGACGTACCACTCAATTTGTAGGACAATATGACCAGTTAATAAAGGGAATATTTTCTAAGCAACAGTTAGAAAATCAGCCGGTTAGTAATAATTTTTTCAGACTTAGTTGTTGATATATGTTGGGACACTTTGATAAAATCATCATTTTTGTAGGACAATTATTGTTTTCAATTTGTGATAAAATGTTTCAAGATCAATTTATAAAGTAGCTGTTAGTAATAAATTTTGACGGCACCATACTGAATTAGTCCTCACTATCGAGAATTTTCGTAGAGGAAAAAGTTGGGCGTCCCGTCAAACTGAAGCTACTCACAAATATTCAGATTGTTAGTAATCATTATGAAAAACAGGCGCTGACCCATGGACTATTAGTCTTCACCCAAAAGTTTGGGTAAAGAATAATAGTCCATAATGTCTCTCTTGATAAGTATCAAGAGAGACATAGTTTCTGCCGAGGATCTGCAAGAAAAACAGAAAATCTTTTCAATGCAGAATTTCAGACATCGAGTCAAGTTCAAATGAAGTGTAGTGAATGACATATTATCGAATCATGAATTCGTACACACAAAAAAGCTTCCTGTTTGTAGACAGCAACATTGAACATGCATATTTTTGATTACTAATTGATTGTTATTCTGTAATGGTATGTCAGTGTAACCTCCCATTTGGAGTACCAGTCAAAAGGAATCTCATCAAATCGTTTGGAATTAGTGTTTTTATACCTAAAAAAATAGTATTACTGCTAGAGATGCCAGTGACCAAAACCTGTTGTCCTTGATCTCGAGTTACTATTTTTTTTGAGTTAGCAGGAATAGCAGGTACCAAACTAATGACGCAGATGGATTCTGCGCTAGGTCGAATCTTCCTAATTTATTATTATTTATCGGGACTAGGAAATCATATTCAATCAATTAATGTCATGAATATGAATAATTCATGGGAACTGTATGTACTTACACTACAGAAACATTGTTTATACGGTAATTTGTCTCTGTAACGTTTAAAAAAACTATTATTGTCAGGTGAATATTTTGGTCATTTTACAACCTAATTAAAAAAGTGACTTTTATGATATTAATTACAGATTATTTATTAAGTTTTTGGAAGGATTTGTTCCATATGAATAAGAGTTTGAACAACGATTATCTATCATAGAAAGGGGTCGAGAAATATCCAGTTTGATCAAGTCTATATTATTTTAATTTGATGACAGTTTTTGAATTTTTTTAAATCAAATCTATATTTGAACATAAAATGTTTTCCAATAAGAGGTGTTATTTTGAATAGCCCGCTATGTCGGTAGATGTCACGCTTGAAGCTGTAATTTTTTGACATTTGATAAGTAGAAACTAGGCCATTAATAAAAATGGAACGATACACGCGTCAAGAATGCATTGAAATTATTAAAATTCACTATTAAAATGGTGAAAATGTCGTAGAGACGGTTTTTAAAACTCGAACATTTTTGGGTGGTCATTTTAATTTGGAAATATTTTTTCGATTAATTGTTCTGTGATTGAATCTTCATTCGATCATAATGTAGTCAGATATGTGGAAGAAATCTTCGACTTGAGAAAAACAGGAATTTTGATTCCTGAAATCTCAGTCTTGGAATGCAATAAATTTTGAATATATGCCTATGGGTTTGAAATGTTATGATGAGTTTTTTCTCGAGTATTTTCAAAAGTGAAAATGAATTTTATATTTCCAATATTATCAGAACTAGTATGCCGATCGGTTCGATTTTTTTTCAATAACGATACAAAAACTTGTGTTCGTGTAGACCTTTGGAATAAAATGTTGGAAAAATCTTTGTCGAAAATTCTATACTTCAGAAACTGTTGTACATACATACATCACTAAAATTTTGGCTAATCATAGAGAATGTAAATAAAATCAGGTCGGAATACAAAAATTCAATCTCTCAGCCTGTTCGGAAAAGAAATATTCGAGTTGTGGCGATTCGAGAATGCTATATTCGGTCGAAATGGGAAAAAGTAATAATCTTGATATCTAATACGCATGGAGAGGAAAATTCAATTAATAATTTTCATATAATTTTAAGTTTCACCAAAAATAACTTTACAAATGAGTCAAAATCTGATATAAGACTCTTTTACATTCATATCAATTTCTACTGTGAACAAATCATAAGTCGGAAACTCTGATTCATTTCATTTGAATGAATTCAACTTTCCTGTTCAAATCAACAATGGTGTTTGTAAACAGAAACCATTCAAGATGGACTAAAATTGTTTCATAAACTTGAGCCACGGAGGCTTATGAGTTAAGATGTTGACTGAATGAAGTGTGATGTTTACTCAATAAATGAATATACAAATTTGAAACCAATACCACTCACGATATTTCAAATTTTACGATCTTTTCAATAACAAGAGAGCATTGAGCAGCTTTTTTCCATAGGAAATAGTCTTTTCTGAACGTTCAAAAAGTTGTTTTGATACTTCTCTGATGATAGTTTCAAGTTGAATTGTCTGCATATAATAAATCAAAACTATGTGAAGGTTTATGTATTGTTTATCTTCGAATGGCTGCCTTCTTAATGCACGGACAATGGAAAACAATAAATTCGAAACCTTACTGACAAAGGAGTAAAATGATTTGATAATATCGAAACAGTGATGTAATTTGAACATTATACCCACTTTTATTAGCACGCACAATATTTCCTTGAATATATTGGAGTATTTTTCCATACTGATTTATTTTATACAATGTGTTTGCCACTCAGTAACGAAAAATTTATTTTCAAAACCAATAATAACTTAGTAATACATATAAATATTCCACTACTAGAATTTGCCGTCATCAACGTTATTAATTTTTTTGATTATTGATCATTTAAGATCATTGAATAACTTTCCATGAACAATTCAATAAATTAAATTTTTCATTCGCTTTTGCCATGAGCTAATGTAAGGTTTTCTGTTTGAAACGAAAAATGTGAAAAGTATACCAAATTAGTTTTCGTTTTCAGTGAGAAAACGTAGTGTGTTTTTTCTACTTTTCACTCGTAAGTGTACATACTTTCACAATTTGATATTGTAGTGAGATATTCCTTTTAGTATTTACGGAATTCCAACGGGTGCAATTGTTATTCGTTAATCGCTTCAGGATATTATTTATAGTCATACAACCAGAAATGAGCATCATAACTAATAACAACTATCAATGAAAATTCTTATCTTCGGCCAGTTTCAAAAAGCGATTTGAAAGAGGGTAATTTTGCTTTACTTCTAGAATGAGCAGTATTCTTTAGTCACGTAAGGCAAGATTTTCATGTGAAATTTTCCACGTAGCCAATGCAAGGGCGCATTCAGCTTTTGATTTAGGGGGGGTCAGGTGACTTTCGTGAACGGTCTTTTATGAGGATCCATGAATTTTATGAAAATTAGGAAATTTTTTAGAGGCTCGAACCAGTCAATTTTCTATTCGGTACGCATATTCCTTTATCTTGTTGATGATTTTGGATTTACAAGAGGAAAATTAGTGCAAAAACTATCAAGAACTGCACTAACTACTTGTACACTATGCCGATTATGTTGATTGTAAAATGGACGAAGTGCTTTGCTAACAGATTTATTTTTTCAAAGTAAGTTTCCACAATTTGTGAGCATTGTTCTTGCGTTACGTGATTCATTATGAAATGCCAAATCTCATTGAATAGAAAAGTCAGTATACAAGGTGTCTCTTTTAAAAGCATCCACCCTCACTAACTCAACAACGAATCAGAATTTTTGAAAACGTCTTGTAGATTTTTGATGACAGGGGGAGAGGGTTGCAACCCCATTAGGAATTTGAATAGGGAAAGTGGGTAGTTTTGTAGTACAAATGTATGCATGGATTCAAATTCGTATAAACCTGCAGTTTGTGTTCTATAAACTGAATATTCATGAAGTTGCAGGGTGTTTTTTATGGAGTTATGGTTCCAATAAAACTAAATAAAACATTCAATTTATAGAACACAAACTGCAGGTTCATACAAACTTGAATCCATGCATAGATTTGTGCTACAAAACTACCCATTTTCTCTATTCCAAATTCTGATGGGGTTGTAACCCTCTCCAGGGGTTGCTGAAAAAAACAAGCTTTGTATACCAGATCCTGTCCCCTTGTCCTCAAAAATCGAACAGTTTGAGTTTTTTAAAAATTTCTGATTCTGCATTCGGTAATCGAAGGAAACGAAGAGGCCATTACACTAGCCAAAGAGGGCGTACGAATGTCACTCATTGGCCCAGAACCCTTCTATAGTATAGGTAAAAGTACCTATAAGAAGGAGTTTCTGGAGAAGGAATAAACCGAAAAAAAATTAATTCCACTAAGTTCCTTTGGAATTTTGAAACAGCAAGATCGAAAATATATTTGGATCTTGGTAAGAAACAATTACACATCCCCACTGGCTTTCTCACAGGACACTGTCACCTCAGGAAGCACCTGTTGAGAATGGGATTGTATTACATCAACGAGTGTAGGTTCTGTGGGGAGGAGGATGAAACCCCCATTCACCTAGTCACAGAATGCTTTGCCATTGCGAGCCTAAGGAGAGAATGCCTTGGGCGAGAAACTTGTAAGAGTGAGGAACTAGCCTCGTTGAAGCCTTCACATATATTGGATTTTGTCAGATCTCTGGAACAGCTCTGTAATGTTTGAGTGTCTTCACAAATTCTGATTCTTTCTTGAGTTATTGAGAGGGGACACTTCTAAATAAGACACCATGTAGTTTTACATACTCAACTGTCAAACCATCGAAATTTCTTATGAAGCTGAAGGAAGACCGGTTACAATTAATATGTGGATATAATATTTGCCATAGACTTTCCTCTGCAGAATTTCAACTTATTCATTATGGCACTCATTCAATGTGACGCTGTATATTGCTTCTAGTATTCGAAACACAAATTGTATGAAACCAGATGTCAGTAAAATTCGTAACAAATTTTGATACATGAGGGACGTTGATCCCTTGGCTCGAGAAAACAAGAAAAAGGATAGGTTCTTTAGCGTATAGTTGGTAGATTTTCATTCAAGAAGTTGTCCTGAATTTAGCTCACGGTCGATATTAGAAAAAATGATCTGGTGATAATCGTCTTCATATCTTAACCTCTATTAATAATGTTATTGCTTTCGTATTACGTATTCGTGTAATGAATCTTAAGCATTACTATTGCCGCTTAATAGATATTTGATGATAATTAGAGTTAAGCCTATTCATTTGTCAATATTATTAATCATCCTAATAGTGTTATTTTAATAGTACGAAGAAAATAGTGGAAGATATTTTCATCAATAATGTTTTGAAATTTCAATCTTCAGTGTTTTCGTTACTTTCTCATTCAAGTTTAATAATTTAATAAAAATGATTTCGAATATACAGTGTACGGAATATATCATATTGTTAATTATCAATCGCTCGTTCTACTTAAACGAGTGCTATATCGTTTTGCCGAAACGTCTGGAATTCATGAATTTCGAGCCGAAAATGGTCTCAAAGGATAGGATTCGACTCCCTGAATCCGTTGTCAATTTCAGTTCTGTTCGTAGGTTCGCCCGGCGCCGTCAGCACGAAGGGATGAGTTCCAAATCGTTCCATAAAATACGGCTATTCAAAATTTCGTTCTTCAATACCTCGGACAAAACGAATCCAATCGAAATAAAATTTTGCAGCCACATGCTCATAATAAGCCTCATGTACTTTTTTTAATTGGAATATTGAAAAAAAGAATCTTCATATTTCCATAACAAGACATTCGAGTGTAATTTATTTTGTGAATGAAGATTGAAATACTAAATGTTCATGTAAAATTTTAAGAGGATCGCATCATCAGAAACATAGAATCAAATTTTTTTAATTATTGATTTTTTAAATATTTAATTTTCCGAATAATTTCCAGAATATAATTCCCATCGTGCTGAGATTTTGCGTTTATATACTAAGCATGAATCTCAAGTCCTATACAAAATCAGAGCTTTTCTTGAATTTGTATTTACTGTTGTTCGTACGAAACATCTGATTTTCATTTCTCTTATAGACTGTCAAAATTACAATTCATTCGCAGATCGATACTGATAGATAAAATATTCGCTGCTAGAAATTGTTTCTAGAAGTTATTACCAATGAAAGGAATCAATTTTCCTCCTCCGCCAATAGTTCATCGACATTCGAATCAGCCATGAAATATTAAAGATCACGGATTAATCAATAGAGCCTTGATATAAAAAGAGAATAACGATATTTATCGAAACGTTATTATTTTATAATTCAGCCAACATAGGTATGTATTATAATGAATGAGTTTCAAATGTTTACGATGATCATTTGTCCGGGGAATAATATGGATAGTAAAGATCTCTAAGGTATTATTGCGAATTTTGCCATTTTATTGGTTATTTTGGTACTGTGATTCGTGATTCCCAAACTAATAAGCTATTCTACAAAGGAGACGTAATGGTTCACTTAGAACGTGATATGTACCTATTATAATAGAAGAATATTATAGATGTGATTCATTTCTGATGTTGATGATGAGTCTCATAGCTGAATGTTATATATGAATCAATATCAGATCATATCGACGTATATTTGCGAATGAGTGGAAATACAGGGTGGGGCAGAAAAACCTATCCGATTTCAAATCCCTTTTTCTCAGAAGAGAGAGCAGGTAGAGTAGTGGGGTAAAAACCGTTAGAAAGCTGGTTTTATGCCATTTGTCAGTAGTCAACATGCCTTGGTCTGGTGAACATCGTGCTTTTGTTATTGAGCGGTTTATCGAATGCGGCGGTTCGATAATTGCTACACAACGTGCTTTTCGAATTCATTTCGGACTCGGGCGTCATGATCCTGTTCCACATCACGCTACGATTAAAGTGTGGGTGTCAAATTTTAGACAGACGGGTTCAGCTCTACTTTTTTGAAGAAAATGGGCAACCGTAACGGTCAACAGCGAGCGCTATTGTTTCATGCTAGAAAATTTTCTTAGACCCAAACAAAATGGAAGAAAATGGCGTGGAAAATGTGTGGTTTCAACAGGATGGTGCAACCGCCCACACATCGCGACGATCAATGGACATTCTCAGGGACTGTTTCCCGGTCGCCTCATTTCTCTGAGAGGTGATCTTGGCTGGCCGCCGCGCTCACCGGATCTCACTCCATGTGACTTCTTCCTTTGGGGTTACCTCAAATCGAAGGTTTACCAGCATCGACCAAGGACCCTTCTTGCTTTACGAAAGGAAATTGCTCGGGCAATTGAAGAAATTCCTGTGGAAATGACGGTGAAAGTCATGGAAAGCTACCGCGAGCGCCTAAATAAGTGTATCCGCTCCCAAGGACGACATTTGAGTGATGTGCTTTTCAAAACTTAAATTTAAAAATGGCATAAAATTTGCGATATGTTAATAAAAAAAATTTTTTGACAAGCTGAGTGGTTTTAATTTTATAACGTTTTGAAATCGGATAGGTTTTTCTCTGCCCCACCCTGTATGTATACAGGATGCCAAAAAAGGGTAACGTAACTCGTCCATAATTCTTGTACGGTCCTCGCACCCGTTCATTTTTATACAAAATTATTTATTTCTCACCCCTTACGCCCCACACTACTCTTCTTTGTTATTTCAAATGGAAATATATGGATTGTGATACATAAGAGAAAATTAATTTGAATACCTATTCAGCTATGTGGCTGAAAACCGAAACGGTTGTGCCGTTATTTTATTAAAAAAATTTAAGAATAGCCCTGAGAAGGAGCTTTTGAGCTCTCTTTCTTTGGTGGATCAATAAAACTATTACCTCAAAATTTTGATAACAAATATATAAATGTAGAATCTCAGCACAATCGGAATTATATTCTGAAAATTATTTAAAAATTGAAAGATTTAATAAATAAATAATTACAAAAATTGCATTCTATGGTTCTGATGATACGATCCTCTTAAAATTCTGCAGGAACATTCAGTATAGCAGTTTTGATTCACAAAAAAATTCACTTGAATCGGTAATTCTGTTATGGAAATATAGATATTTTTCTTTCAATATTCCAATTGAATTTTCTATGGTTTTATCACCACTATGGCTACCAAATTCTGCGAGAACATTCAATCTATAAATCTTCATTTATAAAATAAATTTCATCCGAATCGGATATTTTTCTATGGAAATATAAAGTTTCTTCTTTTCAATATTCCAATTGAATTTTCTATGGCTCTGTTTACACTATGGCCAAAAAATTTTGCATGAAACTCATTATCAGCATCTTTCATATGGCCGCAATATTTCATTTTGGTGGGTTTCGTTTTGTCTGAGATATTGAGGAATAAAAATTTTGAATGGCTATATTTTATGGAACTCTGGTTAACGAACTTAACCGAGCCATTTGGGAACCGAAGTTACTCTGAAAATTTCAAGTCTTTAGGACAATCCCTTCGGACATATGTAATTGAATTTCACCACGAATTCTTCATCAGGGAGTAGAACCCTGTCGTTTGAGACGATTTTCGGCTCAAAATTAGAAAATTATAGACATTTGGGCAAAACGATATAGCACTCCTTCAAGGAGAGAGCTCAAAAATAGGATAATTTACATTTCGTGATTGGACAGTAGGTACTGCATTCAGACCAGAGCATTTTACTTTTACTAATTATTCTTAGGTTAATCCACGTTTTCATGAATTTGTAATTTTCGAAAGCAGGTCTCCTTATGTTTTTTCGAATTCGAAATGTCTGACAACTGATTATGCACCACCTTCACGAAATTCGCCTTGGGGCTATACCATCGATAAACACTGGTTCTTGAAGCTTCATCGCCAAAAATTAAATTAAGTTCATCGATGCACTGTTGCTGAGATGTAATTCCATTTTCGACTCCTTACGGTAAATAACCATGTCTGGTATGCCAGAATAACCTCAAAAAGGTCAAACTTTACAATATACCAATACCGAAATTTAAAAGTACAGGGTTTGGGGCTTGTTTTCCTACACTTCCTATTTCAGGTAGCCCCATAAGAAGAAATCAGCACAGGCTGTGGCATTTGGTCGGCTTAGTTTTCAGATCTTGAATTTCGATTTACTGAAAAAAATGGCATGTAAGAGTACAATTGAACTTCTCTATAACGAACGTCTGTATAAAGAATTTCTCTGTAAGTATAACGAATTTCGTATAAGACATTGCTCCTTGAATCCATATTCCATGTTAAAAGCACCCTCTAAAACGAAGTAATTTCTCTCTATAACGAAATATTCAAAGAACATCACTCTTTGAATGGGTATTGGTAAGAACGTATAAGGGCGGGTTTTTTCCGAAATTTTTTCGATCGTACGTAATAAATCTCGATCTTGAACTAAATCATTACGGCGGGCAGAGAGATCGTTCTGAAACAGTTTTAAATACACCCCTGGCTGTTTGGTTTCAATCTAACCATTACGCTAGTGTGAAAGTTGTGCGAAAATGTCTAAAAGGAAGAGCTTAAGTTTGGATGATAAACTTAAATTTATCAGTGAAGTCGACGGCGACATTGCCGACTATAGAAACAAATTTTCTGTATAATGAAATTTCTTGATAACGAATTTGTTTTGTTGATTTAGCGCTTTCGTTATAGGGAAGTTCCACTGTATTTTGATATATCGAAAAATTATTTTTCACGCTTATTTTGACCCTCCTGATCATTTCTTTCAGACGTATTTAACTTTTTTTTGTATCGGGAAGATTTGATAGAATATCCCCATTCAATTTTCAAAACGAATCAAACTCTTTGTAACTTGATCCAGTATTCCCTGGTCCATATCATCATGTTCTATATGCATGTACCGGCAAGTAGAAATTCAGTATCTATACGACGAAATAATGATTATTACATTCATAATATTACCGCGCTGTTTATATTAGTTGCGTTATTCGAATACTGTAGATGTTACACTTTTACTCAGGTGTTATGAAATATATGTTTCGTGATTGTTGCTCGTTAATAAACTCATATTGCTGATTCTGCTAAAGTCTGATGGTTACCTGGAATTGCTATAGGGGATATTGGTAAATTCAGAAGTTGTTAAATGAATCCGCAATTATATTATGCGTGTTTTAATTATAGACTTGCATTGTCTTGGAAAAAGTGTTGGTATTATTTAATTGATAGAGTAAGTTGAATAATACTCTTTCTATTTGGAGTAGTGTTTCCATATTTGATAGGTAATGTTCCTTCGAAAGATAAATTAATGAGTACAAGATTGTACCACTGATGGGTTAAATCTAGAAAACTTTCAATGATAATAGAAGGCATAAATATTGTTTGAATTAATTTCTTATTATTATAATCTATTATTTTTCTCGAAATTTCCAAGGCAGCAGAAAGGATCAAATTGGAAATATGAGTTTTCCATCTGAACAATAGCTCACCCTGTTCATAGCCACTATATCCTCAGGGTTGGTATCCCTGTTTTCTCTATAAAACAATCTTTGTATGAGGTATTAACAAAATTCTTTCTTTATTTGAAGTTCTTATGCAGGATTGGGATGAAATATGATACTAAATATAAATATCGCTTGAATGAAAAGAACAATATTTATGAAATTTTGCAGGTAGGACCAAGTGCAATAGCACTAAATGCTCTGATGTACATTTTTTGCTAATAACCAAAAACCATGTTTTAGTAATTTGTGAATGGAATTTATAGCTATCATTTCCACTGGGGAAATATGAATAGTATAGACAACCGTTAGCACAATAACTTTCGAAGGGATTGTCCTAGAGACTTGAAATTTTTAGGATGAGTTCGGGTCCCAAATGGCTCAGTTAAGTTCGTTAACCAGCTAAATCGTACAGGTTGTTCCATAAAATATTACCATTCAAAATTTTTGTTGCTCAATATCTCAGGAAATACGAAACCAATCGGAATGAAATGTTATGGCAAAATGCAAGATGCTGATAACAGGCCTCATGCATAATTTTGTGGCCATAGTATGAACAGAATCACAGAAAATTCAATTGGAATATTGAAAAAAAGAAACTTTATATTTCCATAAAAATATCCGATTCGAGTGAAAGTTTTTTTGTGAATGGAGATCGATATTCTGAATGTTCATCCAAAATTTTGTGGCAATTGTTTCGACAGAACCATAGAAAATTCAATTGGAATATTGAAATAAGAATCTTTATATTTCCATAACAGAATATCCCAGTCGAGTGAAATTCATTTTGAATATGAAACTATACTGAATGTTCATGCAAAACTTGAAGAGGCTCGCATCATCATAATCATAGAATTTAATTTTTTATTTTTATTGAAATATTGAAAAAAAGAATCTTCATATTTCCATAACAAGATATTCGATACGATTTATTTTGTAAATATAGATTTATATTATGCAATTTCAAAGAAATCGCATTATCTGAACTAAAGAATTTTTTTCGATAATTGATTATTCACATTTTTCATTTTCCGAATCATTTTAAGACTATAATCTCGATTGTGCTGATATTTTGAATTCATACTTAGCACGAATCTCAAGTTCTATACAAAATTTTGAAATAATAGCAATATTGCTCCACCAATGAACGAACGCTCAAACGCCCCTGCTCAGGGCAATTTCTTAACTTTTTTGATCTGATCAATATCATATTTAGTAATCCAATACAATATCGAAGTTTAAAATGAACTTCTCAACGCCTGATAATGAAGGCAACTGCATCGGTAACTTGTGGTAAATTTTCAAACAAAGGAGAGCCTACGAACAATCTACGGCAATGATTCCTAATCACCAAGCGAATAGATATTTTTTCATGGAGAAATGACCAATTTTCTCAGAAGATTCAAAAATAATAACTCTGAAAACAATCGCATGTGGAAGTCCTTGAACCTTGGTTATTTGAATTTTTCATTCTGTACATAACTTGAGGAAACAATATTTCATTGGCTTCGTATGCACAGCATACAGTCGGAAATGTAATGTGGACATTTCAATGTCGTATTGACTTATTGATGGATCTTTTCCTCTGGACTAACTAGAAGTTTTCTCTTTCATGCTAAATAATTTAAATCAACCAGTGCGAACAGAAGATATAGATAGATTAGTGGTGTAGGATCAGAGAAACAGTAAAACGATACTCTGTCTGTTTGCCGACATTTCGGAAAAATTCAATCCATCTTCAAGGCTCTATAAATTTACGGAAAACATGATTTAAAAATTGGTGACGGTGTTTACAAAGGAAAAATGAGCATCACTATAAGTTATTGACTTGAAAATATCACAGGAAAGGATAGTAATTTTATAGAGCCCTGAAGATGCAAATACATTTTTCCGAGTTTTCTGTTTTTTCTCTTATTCTACACCACTAATCTATTCTGAAGTAAATCGTTGGATAACCACATCAAATATTGAGAAGATATAGAATTTGTGAAAAATGTGGAATGATAACTTTTCAAAATGAAATTTCCACCCAGGAGTAGATTTTCACAAGCTCTCCATTTGTTGAAAAATCAATCAAAAAAATTCTTCTTGGTGGCAAGAGAAGAGCACTCCTTAGAATCTTCGATTGACTGAATGATTTTTGCGATAGTTTGTAGTGGCAAGGTGGTGATTATGAATTTTTATGAGTTACTTTGAGATGTTTGGATTTGGTGGTTTATTATTGCACAGCAATTGTTTGTTTTTAATTTCCATGTATCTGAGGAAAAATTAGTTTCATTAATCACTTTTAGGAAAGGAGGACGGTCAGAAGACTCATTTCGGTAAATACAGTAGAACTTCCCTATAACGCAAGCGCTTAATACGCAAGAAAAGTTCGTTATAAGGAAATTTCGTTATACAGAAAATTTTTTTCTATAGTCGGCAATGTTGCGGCCGACTTCACTGATAAATTAAAGTTTATCATTCAAACTGAAGTACTTCCTTTCAGATATTATGGCACAACTTTTCAAACTAGCGTAATGATTAGATTGAAATCAAACAGCCAGGGGTATATTTAAAACTGTTTCTTTGTATATTTTGTTATAGACAGAATTTACTGCGTTTTAGTGGGTGTTTTAACATGGAATTTGGATTCAAGGTGCAATATCTTGTACGAAATTCGTTATAGGGAAGTTCCACTGTATATCTAATCGGTGCAATAGTTCTCAAGTTATATTGACCCGAATTTTTATTTCTAAAAATTTGTATCGGGATCAAGAATATTATAATTTCTCCTGCATGTATCTATCTTTAGAATTTCAAGACGAAAAGGATTGAAAATTGTAAGTATTTTGACTGATAATTATCTTATTCGGATACTCCTGGCTCCCTATGAATAGGTAGAATATTGAGGTGATTGGAATAATAATAATAATGTTGAATACACTTTTATTTCAAATAACTCTTACTTATTATAACAATAATTGAAGAAGTTTTTGTTAAAGTGAATACAGAGCAGTTACAGGACTGTTTTCTAAGTTACTCAACCTCCAAAAGTTCCTTTTTTTGAGTATCTAGTTACTCAAAGTAACTCGATAAACTTTTTCAAAAATCTCCATGGACGGTTACATTTTAGAAGTGTCTGTGGCACCCTTAAAGTAATAAAACCAAAAAGTCCAAGAGTCACATCACATCGTACCATTCTTGAAACATGACTATCCCAAGTTCTTCAGGTTCTATTTTACCTGAATTGAGATATCCTTCATAAAAGCTTCATGCAAATGTAAACTGAAATAACACGATTAGGCTTGAACCATCTGTGAGACCCAAAAATATCTGCGTTTGACTTTCTATTCCTTGAAATAACTTCATAATATAGTTGGACAAAATACCACTATTGAATGATATATGGCTTTACGGAATTTGACCAGAACAACATACATTTTTGCGTATGATGGATACAAGAGCCCAGAGAAAACAACCTGAGGAAAAACTCTGTCTCCACGTATGAGTGAAGAGATTGCATATAAAGTGTTTTCCAATAAGAGGTGTTATTTCGAATAACCCACTATTTCGGTAGATGTCACGTTTGAAGTTGTCATTTTTTGACATTTGATAAGTAGAAACTACGCCATTAATAAAAATGGAACGATACACGCTTCAGAGAACGCATTGAAATTATTAAAATTCACTATAAAAATGGTCAAAATTTGGCAGAGACGGTTCCTAAAATTCGAACAATTTTGGGTCGTCGTGAAGCACCTTGTCGGAGGAAGAATAAAACTCGTTCACGTAGCTCAAGAACAGTCGAGAATAATGCTGCTGTAGCCGAAAGTGTTGAATAAAACCCAGGTTTGTCCATTTTTGTCGTTCTTTGGAATTAGGCATTCCACAAACTTCTTTATGGCCGAAATTGTATAGTATTGATCTGGACAACGTTTGCTTCCAACAAGACGGCGCTACATGCCACAAAAGCAACGAAACCATTGAACTTTTGCTGGAAAAGTTTCTAGATCATGTTGCGACTTCTTCTTTTGGGGCCATGTGAAAGAGAAGGTCTACGCCAATAGCCCAGCGTCGAATCAAGACCTCAAAGATGTAATTCGTGAGGCTATCGAGGACATATGGCAGCCACTTGGCGATTTGGTTATGGAAAATTTCATTAAAAGGATATGGTTCTGTAAGCGTGGTCGTGGTGGTCATTTGCCTGATCTTAATTTCCACTTTTAACTGCATAGCTTCTCCTTTATAATGAAATAAACATCCGATCATTTATATCGAAAAATGGCATTTGCATTTGAATATCAAAATAATACCTCTTATTGGAAAACCCTTTACTAGTATTTGTTTGAAGAATTGGCTGAAGTATTTATATCGAATGACTTCATTCCATCGAGATAAAGTTGCTCCATTCCTTTTATCTGATTGGTCATCTTGAAATTTCATTCGGAAAAACAAATAACAAAAACAGAAAACCCACGAGGAAGAAATAATGTGAATATCACCTCTTAACCACAAAAATACACTCACTTTTATACTTTTATTTGAAATTTCTTATACATATATCCGAAAAAAGCTACTCTTCAACCAGAAGGGTTCCAAGTGATGATCTGCCAGAACTTCAAATTTTCAAGGAAATTTCTACAGACCCATATCTCTGAGTAATTATCTCTCCTAGATTTAATCAACAGTAAAAACACAAGAGCTTTTTTTTATCGGATAATTTCTCTTTGCAACGAAACAGTTTTGCCAATCACTAATTTTACGAGAAAAACTGACAAGATAAAATCGCGACACCGAAGGTGGAGCGATTTTATCTGATGTCAGTTTTTCGAGCAATTTAGTGATTGGCAAAACTGTTTCGTTGCAAAGAGAAATTTATCCGATAAAAAAAGCTCTTGTGTTGTCTTGAGTTGAAGAGAAATTTATCTGATAAAAGAAAAGCTCGAGTGTTTTTGGCAAGATAATTAACGACAGAATATATGGATGAACAACTTCACCAAAACGATTCATCTTTTGGGTTCTTATATCAACAAAGTTATATACCACACCGATTCAAAATGAAAGCACTATATGTTCAAAATTCAAAAATCTGACAGACTTGATTGACATATTGAGGAAGATAAGTTTTTATTCGATAAAAAAGGATGCACCTTTTTTATCGATGTCAAGTGACAATAACATTTTCAGGTCTATGATATTTAATATTGAAGTTAATTTATCAATAGTAAAAACACAAGAGCTTTTTTTTTATCGGATAAATTTCTCTTTTCAACGAACAGTTTTGCTAATCACTAATTTTACGAGAAAAACTGACATGATAAAATCGCGACACCGAAGGTGGAGCGATTTTATCTGATGTCAGTTTTTCGAGCAAATGTTGTGATTGGCAAAACTTTGAGTTTAAGAGAATTTATCTGATAAAAGAAAAGCTCGAGTGTTTTTTTTGGCAAGATAAATTAACGACAGAATATATGGATGAACAACAACAATAATTCAAAATGAAAGCACTATATGTTCAAAATTCAAAAATCTGACAGACCTATTGACACATTGAGGAAGAGAAGTTTTTATCCGATAAAAAAGGATGCACCTTTTTTATCGATGTCAAAGTGACAATAACATTTTCAGGTCTATGATATTTGATATTGAAGTTAATTTATCAGTGATATTTCACCCTGAATATCAAACTCAATTTCAGAATAATGATAAAAATCCTGTAACAACCTACTGGGTACACAAATGTTTAATTTGGCAACCAGATTCTTTGAGATCTCCTCGTTAATTTTCCCATTTCTCACATTCTCGGATGAATTCGAAATTCATCCTTGAATGAATCACATCTATCGAATTACCGTAGTCTGATTCGATGAAAAATTCGGATGAAATATGAAATTAACCTCATGGACAAGGCCAATAATTTGGAATCTTACTGGGTTTTATAGCTGGGCAATTCCCAGAACCTGTTCTCCATAGAATCTCTTCTCTGCGTCAAGAGATTCGTAGTTTTATGGTGCAAATCCTCCCATAAAAGTGGTAGGTACCTACTATTCGCTACACTTGTTTAGACGCAGAACAACTTTGTTCACAAAGGAAGTCTGCGTAGAGAAACCAGTATAAATAATAAGAGGAATCAATAAGTCGATTGGAATTAATAAGTAGTTTCTTGAAGTCGAATGATTTTTGAATTGTTTTTACTGGGATATTATTCAGAATATTTCTTCAAAAATTAGTGGACAGGGAAGGTAAGCCGGAAGCTTATTTGCTTGCCTGTTTATTCGGAGTTTTACCTTGGTCTCTAGATTTCGCATGAAATTAGAGATGGTAGATAGGAACTGATTACTATTTTTTGGAACCTATGGAACAGTTCTAGAATTAAGAGTTAATGAGAATGAGTAAAAATTCCAATATGGATTTGACTACAGTGGAACTTCCCTATAACGAAAGCGCTAAATCCGCAAAAAAATTCGTTGTAAGGAAATTTCGTTATACAGAAAATTTGTTTCTATTATCGGCTATGTCGCGGTCGACTTCAATGATAAATTTAAGTTTATCATTTAGCTCAAGTACTTGCTTTCAGATATTTTCGAACAACTTTTCACACTACCGTGATGGTTAGATTGAAACCAAACAGCCAAGGGTGTATTTAAAACTGTTTCAGTAGGATATCTCTTCCTGCCGTAATGATTTAGTTGAAGGTCGGGATTTATTACGTACGACCAGAAAAAAATCGGAAAAAACCCACCCTTATACCTTTTTTCCAATACCCATTCAAAGAGTGATGTTCTTGTTCTTGGAATATTTCATTATAGAGAGAATTTACTTCGTTTAAGAGGGTTTTTTAACATGGAATTTGATTTCAAGGTGCAATGTCTTATGCGAAATTCGTTATACAGACGTTCGTTATAGGGAAGCTCCACTGTATTTGATTATTTACCTTTGAGCTTCAATGTTACGTAATATAAGGGGATGAAATTATTTTGAGGGGAGATTGCAGATATATCGAATACAATTACAGATGGGGGTGGCACCATCTACAAAAAAGTTGCGTTTTGGGGTACGAATGTGATGATGTGAACAGATATATCATCAGATCATTGGCTCCCGAAATGTCTGGAGAGAAATGAATTTTGAGATGTTCTTTTTAAGTAATTCGTTTCTGGAGATAACTTCATTAAATTCGGTTAGTAGTCATTATCCAATATAGCAATTTTACTGATTTTTCATACTGATTGTTCCATAGTACTTCTCATGAAGTCGACGCCAAATGGCACTTTTTTACTCCCCGTATCCATAACTTCTCCGTAGAAAGGTTCTGCTTTCAGAATGAATGTGAACCAGAAAACCAGGGACCTATTGCACCAAATATTGTTTCTTCCACTTGGCACTTTTCACTTCACAAATGAATTGCATTGCACAAAACGAATTCTTAATTGAAAAGTGCAAAGTGGAATTAATTGTTGGGAGAAATGTTGCGCAGTATAATTACTTTTCATTTTTGAAATTTGTCAGAATGCAAAGTGCAAAGTGAAAAGTTGCAAAGTATTTTGGTGCAATAGGCCCCTGGTCACCAGGAATGCTTCAAACTTGTCAAACTCCACAGTTTTGAAAGACACCCCATGAATGGTGGAAAGTATGCTTGTAGAAAAGTTGATTTAGAATCTCATTATTAACCGACTTTCAAAATTGAAATTGGGTAATTCAAATATTACATATACCTACATGCAATTATTCCGTTTTGATGGAATGCAATGAATAATTATTCATTTTGGCATAATTTGAACAGGAGCAGTTTTTTTCATCAAAATTCCGAAATTCAATTTGCTTTTCGGGACTAAATATAGCTGTTTAATCCATGGTATGATCATAACCAGTATTATACAGGGTGTTACATAATAGTAAGTCACAACTTATCGCTTATCGCTACACTTATACCGAGAGACATAGGTTTTAACTGAGGTTTTTCCTGTGTGCTCTTTTATCTTACTCAGAAATCTATGGTACCCCGTATACATTTTCCTATGCTTATATGTTCGATTTGCGAGAAATTCTATGAAGCAGTATCTGATTCTGTTTTTCATGAAGTTATTTCAACGAATACTAGTCCGGTCAATTTAGACATAAAAATAGTGATCAAATAAAGAAAATTCCGACAAAGCCAAATTTTTGTAGAGACCTTAGGTTTACCACAAGGAATAAAGTCTCAAAAGTCCCCATCAGTCCCATGCGAGCTTCGAGACTTATTCGGGGTCAAAGGTCAAAATTTTAGGTTTTTTGGATTTTTCTCGAAAACGGTAAGTATTATCGAAAAAGTACTCAAGGCAAAATTGTAGATCTTGAAATTCTCTATAAAATGGGCCTAATGATTTTTTCTCTAAGACCCACTATTTCCCAGATATTGCGCTTGTAAGAATCACGTTCTACATAATATACACACAATTCCACACCCCTGTGAGAGTGTACTCGGCGCGTTTTTTTAATGTGGTATCCTCGGTAGGCCTATTTCACGAACCTTTATGACGTTATTTCAGGAACAATAATTATTTAATAGTATGAAGATTATTGATATGGGTACTGAGTTTAACTTTTTTTTATTACTTTAATCTGACTCATACTCTTCTTATTCAACTTCACCAATCATGTTTCTTCAATTTCTTCTTGTTCTTCTTCTTCTTCTCCTTTCTGTTGATGAACGCTTAGAAATTGTTCAAATGAAGATGAATCAGTTGTCTCTTCATCAAAATCACATGAATCTTCCTCTCTTGTATTTAATTGAACATTTGAGCAAGAGATCCTTGGCAATTGGTACACGCTGGAGAACACTGCAATCCTACTTTTTTACAGCCACATTGCACTACAACCTTCTTGCAATTGCAAAAAATAGTGTTAAGAAGTTTTTCTGGAGCAGGGGGCAGTAAAGTTCGAATCGGTTCCAAAGTATTATTTATCAATTTCCAACCCCAGTCTTCAGGGTTCAGTTCATTGCCTTGCCATGTCTGAACTTGATAGTATACTCGAAACAAATGTTGAGTAGCAGATGCCGATGTTGGAGGAAGACAAGATAGCTGTACTTGCTTTTTTTGTTTCGTGTATTTTTTACGAATGTTAAATATCTGTACTTATCTATGCAATCAATTTTTTTGGAGCTCCATAACCGCAAGAAGAAACCGAATTCCTTTAGTAATTACTATTTGAGGTGAAGAATTAATTTCTGTGAATACTTTTGCGCAGTCAATCAAATCATTTTTTTCAAATAATTTTAATACTGAATTTTTGCCCCTTCTAAACATTGCTGACGTAGTATCGCATCCGGTTATCGCATGTAAAAATAAAATAAAGTTTTGGCATTTCGGATAAGCTGATAAACTTTTTGAAGAATATATTTCTTTCCGTTGCTGCGCCCTTCCCAGGTTTTAAAAAGTAAATAATTTCATCAGATGGAGTCCTTGCAGTGAGTAGTACTAATAACAACATCTTCACCCACTACAATAGCTGTATTTCTTGCATTAAATTGTTCTATTGCTGTTTCAATTATGAGGACATCGGCGTCATTAGGAGCTTGTTTCACGGCAATATTTTCAGCTGTTAATTTGTTACTCAACATAGAAATAAAACGAGATTTATTATTAATGTTTGCAAAAAAATGACGAGTAGGCATTTTTGCTTGCTTGAGTACCTAAATATGTATATACGTGGCATATGTGTGCATACTATGTAGAACATGATTCTTACAAGCGCAATATCTGAGAAATAGTGGGTCTTAGAGAAAAAATCATGGGAACCATTTTTATAGAGAATTTTAAGATCTACAACTTTGCTCTGAGGTACTTTTTCAATAAAACTTACCGTTTTCGAGAAAAATCCAAAAAACCTAAAATTTTGACCTTTGACCCCGAATAAGTCCCGAAGCCCGCATGGGACTGATGGGGACTTTTGAGACTTTATTCCTTGTGGTAACCTAAGGTCTCTACAAAAATTTGGCTTTGTCGGAATTTTCTTTATTTCAATTGTCTAAATTGACCGGACTATACGAAATTTTTGGTTTCGTTTCGGTAATTGACAGATATGTTTAGGCTTCATAGATGGTTTCACCTTACCGTGTTATTCAGTTTACAATTTACATAAAGCTGTTATAAAGGTGTTCGGTCAGGTAAACAGAACCTGTAAAACTTAACTTCATGGCAAAATACAATAACTGAAAGGCTATCCCAATTGGCAAAGCCATCTTCACAAAATTTGCACATTTTGGTTCTTTGCGTTGGGTATATTACTTAAAAGCTGCCACAGAAACAGATACTTCTGGGAAGAAGGTTTAGGTGTGTACCGGGTGTCCTAAATTCGTTGTCTAGTGAGGGGATCTCAGAAACCCTATTAGCTAGAACAAAATGTAATAGAGAAAAATTGATACCTTCAATGAATTCTACTGAAAAAGTGCCTGTATAATGTTTCTGTTTCATGTTTGTAACTTCAGTAATAAAGAAGTTACAAAGGTTGCGGTTTTCACCTAAAGAATTCTCTCAAAATTCGAGCCTGAAAATGTGCTACTCATTTTGTTCTAGCTCATAGGTTTCTGTGATCCCCTCACTAGACAACGAATTTAGGACACCCAGTATTTAAAGTAATTTTAAAAAGGGATTATTGATGAAAAAATATGCATTGGCAGCTTTGAGTTTCAGAACAACCTAATTATCAATTATTTTCGTCTGAAAATTCGAAAATTATAGACATTCGGGAAAATTACAGGTATATTAATCTTGTTCACAGGTACGAAAACATTAAGAAATCAAATTTCGAAACATTATATCTTAGGAATTATTGGACCGATTTGGCCAATAAACTCAAGAGTTTTTTTGGTCGGCAGAGTCACTTTTGACTCCGGTTCTCAATCAGTGAGTCCCACCGTCTTGTTTAAGACCACTCATCTGCCTCAAAATTCAGAAATTTGCTATAATTCTAAGAACCAGACCGATCAGATTTCTATTTCTTTCCTTCCGATTACACCAAGCTCACTCCCTCGGCAGGAAGCAGGGAATTGAGCGGGAAAGTGGGCAGCGCGAGAATGTAATCACTACACTTCTCTGCTGCCTCCCATTGCCACTCGTGCTGGTCTGTACGCACCTGAATTGGCGGTTTTCCATACGGAAGTGAAAAATGTTGCAGCAGAGTGTGATTGCTCACAGCCTTCAATACTGTCGCAAAAGTATTTCGGGAATTATTACCGACAAAGCGAGTGGCAGTATGAAGGGTTGTGAGGCATTTAGATAAAAGGAAATTGTTGTGATACTTTGCACTGGGTGTAATGAACAGAGAAATATCCGATTATTTCCAATTTAAAATTCGCAATTTACATTAAAGAAAAAAAGCGTCTGAAATGTCTCAAATATAGGGGGAAAATACAGTGAAACTTCCCTATAATGAAATAGCTAAATCCGTAAAAACAATTCGTTATACAGAAATATCGTTATACGGAATTTTTTATAGTGTCAAGTATCGAAACAAGCAATTTCATTTTTTATTGTGAATTTATATACATACTCAAACAGGTGTGCATTTCTAATAGCTCATAGGCATGTTATGTGTGTACGTGTATACAATACATAAGTATTCACAATTTTTTAATTCTCATAAAAAAGCTTCGCATTTTCTCAAAGAATGAAAAATATTTTCCGGAACTCCTTCAATGGACCGGAAAGCGAGACGACACGTTTTTAAGGCTTGAAGTACCTTTTCACGATTTGGTTTTTCGGAAGGTTGCTCCTACAAATCAACGCTGTCGGTATCATCACTGCTATCGTAGTGATGTCGAACACCGCATTTGACAATGTTCAACATGTCCTTTTCAGTTGGAAGTTGATTTGTTACAATATATTCATCGATATTAACGAAATCATTTGAAGTAACCGTCATTATCAACATTTCCAGCTGAACCCAACGTTTCGGAAGGATCTATCCGCCCGCCGTAATGGTTTAGTTTTATGGTCGGGATTTATATATTACCTACGTCCGGCATAATTGTGGAGAAAACCCAGCCTCATACCTTCTCACCAATACCCATTCAAAGAGTGATAGTGATGTTCTTTGAATATTTCGTTATAGGGAGAATTTACTTCGTTTCAAAGGTTATTTTTAACATGGAATTTGGATTCAAAATGCAATGTCTTGAACGAAATTCGTTATACAGAGAAATTCTTCATACAGACGTTTGCTGTAGGGAAGTTCCACTGTATTTTATTCCTTACTAGCAGACCCAACAGACGTTGTTCTGTATACACAAAAATTCATTCAATTCGATCGAGCCGTTTAGTTGCAGAGTAGATGAATAACCTGAATAACGACTTCAGCGCCATCTGTTGATCTGATGTGTGGTCATAAACATACGGTCATAGGCAATCCAAAATACATTCATACAAAACATCCCTCACACTTCGGTACCATCTCCTAGCCGCCTTGTGCCTACCTCGGGGACATTTTGATGCGATTTCATCTTCAACCTGCCATATCTTTTGATGTATTCATCATGGCTGATTTTGGTACTCATATTTATTATCATTGAAGTTATAGTAGGTTTCCTCAAATTTCTCGGGTGAAAAGTATAGCCTATGTTACTCAGGGATAGTGTAGCATTCTGAGGGTGAAATAATTATTGAAATCTCTAGTAGCTTATGAGTAAACTCGTATCAAACCCTCAAACGCACAAACATACAAATCTGTCCTCTTTATAATATAGGTATAAGTATAATATTAGTAAAGATAGAGATCAATTCTCTACAAACGCTCTATTGACCACTTTTTTCTATAACCTATCGTTTTGAAAATATCTCGAATAAAGTTGGGAGGAGATGAAAAATTCTAATTTTCTCCAACCATCAAAAAATGTTGACATTTTTGTACTCCTTTCAGGTGCAAAAGTCATAGATTTTCTTACCGTACAAAAATTCACTCATTACTTAGCAACACTTTTAATCCTAGGATTAAAAACGGTACTTTTAATCCTTGTAAATGCATTTGAAGTCTACTTGACAATCACTGTCATGATTCTATGTTCAAATTCATAACCAAATTATGAACGATTTTTCACTAAAACCAATTTTATTGTAATTTTGACTTGGTTGGAGAAAAAATAGTATATATTATTCGGATTAAAAGTGCCTATTTTAACTCGCAATTTTGCATTCGCTCGGCTGCGCCTCGCAACTGCAAATATTGCTCGTAAAAAAAGATGCACTTTTAATCCTTATAATATAATATACTATTTTTCATCTTCTAATGAAAATAAATCGGTCTGTGCTCATTCGATCAGGACGATTGATACCTCATTTTATAGGTTAATTAATTCTCTACAAACGCTCTATTGACCACTTTTTCTAAAACCTACCGTTTTGAGCAGAATCCGTACCAACTTAAGACACCGGGATCTGAATAAGATCAGTTTTCAGAATATGAAGAAAAAAATGAACAAAAAACTTTCCAAATTCACGAATTATAAATGACATTCATAAAAATTACCTGAATATGATAAAAATATTTTCATTTATTCGAAGTTTTTAAATGACACTTGAATAATTTATTCTCTATTAACAAATACTCGTAAATACTTAGCACTAACATCCATATTATACAACTTCATTGATATATTCCAGGATCAACAAACAAAGACATCGAAGAAATTTCATTTAAAATAGTTAGTTGATTGCATTTTCAATGAAACTTGCGATTAATTGCATTATTCCAATCATTCCCTCGAGTTCTAACACTTCCCGCAAATGCAATGGAAATTCTCCGCTGTGACGTCACATCTCGGTGGGCGTCGGCATACCAGTGTTTGTGTATATCGTGCTCGGATACGCAATTCGATTTTGGTGCGATTTCATCTTCAACCTGCCATATCTTTTGATGTATTCATCATAATTGAATGATGTAAAAGGCAATTTCGTTCTATATTAAATACTGGATATGAAGGACGTATTTAATTGGATGAAGATCAATAGCGTATTCATAAAAAATACTCCCAAAAAATGCATAATTTTGAGAAACATTCGGATACCTTTAAAAGGTGATACCGAGTAAACCTTGAAAGATAGATATATGCTATCGCGGACTTTTTTGTAGAACTATTGAAGAGGTACATTTCCGTCATACATTGTTTCCATGTACGTCTTACGGTTTTCGCAGCGCACCTGAAAATAGCTGATTTTGGTACTCATATTTATTATCATTGAAGTTATAGTAGGTTTCCCCAATTTTCTCGGATGAAAAGTATAGCCTATGTTACTCAAGGATAATGTAGCATTCTAAGGGTGAAAGAATTATTGAAATCGGTCCAGTAGTTTATGAGTGATGTCATATCAACGCCACAAACACACAAACACACAAACATACAAATCTTTCCTCTTTATAATATTAGTATAGATAATTCCAATACTTATTCCGAATGGCATCAACCTTCATTCAACCAATGCCTAATATTTCAATATATTCACTTCCTAAAATTAATTATAGTCCCCAACGAATTTCAACTAACTAACCGGCTCTCTCACAAACAAAACTGATGACCAATTATTCAGAATTAACCTTGGACTCACTGATCTGAAATATTATATAGGTAGTTCCCTGTGCGAAAAAAACAGCGTGAAGACAGCAAATAAACAAAATGATATTCGAAATTCTCTGTTAATGGCTTCCTTCGAAAAACCAGACAAATTAGTTTTACCATTAACATGATAGGTACTTGATTATTATAAATGAATTTCAGCAGTTTTAATGTCGTCAATGATGAAAAAAATTGAAAAGCATTGTCGTAAATTTTCATAAATTACAGGAACATCTTTGCGTATACGAAATCCTGCTTCGTATTGTTCTCATCAATGGTTATACACTTTGTTAATTATAATTATGTGTGTGAATTTGAGTGAAATATTGCTTCACTAAAAGTATACTTTTGGTGCTCAGTTTTTTTACGAATTTCAACAGTAAATTTTTTTTTAATTGAGGGAAACCCTGAATTTGTTCATACTGGCAAAACGATGATTAAAATTTGGACATCGTGAAAGTTACTGGTTTGATTTTTTATACTTGAAGGAAATCAACAAAATTTGTGACAAATTTCATCAGGTACACTCGCCTCAAAATAAATGAGCTCTGACAAAGTGCACATACTGAAAACCTCTTTGAACTAACTATGTAATTCTTAAAAAAAAAATTTTCTTGAAAATTTCTGCACACCTGTGAAGAAGATACAAAAACCTTGCCAAACCACATGACCAACTTTCCCCATTCAAAAAATTTAGAGCCTTGATAGAAAATGCACAGGGTGCAACAAAAATACTTCGAAAGGGCATAAAACTTTGAAAAAAGTGGAACAAAAATTAACCTGTATCAGGACTTCTTTGCTGAATATTTTTCTTTTGAGAAAATGAATTTGTTCCATAATTCTGACATGCACTGTATAGTTTTTAGTTTGTTTAAATTGGAACGAACGAATACCTTTTTCTGTGTTTGATATAAGAAGGAAAATAGATGTCAACGAATCGAAATATTGAATGTTTTGTTCTGTTGCAGAGTAGGCCCTCATCTCAACAAACATGGAGGGTCCTAGCGATTTAGAGCTGAAAAGAAGGCAGTTCAAGAACCAAGCATCAACAGTTCAAACTAGAAGACAGCAGGCTGTCTGTGTCAGGAGAGCGTACAAGAAATATGGCAGTAAAAGTAGTCCCTTCATAATTTTAGATGGGCTCAATATGACAGTACCTAAGGGATGCATGTAAGTATTCTTCTAGATAATTTTTTTAGTAGATAGGGAAGTCAATTTTACATCTTAAATATAGCCGGTGTTCTAGGATTTTTAAATGTGACAAAATCTAGAAAATGCATGGGTACCACTTATAAATATTGAAAAAACGGTGGAATTTCCCTATAAGGAAAGCGCTAAATCCACAAAAAAATTCGTTATAAAGAAATTTCATTATAAAGAAAATTTGTTTCCATAGTCGGCAATGTCGCGGTCGACTTCACTAATAAATTTAAGTTTATCATTCAAACTTGAGCACTTGCTTTCAGACCTTTTCGCACAACTTTTCACACCAGTGTAATGGTTAGGTAATGGTTAGATTGAAACCAAACAGCCAGGTCTGTATTTGAGACTGTTTCAGAAAGATCTATCTACCCAGCGTAATGATTAACCTTAAGGTCGGGATTTATTTTGTACGTCCAGAAAAATTTCGGCAAAAACCCATCCTTATAACTTCTTACCAATACCCATTCAAAGAATGATGTTCCTTGAATATTTCGTTATAGGGAGAATTTACTTCTTTTTAAAGGGTGTTTTTAACATGGAATTTGGATTCAAGGTGCAATGTCTTGAACGAAATTCGTTATACAGAGTATTTGTTATACAGACGTGCGATATAGGAAAGTTCCACTGTATTTGTTATTCTACCTAAACTTATGTTTTCAAATATTTCTGTATAAACCTGAAAACCTTGAACATTTTTCAGGCAGGCATTAAACCGATAAATGTTCAAACGAAGAAAAAATTCACTGAAAAGTGCTTTTCAAATATGAATATTCCTGTTTCCCATTCTTATGCTTTTTCTCCATTTTGTTTGTGTATTCAATTTTCTTTCGTGCCATGAACTTTATAAAGTTTTGCAGTTGCTTGTAACGGCAGTTCATGAACACGGAAAGAACATTTTCAGGGTCTGTATAACGTCCGAATAAAGTTACATTCTTGAATACATGAGTGGAATGAGAAAAATAATTTCGAAGTTTTCGGAAACTTACTCGATCACTAACTCGGGTTACAATTGACGGATAAGCAGTTCAATTGCTGTCAATTTGTAGCCTACATTAGTGATCGAGTAAGTTTCCGAAAACGCCAATATTCTTTTAATTTTCATTTATATTTGATTTCTTTCCAGATACGGTCTCTTAGGTGCTAGTGGCTGTGGAAAAACAACTTTGCTCAACTGTATCGTTGGAAGAAAACGTTTAAATGCTGGTGAATTATGGGTTTTGGGTGGTACTCCTGGTTCACGAGGTAGTGGAGTACCTGGTCCAAGAGTAGGATATATGCCTCAAGTGAGTTAAGAACTACTTTCTACACCATGTTATCAAAGTCTAGGGTCAAATACGATTCAGGGTATTTGGTTGAAAGTTAGGTTTTTTTTCAAAATGATGACTTCGATATTTTACCTTCCTTCTACAGAGGTTCAAATATGTGAAGAGTCGATTAATGCAGTGTAATTTCAGTTTCGAATGTTTATACAGGGTGGCCATTTGAAAACGAAACAGACGAAATTACAGACGAAATAAATTTTTTCGATAGAAATGCTCGGACAGGTCGATTTCTGTTTCGAGGGGGACAACTTAAGATGTAGGTTACGGACGCATAGCGCTTCAACCCTTGCTACTACAACCCTCACCCCCAATTTTTGAATATGGAAGATGGGGTGAGTGATACCTCATTTGAAAGGTATTTTTATACTGATTTCAGCACAGTAATTGTTTTTTCATTTTATGCATTAGTTCTCGAAATATTCTTAACTAAGTATTTGAAAATGAAGTGATGTTTTCATGGCACTTGTAGTGTTTTTTTGTGAAAAATCGACATTTTGAGGTTCAAAACAACCATGTTTATCTAAATGTCGTTGATTGAAGAATTCTGCGGTTCTATTCGCACATTGATTGTTTGCAAAAAAGTGAAATTATTTCCACCCGCTCTGCAATTGAATAAACCATGTCGAACAATGAATTAGAACACATACAAGTCTCGATTCAAAACTAAGAATAATTCACATGTCAAAGAACCAGTAAGCCAACTTAATGATCTGTCCGTAATAAATAAAAATTATCTATTCTCATTTTTTTGAAAAAGATATGAATTCATAATCAACAAAATGAAAACATTATTGAAGCCAACTGAGAAAACACTTCATAATTAAGTCGGAAATCGTTTCACGAATTGGGACTGGAATATTTCTGTGGCATCATTAATGATTTGATTTTCTTACCTGGTAATCTGATTAGAGATATGTACGTATTTGGACTTTTTGGAGATTTCTATCGATCAAGTGTTACCCCATGTTATTGGAAATACTGCAAATTATATCGAAGATAATTTAGAACGAGTTTCAGCAAGATTGAGCTCCTTCGCAATACGCTTTGTTTGTTCGACATCTTGATTAAAGATTTCTACGTCAGTGGATTGGAGGAAGGAAGCCACAGTCATGGTTGTTTTGAAGCTCAAAATGTCGATTTTTCACAAAAAAACACTACAAGTGCCATGAAAACACCACTTCATTTTCAATACTTAGTTAAGAATATTTCGAGAACTAATGCATAAAATGAAAAAACAATTACTGTGCTGAAATCAGTATAAAATACCTTTCAAATGAGGTATCACTCACCCCATCTTCCCTATTCAAAAATTGGGGGTGAGGGTTGTAGTAGCAAGGGTTGAAGCGTTATGCGTCCGTAACCTACATCTTAAGTTGTCCCCCTCGAAACAGAAATCGACCTGTCCGAGCATTTCTATCGAAAAAATTTATTTCGTCTGTAATCTCGTCTGTTCGTTTTCAAATGGCCACCCTGTATATTTGGAACTGTAATAGGCCATTCGAAAAATTATCCATATAGACAATCTCTTGTTGGAATTGATCAAATTATGATGTTTTGAATGGTCTTATTATTCCCTAAACTTGCCACTGAAATAATTAAGATCTATATCTTTGCTGTACGTTATTCGTGACCGAAAGCCATAAAATTGATTCTTATAATAAGGAAGAACTGCTGCTGATATTCAAGGTGACAACGTTCAATTGCAAGGGTTTATTCAATATGTGCTTTACAACATAAAATATCATAAATCGACGATTATTATTCACTTGAGTAAGATTTACTCTCAACATTTCGACCATGTTACCGATTTTTTAGCTGTAGGTATTTATCGACGGTTGCTGTCTATGGCTTGACATTTTTTGCCATTTCAATTCAATTCAATGCATCATGAATCATAAAAGTGAAGACAATCTTCAAGCCATTACCAAATCACTATTATAGGCTGGTGCCTTAATTGGCTCTGAATTCATTCGAAATGATAAATAAGAGCGTGAGCTATCGACGCAACTTGCTATACAGCGCGCTCAACCATTGAGTTATTGCCAAATCGATTTTTGGAAATTGTGGAAATACCTAAAATCGAGAATATGATTTCGACAGCATTAATTGAAATCAACTCTAAACAAGAAATTATTCCTGCCTGTCTTTATTTTGATCATTTCACGTAACACAAATAAAAGCACTGACGTGAAGTCAGAAATTTTCGCTTCATATTGGAAAAACCATAAACACAATGTGAATATCCTGCAGACCATTGATTTAGTTCTATTCATTCATGAATTCATCTTTCTTTTCAAATCGTGAACCTTCCTTGAATATTTAGAGTTTTGAAGTTGTTCCTTTCGGAAGTTGTCGTGTTTGCTGTTGGTCGTAGGCCAAAACACTATAACTATGAAACGACTTCAAATCTTCAAATTTTAGGAAAGGTTAAATATTTGAAGGGAAGATGAATTCATGATTGTATAGAATGAAACTTATAACCCTCAGGATATTTAATAGTTATTTGAACAACTAGGATATTAAAGACAGCGACTAATGGTCAAGATATTTTAATGCGTGAGCGGAGCGAACGCGTTAATAGTGCGAGACCATTATAGTCGCTCGATTAATAACCGAGTTGATTACAAGATTTTTCCGACGATCTCAATATGAATTGTGTATGAATTCTTGATTGAAATACATTCCATTCTGCACAAGACTTACATTTGACAAAATTTAAATTTTTAGGTATCTATGTTCCAGTAGAGTTTCGTATTTCTCATAGTGCTACTGAATACTTTGTGAACGGTTGCCTTGAGAATTGCACATTAAGATAGCCGAAATTGAGCATTAAAATGGGTCATTAATGATCAATTTCGTGTACATTAAAATCACTTTTTATTTAAAGGTCGGCGGAAAAATAGATTTATCGCGCGCAAAAACTTCTGACTTCACGTCAGTACCTACTTTTTTTAATGTTTTCAATATCAACACAACAATAACAAAATTAAAAAGCGTTTTTTCAAACTATCTTTCAAAATAACAGGACTATTACGAAATAACTCATCCACTTTATCGTTTATGACATTACACACTGATATATTTAACTATAACCGGATCGGAACTAGTTCAATCAAATGAGACCATAAAAAGATTTATTTACTAGGTGTTTAGCTTGCAGACTTGCACCAAATTAACAAGCTATAAATCCTAAATGACCGAATTATTCAAATTTACAGGAAGTTGCACTTTACGGAGAATTTACAATCCGGGAAACCCTGAAATATTTCGGATGGATCGCTGGAATGGAAAATAAGGACATCGAGGAGAAGCTGAATTTCCTGCTGGAGTTCCTGATGCTGCCAGACGCAGACAGGCAGGTCAAAAACCTCTCCGGAGGGCAGCAGAGGAGGGTGTCACTTGCTGCCACTTTGGTTCATGAGCCAGAATTGTTGATTTTGGATGAACCTACCGTTGGTGTTGATCCACTTCTTAGGGCCAACATTTGGAAGCATCTAGTTGAAATAACGAAGACTGGAAGGACGACTGTGATAATAACTACCCATTATATTGATGAAACTAGACAAGCACATCAGGTAGGTGACTAATAGTTGTTTTCCTAACGTGTGCGCGAAAGAAGGCTTTTCCGAACGCAAGTTGCAAATATAAGGAAATATATTATATTCTTTTGAATTTAGAGCTAACAAAATACAATAAGTACATGAAACAAAAAAGTCCCTAGCAGAGTTTGGTGCAAAACGGGGTACCATACTATTCTGTCGTATGATACCAGAGCACAGGGAAAAACCTCAGTAGGAAAAACCCTGCCTCGCCGTTTTTACAAAATTTGAACTTAAAACTATTCGAATAAATACCTTCAATATTCAGATACAAAATAGGTAATCCTTGCTCTTGGGCCAGAAGGGGGTTTTAAACCAGGTCTGGCGTTCCAAGTGATGATTTTCTAATCTTTTGTTCTTCTAAGACCGCTACAGGACCCTACTGAAAGGTAATCATCTCCCATAGATTGAAATAGTGGTATTTCATCCTAAATATCGAATTTAATTTCGGAATAATGATAAAAAAACTTGTGACAAACTTATGAAATAAAAGAAGAAGAAGAAACATGTTGAGCGCAGAGGAGTTCATATAAGTGTTTAGAAAATCGAACAATAATCTAGTAATTTACGAGCTAAAAGCTTTATGAACAAAAATAGTGATCACCTATACATATCGGTATGGAAACTCACATCAGAAACATACGATTTTCAAAACATCAGAGAACAGTGGTATATTCGAAAGATTTACATGCTACGTTTCTGACGAAATGAATGAAATGAATCAAATCAACTGCGAATATTGTTGTCGTCTTTCTCTCATCGTTGGTATAGTGGCCTAATTCAACCAGTATGGTAGTCAACTTATGTACTTAAATCGATTATTAAAGGGAGCTTGATTCATTGAATAATTCTATATTCAATGCATCAGGATGGTCGTGCTACTCCAATAGAAAAAGACAACAACATTATTCGCAGTTATCTTGAAATAAAAGTATAAAAATATTCAGAAATCTAAGGAGTAATCTAAACATGGTATTATGGATCAGGGCGTCTCCTGTTGAATTTCAAAATGGTCGTTACTTCTTGATAGAACAGTAGGTATTTCTCAGCAGAAGAGATTGTGTGTGAAATATTTCAAACTGACAATCACAACAAAAAATAAAAAATATTGCAGCTTTTGCGTTATTTTGAAAACCTTATTTTTAAATGTCCACACTCAATGGAATATTGTTCAAAATTGTCCTTCAATACCCTGAATCTCGCTTATGCTTTGGACATAAGGCAAAATGATGAAATAATATAAAACACCCTGTACATTAACTCGATCACGATTTACCTATTCAGTAAACGTAACTATATCTAGATCGTTCTTGCCAAACATTCATTATACATAATTAGTTTCTTCACAAATCCTCTCTCATTAAAGTTACCTACATCCTCAATAAAACTTATTTCGAATGAAATGCATATCTTATTGAATTCAGTTCAATTCAAAATCGAAAAAATTATGAATCATGCATACCTAATTTTTATTTGGCAATCACGAGAAAAGATCAAGAACTATGCAGGTTTTTCTTTATTCTGAAATAGTATCTTCAAAATTTTGACTATTTCTGAATTGAGCACGAAAAAAGTAGGTAATGAGATGTGAACAAAAATAATTATTTGAAATGCTGTCTTTTAACATCTTGTATCTCTTTTATGTTACTAAAAAGGGGAATATGCCATAAGGCAAAAATCATTCTCCAAATGTCATCTAGACGCCATATTGGATTCTCCAGTTTATGATGAAAAAGCCCTGTTTATTAACTCAATGACTTTATACAGGGCGAGGCAGAGGAACTTGCGGATTTATGAATTCGATCAAACAACAGAAACATATCAATTGAATTATTTTTCCATAATCTGTACAACATTTATAGCTCATGTTCAGACAAATTTGAAGCATGGACCTACCCATCTGGCAAAAGGTGTCTATTTTTGCCAATACACTGATCTAGGGAATGTCGGACAAGTATGTTCAGTATTTCATTGGGTATGTTGGCGATAGCCAAATGAATGTTATTCTTCAAGGGCGCCAGGGTAACAAATATGTAGGTAATATAAGGCTGTGCAAAATGACATACATTTCGAAAAACTTTGAAAATCTCAATGAAAAAATTGTATTTTTCTAAAATCATGTCATGTGCTAACTACCCATATAAACAGCATTCCAGCCGAATATCATCCTTTTTGGATAATTTGAATAGTTTTGTACAATATATGCAAGCAAAAATTTCTTCCCTATCGTCCAAAGATAAGAGTTCTTTTTCTTCATCTAACTCTGAATTTTGTGGGAATCTTTTTTGTTACTTTTTTTCTCTATTGAAATATTCATTATCATTTATTTTCTTCCTAAGCCTCTTCGAAATTTGGAGTTGAGTGTTTTGAACTGGACATATGGTATGTCAATTTGCCCTCTCAGACCCATGTCAGGTTAACACATTATGTAAATCGCGAAGTAAATTACAAAAAAAACGTTAACTTATTTATAAGATCTGAAGGATATAATTTCAAAACCATTAGTAACGTAAATAATTTCAAAAATTTCAATGCACATTCTCAAAACACTCGGAAGTTGTGGAAGTTGTGGCATTTCGAAAACTTTTCGATATCTGAAAGACAATTATCTGTCGTGTATATCATGCAATGGACCAATCAATACTGAATGTTAATATCAAAATCTTAGACACCTTTTGCAACAGTATATTGGGTTTTGATCGCAATTGTACGTCGATTGAAGGAAAAACAAGTGCTATATCATTTTACCCTACTGTGTCATTTTGTACAGTACACATTTCCTCTACGACATTTCCAAAATAGGTCAACGTATTGGCAATAATGGATACCATTTGCCAGATATCATCTTCAAACCTGTCAGCACTTAGAACGTTTTGGTTGGTTGAATTTCTAAATTCCCAAGTTCCTTTGCCCTAGGTAACGTGACCACATTTAAACTAGATCGTTCTTGCCAAACATTCATAATAATTAGTTCGCCCACAAGACTTCTCTCATTAAAATTACATCCTTAGTAAAACTTATTTCGAATGGGATGCATACCTTATTAAATTCAGTCCAATGAATGAGTGTTATACAATCCACCATCGGAGTATTATGAATCATGCATAATATTCGATTGGCAATCACGAGGAAAAACCAAGAACTTTGCTTTCTTCGTATGATGAAGTACCTTCTTTAACATTTTCAACTATTTCTGAATCGAACACGAAAAAGTAGCGAGATGTGACCAGAAATTGTTATTCAAAATGTTACATATAACATTGCACACTCAGAATATTAATCTAAATTGTTTTTTAACACCCTGTATCTTCCTTATGATTCGAAAACAGGGAATATGTCATAAAAAAAATGATTCTCGCGATCTCATCAGGACGCCATTAGTTTGTCCAGTTTATGATGAAACACCCTGTTTGTTAACTCGCTCAGGATATACGGGGTGGAGCAGAGGAACTTGCAGATTCAGAAATTGAGTGGAACAAAAACGTATCCTTGTATCAATTTAATTATTTTTCCATAATCAAGTACAACATTTATAGTTTATGTTCAGACAGTGTTGAAAATAATATCTCACAAAGGCTGTTCATTAGTGCCAATACACTCCGTTAATCGATTTTGGAAATTTCGGACATTCCTGCCCAGCATTTTGTTGGGTATGTTGGCGATAGACAATCGGAATTTATTCTTCTGGAGGCCAGAGTTATAAATATGTGATTTTGATCAAGAAAAAACCGCAGGGGTCTAAATCAGGCTAATGTGCTGAAGTGCTGAAAACCTCAGAGAAATTCTCTACATTTACAATGTGTCTCTGTTTGAAGAAAACGATCAGTCAGTTTAAACGACTTCTCACTGTTATGTCCACATGATTCTGAAATTTTTTTCCTAGAGATCTCTGGGGTTGTCAACGCTCCAGCACATTCGCTAGTTTAGACCCCTATGATTTTTTTATGGGGATATCTAAAATCCATGTTCATAACGATCGTCTCAGGACTCTGGCTCATCTGAAGAACAACTTTCGTTTAGCTATCGCCAACATACCTAACGAACAGCTGGACTTAATTGTAGGGAAAGGGTGTGCAAAAAGACATACATTTTGAAAAACTTTGAATGTTTCAATGAAAAAATCGTATTTTTCTAAAAACTGTCAAACAAAACATGGCCGATATTTTCTGCTATAATATAAACAAGACATTTTCGACATAAAACAAAATATTGTTTTCTGGTTGATGATAACGAAAATGGAGAGCATAAATTCATTTCACCCCACCCGTAGGGTAAAATGACATATTATACCTACCTCTATATCTATCTATCTATACCGGCTTCCAAGTCATGTGATAACTACCCGTATAACAGCATCCTAGCCGAATATCACCCTTTTTAGATAATTTTTATATTATTAATAAACAATAAAAGCAGAGAATAATACTAATTGATTAAAATCAACCAATATTAAACCCATACTTCGGAACTAATCCCGCCAACGCACAAAGAACATGCATGGTGGCAATATCAAACGGAGCATCCATAGATAGCTTTATATTATTGTACAATATATGCACGCAAAATTTTCTTTCCCTCTCGTCCGAAGATATGAGTTCTTTTCTTCATCTGACTCTCAATTTTGTGGGAATCTTTTTTGTTACTTTCCTTTTTTTCTCAACTGAAATATTAATTTTCATTTATTTTCTTTCTGAGACTCTTCGAAAATTGGAGTTGAGTTGAGAATTGAAAAAAAACGACAACTTATTCATAAGATCTTAATGCCCGATTGCACCGTTCGTCTAAGCAACGTTTAAGCCCTGAAATGACGTTTCATCAATGGAATAAACGTCACTTAAGGGCTTAAACGTTGCTTAGACGAACGGTGCAATCGGGCATAAGGGTATAATTCCAAAACCAACGCAATGAAAATAATTACGAAAATTTCAATTAATCTTCTTAAAACACTCGAAAGTTATAGCAAATTTGATTGCGGCATTTCGAAAATTTTTCCATATCTAAAAGAAAATTATCTGCCGTGTATATCATGCACTGGACCAATCAATACTGAACGTTTATTACGAAATCTTAGACACGTTTGCAACATTATTCATTTTGATCGCAATTGCACGTCGATTGAAGAAAAAACAAGCGCTATGTCATTTTACCCCACTGTGTCATTTTGTACACACTTCCCCTACGACATTTCCAGAATAGGTCAACGCAGTGTATTGGCAATAATGGACACCAGTTGCCAGATATCATCTTCAAAACTGTCGGCACTTAAAATGTTTTTTGGATGGTTGAATTTCTAAATCCGCAAGTAACTTTGCCCAACCCTTCATTTAGGTAACGTAACCACATCTAAACTAGATCGTTCTTGCCAAACATTCATAATAATTAGTTCGCTCACAAGACGTCTCTCATTAAAACAACATCCTTAATAAAATCTATTTCGAATGGGATGCATAGCTTATTAAATTCAGTCCAATGAATTAGTGTTATCCAATCCACCATCGCAGTTTTCTGAATCATGCATAATATTCGATTGGCAATCACGAGGAAAAATCAAGAACTTTGCTTTCTTCTAATAATGAAATACCTTCTTCAAAATTTCAAACATTTTCTGAATTGAACACAAAAAAGAAGTGAGATGTGACCTGGGGCCTATTGCACCAAATACTTTGCAACTTTTCACTTTGCACTGTTCACTTTTCAAATGAATTATGTTGCACGAAGTGCATTCATAATTGAAAAATAGAATGTGAAAAGTCAAGAGCATGATAAAAGTACTCCGCCGAAATAAAATGTTGAAAGAAATGTTGTCCAACATAACTAATTTCTAATGTTTATAACGATCGTCTCAGAACTCTGGTTCATCTGGAACTACTTTCGTTTAGCTATCGCCAAACTAACCCAACGAAAATCTGGACATAATTGTACGACATTTCCAGAATAGATCAACGCAGTGCATTGGCAATAATGGACATTATTTGCCAGATATCATCTTCAATCTGTCGACACTTAAGATGGTTTTGGTTGGTTGAATTTCTAAAAATTCAAGTTCCCTTGCCCTACCCTTTATTTAGGTAACGTAACCACACAACTAGATCGTTCTTGCCAAACATTCATAATAATTAGTTTGCCCACAAGACTTCTCTCATTAAAGTTACATCCTCAATAAAACTTATTCCGAGTGAGGTGCATATTACAGCTAGCTCATTTAATTCAGTCCAATGAATTAAAGTTATACAATCTTCCATCTGAATATTATGATTCATGCATAATTTTTCGTTTCGAAATAAGCCATCCAATGTCGATTCCAATGTCGTCTACCTTGGGCTCCTTCTACAAAAACAGTTTTTCCCACTTTGTTGACATCTAAATATCACAACCGCCCATCGTAAGATATTGCTCTTTGGGAAAACCGGAAATTAGAATGTCGATTCATATCGGAATGATCCTGAGTTGAGTTCGTTTACCCAACTTTGAAGAACTTGCATAATTGCGAAAATATTGACACGGTGCCCCGATTTCATTTTCACTTAGATATTAGTGGGATTGCGGTATGATGAATATTAATGCGAGGAGTATCATTGAAGGTTGGTTTATCTCAATGAAATCGTAGTTATATTGATGTCTAGATAGAATTTCACACAGTACTACGGATATGGGAAAATAAATAAAGAATGAATATGAATGAGTAATATGTGAGTAAAATGTTACCGCAAAATTCATATCTAGATCTTCAATTTTCTGTAAAGAAGGCTCTATAAGGTAATTTTTTTACAAACAGTTTTTCTTTATTAACAGAATTTGTTTTTGCGGCTGTGGAGGCCAGATTTTTTTATTTTTTTACCGGAAATGAATATAGACCTATTGTTGAAATCATTGAATCAGAATTATTTCATATTATATGGAATAATGTTGAAACTCCAGTTGAATGATATCAGAGATCGATCATAAATATTGTGAATATTTTTGGGCAGTATCATATTTTGAAATGAGATTTGGAACATTATTATTCGTATACCTATTTAAAGCAATTTTCTTCACATTTTATATTTCAAAAATATAATTTAGAAATGAATTTGTTTTTTGGGCTATAATTTACGAAAAATAATGCACATGTATGTTGAACATGACTCAACTTTTATTTTGAAACTTCATTTCATGAATAAAAATAAAGATAAAATTTCATATGTGACCAAATTATCCTCAGAAACAAAACGTTTATTTATTTGTTGCCCAAAAAGTTACGTATGCAAATGAAAAAATTTAATATTTGAACATACAAGAAAATTGATGTCTAATGTAGTAATGATTCAAGATCGATAAATCAGGTTCAAAACTTGAAAAAATGTAATCAAAATATTTAGGAGGAATAATATAATAAGAAAAATAGTAGTAAAGTAATATTAGTATAAAAAAACAAACAAATGAAAATATGTGCACCACGTTGCGTAACTTTTCTTCAGGTTTTCGATATTCATGGGGGGTATTTACCCCCATTAACCCCCCCCCCCCCGTAAATCCGCCCTTGGACATCGCAGACAAAATTGTGTGCGTTACTTCCACTCTCATCATTTCAACAACGTATTTGTTGAACGGTTGAATTTCGGTCAAAAACAAATTTAACATTATTAAGATGCTCAATAACTCGACTTTCCGTAAAACTCGATACTTAAGGAAATGTTCAACATTTCTCCAAAATCAAGTCTGTTCATGAAATCAAGTGTGTAAGAGTTCAGTCCTATGGGTTGATTGTTCAATATTCAGTCTTTTGCAAAAGCCTGAATTTTTTTTAATGCGTATCTAAATGTCTCCTAACGTACACTAAATACAATGTACAACGCGAATAGTACTTTTTTTGCCAAAATACTGCGCTGAAAATATCGACTAGACGATTTTTTCAAAGGAAAATTAAAGTCTTTCATCATGAGGTATCATTTGACTCCCGTTCCATATTGAAATTCTTGGGGGTGTTATACCCCCCGAGAAATATCAGATAGGGCGCATTTGTATGGTGATAGACTAAATAAATAAAGAAAAGTTCGATACAGAATGAAGAGTTTCCAGATATATACGGAAAAATTATGGATGTTCATTGTTAAATTTCATGAGAAACAAAATTTTTATTTGTTAAATTCCATATACTTCGTGTATATAAATGGTTTACATTCCATTTGTCAACAATCAAATTGACTAATTTATTCTGACGACGACTAATGAGCTCTCTCATAAAGTCATGCTTTATTCTCAATGGGTTATAAATTTGAGCGAAAAAAAAACAATTATTCTTCGATGAATTAAATGAATATAATATGTATATTCGAGGCAGTATTGTTGTCTTCAAAGGTGAGCTTGAAGTTTCATCAAGAATCTATTATTTTCTACTATTGCTTCAGTGTTTTTTCATTGAGAATACTCTTCGGTGAAGCACTCAAGGGAATGAAAGGATACTTTTAATTTCAATTTTAATGTTCAATCCCTCACAGATCAAAAATAAAAAAGAGCCCATAATTTCTTAAATTTGAGGCAAAATCCATATTTTTACATTAATTTAATCGAAATTGCTAAAGTAACACATAATTAGTCCTCTTTCTATATTACAAAATATTTACATATTCCTTACTCATTTCTCTTTATCTGCAGGGAAAATTTCAAAAACTTTTATTTCCCTGAATCTATTTGACGCCTGATCCATTGCCACGTCAGGCAACACACAATGCGTCGTTTAGCCATCTAATAATCTGCTCAAGCACAAATTATCCTACATGTATAAAATACAGAAAAAAATACTACTCGAGTGTAAATAGAGCAAAAGATGCGACGCGATCTTATGATTGAAAGATCTAGTTGGAAGCCTTCACGCGCTAGTTCATATTATGATATTATTTGAGCCTCAGATCAACAAAACATTTTATTTATATGAGTATTTTATTGATCTGGGATTTTAGTTTAATCAAATTTGAATATGCTTTAGGGTAATTGTTTACATTCTTTCATTTTATGAATTCAACTGTCATTTTCAAATCTCAAACCTACTCTGAGAATTTCATGTTTCGAAGTCCTTTGGGCAAAATTTTAGCCAGATGTTCCAGTGGGAACAAGCGTTCAAAGATATCCCAAATATTATAAAACATTAATCGGTACAGCTTAGAAATAAAAAAAAATATGGTGATACGGCTTCTTAAAAACATTCTTGTTTTTTTCTAAAATTGCATGGTTGGTCTCCATTATAATTTTATCCAGAAAAAAACTTGATTTGTGCATAACTCTGTAACTATTTGACTCATTTAGTCCATAAACTATATCACATTGCTTATTGCTGTAACGATGAAATTGAATGAAAATGCCAGAATAAGGAAACCTCTTCTTCCAACATTTCCGTATAGGAACTGAAATAAGAAAATAATAATGTTACCTTGAACTTAGATTGTTTACCAATGAAAATACCCAAATTAACCCACCGCTCTTTCAATATGTCTAGATAATTGCTTACAGAAGCAAAATAAGTCATTATAATCATTCAGTTCAGTAGTGTTATTAGGAAGGATAATAGACTATTGTTTGTTTTTTATATTTCAAATTATTTGCATAATAACATGAATATAGCATTTCTGAGTACTTCTGTTTTTGTAATCTTTTTTATGTATTTAAAAATAGATTTGACTGCTTGAACTAAGACACCAAATCAAATGATTATTGTACAATTGCAATATTGAATTTGTGTTACATGTTTCAATCAGCTTTCATCGCGAATGTTGAAAAATTGTAGTTGGGCTCGAACAGATAAGGCCAAATGTAATTCTACCCAGACAAACTATTAACTAGATGTTGACTGTAAATCTACAAGGTGATGTACCAATGGAGCTACTCCTGATATTAGTGTTATTTCTTATAATTTAACAAATTATGGCATATACATGAATACGATTAATAATGTTCTTAGAGGGATACATGTTAATGTAGACATATTGTACGTTGGAGAACACAAAACCAAGAACTTGTTTGAATTACAAATTGGTAGGGATTGTCAAATATATTTCACACAAGATTTCAAACTAGCAAATCTACTAGTCAGAAGAAAATTAAATTTTTTTCCTACGAGCGTGTTTTCAATGCACGTATTCTGGTTTTCAAAGTTACACTTTTTCCAGCCAATCTGATGAAAATTGTCAACATAAAGGAATTTTTTCATGAATCATTAACCTTCGAATGACTGTCCTTCAAAATATTTTCTTTGAGCTAGCATTCAAACATATAATCTTTCCATCAAATTGAAAAAAATAGAATTTCAGAATTTTTGTTTGTTAAACGAATTTATGGAATAAATTCACTCTATGAGATCCTAATGATTTATCATTTATTTGCAGATTGGTTTGATGAGAGGTGGATATCTTCTGGCTGAGGAATCCCCAGAAAAACTCATCACCCAGTTCAACGCTGACAGTTTGGAAGATGTATTCCTTAAACTAAGTGTTATTCAAAATATGGGTAAAAGAAGAAGATCCAGTATAGCACAGGGCGTTACACAAGCCATAAATGTTCCAACAGGTGTAGTTAATGAAGGTAAATCACTCTAGTCACAATTAAATTTATTATAGTATTGAGGAAATTCGATCTATAATCAACAACCCTGTATAATAAAGGCTATAAGCTTTTTTACAAACGACCCCAAAACAGTGCCCAATAGATCCTTCTTTGAAAATTGGTTCGCGTCTGCTTTAACAGGTAAGAAAAAGGTTAAAAATTGACTCTCAAATTCGATTTACAGGTAGGGCGGAAGAACTTGCTGATATAGAAATTCAATTGAACAAAAATATATGCAAATATCGATTTAATAATTTTTCCATCATCAAGTACAACATTTAAATTTTTGTTTAGACAATATACTATATGATATCTCAGATCTGGCAAAGTTTTCCATTATTTCCAATGCACTGCGTTAATTAATTTCGAAAATGTCAGACAACTTTGTCCAGCATTTTGTTGGGTATGGTGGCGATAGTAGTAAATCTCAAAAAAAACGAAATTTTTTTTGTTCATATTATTTTGAAGCAATATTCGACGTTTTTTATAATTGTACGCTTTGATAGACAACAATTTGATTCACTTCATATATTTTAGCTGCTACCTTGGATGACGAAATATCAGAAATAACTGGAGAATTCGGTGACAACATCTCTATAACGAGTAGAACCCGGAGAGTATCCATTTCTCCTGATACTGTAGACATGCCAGCTGCCATGGAACTTCCTCCTGACGAGGAAAACCCTGCTACATTCTGTGACCACCTGAAGATCCTCAAAATGAACCATATGAAAGCATTAATTTGGAAGAATTTCTTGTGGATGTGGAGAAATATACCTGTGATGGCTTTCATTATTGGACTTCCCGTTTGTCAAACTGTTCTGTTTTGTCTGTCGATTGGACATGAACCCAAGGGATTAGGTATATCTGTTGTGAACAATGAAATCGACTTCCCTAATGAACAATGTCGGTTTACTCCTGGTTGTAATAGTACAAGGCTCAGCTGTAACTATTTGTCATTTCTAGAGGAGAAGAAAGTGAATCTGGTGAGTTTTTTCATAATATCAATATAGAAAATCATATCAGAAATATACAGGGTTATCCATTTTGCGGTTTCAAAAGTAAACGTAAATAAAACACATAAAAAATATTTTTTATCATGATATTTCTTTTTTATTATAAAGTTTGAACGTTGACATTTGTGTCAAACACTACATCATTTAAATGACAACCACCCGAATTGTTGCAAGCATCGATTCTTTTGAGGGTAATTTTCGACCACCTCTTGACACATATTGGGCGGTATCTCAGCCATAACTTGACGAATATTGGTTTTTTAACTACTCAAGAGTTAAAGGTTTATCTGCATAAACACGGTATTTCGCGTAGCCCCACAAAAAAAAGTCAAGCAGTGTCAAATCGCATGATCTTGGTGGCCAGTTGATATCGCCGTCCACCGCCGGTTTGTTCAAGCACCCATTCGACGTATCCACGATGTTGATGTGAATGGTCGGCTGGCTTCAGTGTTGTGTGAGCTGGATTTTATATGGGTGTAGGTGTAGATCTTAATGCAAAATACGCCATAATGTGCGTAAGACAGTCCTAATTCCTGAGAATGACGAGGAATCGACAGATTCGGGTCTTCGGCAACACTTTCACTTACAGTAGCGATATTTTCAGTGGTACGAGCAAAACGATGATGCACAGGGCTTACAATATCTGTAACCAATCCAGTCTCTCAAATTCTTCACAATTTTACCAATTGCTTGCGTAGTTGGACGATTATGTAAACCAAAATCTGCTCTTACTTAAAGCACGATATGTGGCTGTGGCAGAATCGCCATTTTTGTATTAGGTTTTTACAATTTTCATGCGTTGTGCGATAGTCAAGCGATCCATTTTCATAAATGTCAGACTTTCAACTGAACAAAAAATTTTTTTTTAAAAAACTTCGTTTGACAGATATCGAATTCCAGCCCTATACTTTTGAAACCGCGAAATGGATAACCCGTTACATTTTAATGAATCAGGAGAGATCTTTTTAACCTGTTGAAAAGTGGATTATTCGAAAGACTCAACGCTCTACTATTATACGAAATAAATAATCAACTACGAATAATGTTGTTGTGTTTTTAACATTGGGAGTGGTCTGATTCAAGCAGTATGGTAGGCAACCTAAGGTACTGAAATCGAGTAAGTATAACAGGCAGCTAAAGAGTCTTCCAATAAGAGGTGTTATTTTGAATAGCCCGCTATTTCGGTAGATGTCACGTTTGAAGATGTCATTTTTTGACATTTGACAAGTAGAAACTACGCCATTGATAAAAATGGAACGATACACGCTTCAAGAACGCATTGAATTGAAGTTATTAAAATTCACTACAAAAATGGTTAAAATTTGAAAGAGACGGTTCGTAAAACTCGAACATTTTTGGATCGTCGTGAAGCACCTTGTCGGACCGCAATAAAGAAATTGGTAGAAAAATTCTAGTGAAAAATGAAACATGTGTACATCGTTCAAGAACAGCCGAGAATATTGCTGCTGTAATCGAAAATGTTGGGGAAAACCCAGGTTTGTCCATTCCTCGTCGTTCTTTGGAATTAGTCATTCCAGAAAAGTCATTACACCGTATTTTGCATAAAGATTTGGGTCTTGAGGCTTATAAAGTACAGTTAACACAAGAACTCAAGCCGACCGATCATCAAGTTTCCGGACCGTGTTATCTCTCGAAGAGATGATCACAATTGGCCACCGAGATCCTGTGATTTAGCACCTTGCGACTTCTTCCTTTGGGGTCACGTGAAAGAGAAGGTCTACGCCAATAGCCCAGCGTCGATTCAAGACCTCAAAGATGGAATTCGTGAGGCTATCGAGGACATGGGTAGCCACTTGCGATTTCGTTTGAAAATTTTCATCAAAAGGATATCTATGGTTCCGTACCTAAGCGTGGTCGTGGTGGTCATTTGCCTGATGTTATTCTCCACAATTAACGGCATAGCTTCTTCTTTATAATGAAAAAACATCCGATCATTTATGTCGGAAAATGGTATTTTTCTTTGAATATCAAAATAACACTCCTTATCGGAAAACCTCTTAATACTTTAGGTTGCCTACCACACTGCTTGAAATAGGCTTGTCTCAACGAGGAGAGGAAGACAACAAAATTATTTTTTCCAAAGGCACTTCCACCGAGGTGTGTCCAAATTTCGAGAAATTTGTTAGGATATTGGTAATTCATTTGGTTCCACTAATTATTGAGTAGATTATGTTATCCTGGTTACGGTCATCTGATTACCAATTTTTTCAATAGCATAGTTTGTGATGCAAGAAGAATAATTGCACTCTATTTGTTTTAATAAGTTCTTCAACTTACTTTGGATATACTTTGAACCCTCTGTCAATTTTTCGTTTGATTGTAATACCAAGAAACCTGCAAAAAACCCTGACACTTAGTGGGAACTTTCCGCTTGTTGCTTGTTCATACAAAAACCGACAATTCATTATAAAAACTACTAATGTCAATCTTCTCATTATTCCAAAATTCAACCTTACACTTCGAAATCGAAACTACCCTGAATATTTCAAGTTATTGTCTTCGGAGGTCTGATGGCCAATCGTCAATACAATAACTGCCGAAACTAATGATGTCGATTTTTCTGGGTGGGTTCAAAGTTGATTTCATGAATTTGCTGAATGCAATTACCATTCTACAGCAACATTAGAAAATTTAATAACTCTTAACCATTTCAAATCTCTCCACAGTATTATTACAATACAACGGACGAAGCAATAGATACTGTTAGAAGAGGAAATACTTGGGCAACCTTAGTGATACCTTCGAATTTCTCTGATGCCATAAGGAGTCGAATGAACTTAGGCAGAAGCGTACAAACATGGGATGTGAAAAGTTCAACTGTTTACGTTCATCAAGACAAGTCTAGTAGGTATTTTCTGACAAAAACTTAATATATTTAAAATATATTGTATACAACACAAATCCATTCTTAACTCTTCTTCTTCCCTTCATAATAATCCTTGATAGTGCTACAAACCTCAGCTTTCTTTCGTATTTCATGATAACATTGGTATTATGATACTCGAATTTTATGATACTTTTAATATTTTTACTGACAAACTACTAAATAATTATAATTTCATTTCAGATGAAAATATTGGTACATTCATACAAAGGGACTTATATTATTCTCTTCAATCTTTCTTCGAAAACTTTGCCGAATCATGTATGTTCAGTCCACAAGTTGGAAGAATACCTTTGAAGGTAAGTTTACACCGAGATATAAAATGATATACACACAAAACATAAAAACATACTACTCATTGTTCTGGATATTTCTATTTTTGCCTCTCAAACTGTTGAAATCTGCGGTGCAATGACCATGGTGTTTTTCAACGAAACCAGACTGTCTAGAAGCAAGAATCTGCATTGCCATGTAAACAATTAGATTAGATTAGAGGAGGGGCGATAAGGCTATGATGAATCTTGCTGACACTTTGACCTAAAGATCTATTGAGCAACCCCGCGCTTTTACCAATCAGGTAGCAGGAACTTTACTACTTTCCTGGGTGCTGCACCCATTACTTGTTCCGGTTTTAAGAAATATGAGCCAAGATGTCGTAGCTAAATCCCAAGGACAGCTTCACATTTGCAAAGCAGGTGTTCAACTGTCTTAGTGGCAGAAAAGACAGGTAGCGTCAGGAACCTTTACCATGTTCCGAGGGTGATGATTCACGGGACAGTGTCCCGTGATCATGCCTGTCAGTTTCCTCAGTTCTGATTTACTAATTGAGAGAACTTTTTTAGTCCTGCTCGTTGAATATAAGAGGAATGACTTAGCCTGTCTTTGTCCTTTGACCATTTGCCAGGATCTGGTCTTCCTCTTTTGTTCACAATCTTTAACCGCCATTGCTTGGTGGCTTGTTGGGAAGCTGCAGATTGGCTCTGGTCCAATGAAGGGGGTAATCTTCCCTCTCTTGCTAGCTGATCAGCCATTTCATTACCTACCCTGCATTCCAGAATGACCAGACACCCAAATGAGGTTGACCTGATTATTTGATCCGAGTGACATTTTGTATTCCCAGAGTAACTTTGACCGAGCTGACGGTGAATCAAGTGCTAGTAGCGCTGCTTTGCTGTCAAATATCATACATATCCTTTTCTTCCGGTAGTTACATCCCTCACAATATGCGATACACTCCCTTATGGCGAAGGTTTCCGCTTGAAATACCGATGGACAAAAGCCCAAGGTGGGTCTAGCTGTAATGAGGGACTGTATGCCCCGGCTCCATTGGTCGTGACTTGGTATTGTCACGCTGTAGTTTTTCTGAAACTCATGTTTCAGAGTTAGGTTATCTGTGACCACATCTTTAAGTTCCTTACATTCATTCAGAACGCCAAGGTAGCCTGTGTAGTCTCCAGTTTTAAGGTCCTGCTCTCTCTCCACCCTCAGAGCCAACCTAGCTGCCTCACTCTCTAAGAATAGTCCTAGCGGAGGCAGGTCCAGGATAACTTACGTGGCAGCGTTCGGACAAGATCGAGATGCATCTATTATAGGCAAGCATGGCATTCTCTGCAATTTGTCCAGAGTTTTTGTCCTGTTTGTGAAGTCTCCTTCGGCCACCAAATTAACTAATACTTATAAAAATTACCGGATAATTAGATTCAAGATTCAATTGAAAGATTTTTTTGTGTACATACTGCGAACTAATGGCCTGTTGCACACTTCATGTCGTGTCACCGGTACTCACCCTATAACTCTCCGGCCGTCCAGTTTCTTAAATATAATGAACCTCAGAAACTGAAGTAATTTTAAGCATGTAATGCCTCCACCCCTGATAACTTCATTAACCTGGCTTTTCTCTGTTGGGTGCCCATGACTAAAAATTCTGTCACGAGGTGTTACAGAGTTTCCTCTTCTTGTCCACAAAAACTGCATTCAGATTCTACGGATCCATTCAGACTCATCAGGTGTTTCCTGAGACCGCAGTGACTCGAGAGAAACCCTGAGAGGATGTGAAGCCTGTTTTTGTTGAGATCCGAGAGAGTTCGGGATTTTTGTATAGAGCGCTGTGAATATCCTTTCTCTTGAATTCCTTTTTGTAGGTGTACGCCACAGAAAGGTCCTGGTTCTATAAGGGGAATTGAGTCCTTCTTGACGAGAACGTTTCCCTTGTTTGCTGTATGATCAGGAATTCAAATCAAGGATACACTGTTGCACTTTTCTTGTTCATTCAGTTTGCCTGGGCATTCCAACATCATCTCTGATTTTTTTCTTACAATGCTAGGATTGATAGTATTCTCAATTTTATTGTGAATGTATGTAGTTTCTAGTATGAAATTACCAAAACAATTCCAATCATTTTTGTTAAGCGTGATTGATTGATTCTTATTATTTTTCAGTACGAAAAGTACGTTTATGGAGATAACACACCGGAATTCACCAACTTTGCTGCCCCTGGTGTTTTGCTAACGTAAGTAATATTTCATGATCTGATCACATACTAAGCTAAAGAAGGCAATGAAAACAATAGAATGAAAAATTCACGTCATCAGTTATAGATTAAAATTTGATGATAAAAGTCTTCATTGACTGGAGAAAAACACACAAATCAGAAATGTGGAGAGTAAACAAAATAGTTTTTTGAGAATATACTTCTGGTTGAAATATGACTTTCATTATTCTTTTTATGAAGATTTTTGATTCAATAAAAGAATAACAATAAACAATCGAAAAAAAACATCGTTTTTTATGAATATTCTATATTCATATTCTTATTCATTCAAATATTTTTACAGCATTATCTTCTTCTTGGCTGTGGCTTTGACGTCTGGTGCCATGTTGCTGGAAAGGAACGAGGGTATCTTGGAAAGATCGTTGGTAAATGGCATAACTGGAATAGAAACGTTGTTTTCTCACGTGATCACCCAGTTTTCTGTGCTGTGTTTCCAAACCGCCTTCGTCATTCTTTTCACTTTCTACATTTTCGAGCTGACTCAAAATGGAAACATATTTTCTGTTATATCCTTGACCATACTCACAGGATTATGTGGAATGTGTTTCGGTGAGTAAAACGGTTTTGACTTTCTCACGATCGAAGTTTGAGAGTGAGTAAGCGAATAAATATGTCGACAGCATTCTACTTCAATCATTATAATGAGTTAATAAGTCTTTGCAAGGCAAATCCAATTTTTGTATAATCAAGAAGCATTTTATTCGTTTGCTCACATTGAGAAAAATTTTCTTATTCCATAGTGATAGGAAAAATCCCCTGAAACGTCAAAAAATGGCCCTCAAACAAAATCATTCGACGTGCTGCGGGAATTTTTTCTCATCAGTATGTGTGCAATTGTACAAAAAATTATTACAGATAAATGATATTCTGCAATCAAAATATCGATTATTTATTATCAAACAACTTCACTTATACTTTTTTCTGTCTTAATTCTTCAGGTTTCGTAGTTGCTTGTTGCTGTGATAACGAAAGAAGTGCTACTTACATGGCCATGGGAAGCTTCTTGCCAATAGTGATGTTATGTGGAATCATCTGGCCAATCGAAGGAATGTATCCTACCCTGAGAATAGTGTCATTCTTCTTGCCTCTCACCAAATCGACAGAAAGTCTTCGATGTATTTTAGCCAGAGGTTGGGGACTTGAGAAAACTGCAGTTTATGAAGGTTTCGTTTCCACTTTGATTTGGATAACCATCTTCCTGACGATAAGTATCTTGGTGCTCAAATTCAAGAAAGGGTAGTTGCCGAGTAAATGTTGTTCTTAGTGATTATTTAAGTTTTGTTGTATAAAGATTATAGATTAAATAAATTATTTCCATTGGTTGTTTCATTACCATCAATACCAATCCCATATTTTTTAAAAATAAAACCTTATTATAAATTATTCATAGTAATGAATACAGTAAATCTATATAGGTATAGAAAAGTATGTTTGTCGATGTCAGTACAAGGGAGCCAGAATTTTGCAATGCTTCTGATAGTCAGATGACACTAAGTCAACTGATGGTCGTTGATTGAAAAACAAGGATCATTTGGAGTTGTTAACAATAGCTCAAAATTTTTCGAAGTACGATGAGCTAGTTCTTGTTTGGGTACCCGTCCAGCAAAACATTGAGGGAAATTGCAAAGCTGACACCCTTGGAAAAGGGGGTACAAACACTCCGTTCACCGAATTCGTGTTCTCATGTTGGGTATAATTCTCAGGGTAAGAAATAAACACATTGCTTTTTACTCTGAGGTATAATCCTATACTGATTAGGGCTGAAATCGATGATTGGGAGAAAAGAGAGAAACATTCTTACTCGCTTAAAACACCAGGTCAAAGGTAAACAGAGAGACTGATCGCACCTTCAAGAGAGAAGATTCAGCAAGCTCTAGAAATGTCAAAAATCGAGTTGAAGCAGCTCACTTATTGGGTTCCTACAGGTCACTGTTTCGTGAGATATCACTTACACAAGATCAGGAGGGAAAACTCCGATATCTGTAGGTTATGTGAATCGGCGACAGAAACCATCAATCACAAATTCAGACAATTCGATCTTGGTAAAAACTACACTATTCTACTGGTTTATGCCGATACAACATATAGGAACAAACCAGACTTAGTCTACTGGATGGCGCTATGGCAAGGTCTTCTAGGAAGACATTGCGAAGGAGGTCACATTCCTGGACAATGTAGATCTAATGTGGTAACACACAAAATATCAATATATGTCTAGGTGCAGAAAGGTTGTCACGTGCCAACTGACCACAATCCAATCTAAAAAAATCATACATAGCGCTACGTATACAGGGTAATTATTTCATGAGGCATGAACCTGTTTGAATTTCTTTCATGTTGCGTCAATTTTCTAGTTTAATGACATGCATAAGTAAAAAGAAACCAGAAAATGAACATTCACATCAAATACAGATTAGATCAATGGTTAATGAAGAACCATCATTATCAACATCAGTCAAATTGCCTACTACATTCAACTCAGGAAGATATTTTACTATTCGAATTATAAGAATTGATGAGTTATCACTAACAAAGTTAACAAATAACAAATAGTTTTACATTTCAAAATAGACTTAATCTTTCCCTTTTATTTCATTCTGTTCAAGAAAACACAAATTCGCCCAAAAGTGGTTAGATGGAAACCTGCGTGCGGAGAAGAATGTATAAAGCATATAATGATTCAGATCATTCCAGACATATTATGGATTTCTAATTCGAACTGGAGTCATTGACGAAAGCACTAAAGCGAAAATGAGCTTTCATCGAAATCGAAGACGTGCTGCTTAAAATCACATTATAGAAATTGTTTCCTGAAAATTCCTCATGATTTCTATATCACATATTATTTGGATAGAGAAGTATGTAACACGTTCGTATTCTTTGTATTTAGTGTTCTTTTGTGTTGTGTGAAATTATTTGATAAAAGGTCAGTGTTTCTTCTTTTAAATCATAAATTTTTATTCCCGAGTAGGCTCAATAAGTTGTGAAAAATTTTTAATGTAATGTTGATGATATTTCTATTATTCAATTAATACACGCTACAACATACTCCGAAATAATGTTTTTATTTTTCGTCTATTCAAAACTGTTTATTTATGTACAATTTCTAGTATTCTAGTAGCAACTTTAAACACTTCAATTATAAATTCGAAGACAATTAATCATATATCATTGTGGTTTTTTGTATATAAATATTTAGTTGCTTGAAAAATAGGGGGTGATTCCTTTTCAAAAATTAAGGTGGGTCCTGCTTAGGAAATTCTCAGTTACAATCCGCAAAACCCGAAAAGCAATATTTAAATTTTTCGTGGAAATCAAAAAACTGTTTTTGAATAAAATCAAGCAGAGAAGCGCGAGCTAGAAGAGCCTAGAAAAACTTGAATGTTGTTTCCCTATGAATGCCATTCCTGAAACTTGAACTAAGTTGCATACTTAATTATATCTCTGTAATTTTAAACAGAAAAATTGAAATTTCAAATAGATAAGATACAGTGTTTCGTTTCAAGTTGACTTATTAGACGTTTTTGGAGTACTAGTGAATATTTCGTTCTGAAATTTTAGGTGAAACCTTGAGGATGAAGGAACTCTTCGCCTAAAATATTTTCAAGTCGACAGTGTTGCCACGTCTATCTCAAACGCATATTTTCTTTCTTATTTCAAATAGAACTACCAATATTTTTATGTAGGTATGTATCGATTCAATACCAAACTCGCAGTGTAACCAACTAAAAAAAATCTCTGCCATGCATTGTTGCCAAGTAATGCACAAATTCTTGAAATTTTTGACATCTGCATTGCCAGTTTGGAAATGCAATATCTCGATTATTTTGTATGCGAACAGAACCAAACTCAGCAGTTTTGTAGTAGAGAATCCATGCACTCATCTGGTACATTTAGTATTCTTATATATCTCATCAGTGAGTCGATCTCACTCGTCTGAGACCACTCTCGGTTCAAAATTCGAAATATTAAAATATTTGGTCAGAAATATGGCAATCTGTACCATTGAGGACACGAGAGCCAAAAATATAAATTCTACTCTTACTTTTAATTCGGACTTATCCAATCGATTAAAATTGCAGTGGTTGACTAGAAACTGAAACCATGGAAGGTCCTAGTGATTTGGAGTTAAAAAGAATGCAGTTCAAAAACCAACCATCAACACTTCAATCGAGAAGGCAGCAAGCTGTCTGCGTGAGGAGAGCATTCAAGAAATATGGCACCCAAAGCAGCCCTGTCATAATTTTAGATGGATTGAATATGACTGTACCAAAGGGATGCATGTAAGTTACCTTTTTTGGTTTCTCCTGACCTATCAGATAAGGTTGCAGCTCTTTAGACTTTACAGCGACAACGATTTGTATGTTCAAGAACCATTATCCATTATGAAATGCTAAGATCTAATTTTTTTAGTGTTATGTGAATAAAATCCTTTTTCCTCCCGCATTGGAAACTGATTTTTCATCTCTCAGTTAAATTGCGAATGAAATAATAATTTTATTGAGAAGAAATTGTGGGAAAAGGATATGTTATTTCTGTGGATAATTGAATTATCATCTTCGTCAATCATAGGTTCTGTTGAAAGGACCTCAATATATGTTTCTTTTTAAAATTATTGCACATTTTCTAGTGAAAACTCAATAATAAATAATGCAAACGCTGTTTTTGTATATCAGGTTTTGCCTGTTCATTGATGAGTTTATTTTTTTTCAGATACGGTCTTTTAGGTGCTAGTGGTTGCGGAAAAACAACATTGCTGAATTGTATCGTTGGAAGGAAACGTCTCAATTCTGGAGAAATTTGGGTATTAGGTGGTACCCCTGGTTCCAGAGGTAGTGGAGTTCCTGGTCCAAGAATAGGATATATGCCACAAGTAAGTATCGAATTGGTACCATAACTTCTATTTGGAACGTTATCGAGTGATCTTCCAGAAACAAGTTTTTTAACATTCATATCATTATAGATAATATGTGCAGATTCAATTTTGCATTCTTGTCTATAGGTACAATGATCACCTCTCCACATTGCGACCAAATGTTTTTTTTGTGTTACCATGGTATAGCTACATAGGCATATAACCTCCTTCGCAAAGTTGATTATTTTCCTAAGAGACTTCGCTGTTATGTCGGCTGCGTTCAAGTTTCGCCACACAGTAGAGTAGAGTAGAGTCTGGTTTGAGCCAATACAATGCATTGGCATAATATTTGTTAAGCAGCCTTTACTCTGTTTTTGACAATGATAAAACAATGACTACTTATATTAAATGGTCCCCTTGAATTCATTCATGTCAGGTCAGGTGCAGCCAACGGTTGTTGGCTAGACAAAGTTTTTGATTTTATATTTGAAGTATTTTATCAGAGAATATTTTTTATTTTTGTTCATTCTTCAGGGTTAAATGGAGCAGCTTATGCTAGACTGTCGCCTTGTTTTTGTAATGGGTGTATTCAAAACATTCAGATAAAAGCCTTCTTATTATTGAATACACAGACATACTAACAAAGTCAATCTGTAACTTTAATATGCACCTATAATTTTCAGGAAGTTGCTCTTTATGGAGAGTTTACAATACGAGAAACACTTAAATATTTTGGATGGATAGCTGGAATGACAAACAAGGCGATTGAAGAAAAACTCGTCTTTCTATTGGACTTCCTGATGCTTCCGGACCCTGATAGGCATGTTAAAAACCTTTCAGGGGGACAGCAGAGAAGGGTTTCTTTCGCTGCTACATTAGTACACGAGCCTGAACTGTTGATCTTGGACGAACCCACTGTTGGAGTTGATCCGCTTCTTAGAGCCAACATTTGGAAACATCTGGTGGAAATAACGAAGACTGGAAGGACGACTGTGATAATAACTACCCATTATATTGATGAAACAAGACAAGCACATCAGGTAATTATTAAATATAATGGGTGTTTTCTAGAGATTTATGACTTCGAAACAAACTTACAAATTTGCGAGCAATTGGGGTAATAACGTGGCAAATTTTGGCTTCCATGTGCTCCCACTTATTTGGTTCATCTGCGTAGACGTATGATTTCGTTCATTCCCAAAGAAATTTATCCATACGTGTGAACTCAAATTAAAAGATCGTGGAGGCATATAAAAGGAGCATTACAAGAAATTATGCGCTCTACGTATGTTCTCCTCATAAATTCTTAAACAGTTCACTCCACAACAGCAATGACTTCTTATGTGTGCACAATTCAAGTAAGGCGCTTTTGGGGATACTCAATACGCATAATATTAGAGTAAAAACTATAATTGTCAATTTCTCAAAAACTATAGTGGTGCTGGAAGAGGTTGATTAAGCACTAATAGACACTAATTGAGCACTAAATATTGGACATAGTTTCAGAATTAGTATGTTTCCAACTTTTCGCTGACTTCACGAAACCCTCTCAACTTGAGAAAAGCAGGCCTCTTGCACGTAAGATATGGGATACATATCGAACTCATCGAATTCATTATCACTAAAAGAAAATGCATGCGTTTGAGAGTAACCCAGTTATAATCTGACCAAATGAAAGCAGAGAAGTATATTAATTGATTTAAAATCAACCAATATTACACCCATACTTCGAAACTAATCCCGTTAACGCACAAAGAACATGCATAGTGGTAATATCACACAGAGCATCCATTCCATAGATAGCTATTTTGCTCTATCTGGGGCTATCAGTATGGAGTATCCGTCTGAAAGGCATTCTAGGTTCCCTTATTTGGGGAAATGTCGTCTATCTCTGAGAATAACACTTACAAATCGCCATCTCCTGGGATCCTTACGAACACCTACCTCCGATGCATGAACCTTGAACGAAGTCACGAGATGTTTATCCGTATTGTGCGTTGAAGGGATCAGTTCCAAAGTATGGGTTTAATATTGGTTGATTTTAAATCTGCTTTCATTGTTTATATTATACCTGCGTTACTCCTAAACGCATGAACTTTCATTTTGTTCTATTATCAACACGTCTGGTTTATGACGATTAAAAGAGCGTTTCCACTTCATCGACTGAAGCTTAAATCCACATGGTTGGACTACCACCAGTTTGAATAAAAAACGGATAATGATCTCTCGACTTCGTTCAAGTTTCATGCATCGGAGGTAGGTGTTCGTAAGGATCCCAAGAGGTGGCGTTTTGTATATGTTATTCTCTGAGGTAGACGACATCCCTTCGAAAAAGGGAACCTAGAATGCCTTTCAGATGGAGCTCCTCCATACTGAAGAGCCCCAAATAGGGCGAAATAGCTATCTATGGATGCTCTGTTTGATATTACCACTATGCATGTTCTTTGTGCGTTGACGGGATTAGTTCCGAAGTATGGGTTTAATATTGGTTGATGTCAAATCAATTAATATTATACTCTGCTTTCATTGTTTTTATCATTACTATTGACTACATCCCCGATTTTGTATTTTCTGATGAGTTTCCCGTCTCACCGTCTCCACCTACTCATCCCTGCAGTATTTGGTCAAGGATATCTATTATAATAATTAAGTTTTCCCCTATTCCATGAACGAATGCCCCTATATATCGACGTGTTAACTTTTATAGGGGCGAATAGACAGAAATTGAATCAGCTGCGCATATTGCACTTAATATACTCATGAGACAGTTTCAAATTGTATCGGAAATTTTTATTTATCGAGGTCATGTCATATTATGGACGTTTCCTTACAAAGGGATGAAATTGTGTAATCGAGAACTTAGGGTCCGACAGAAAGATCTTACATATTCTTTTCAACTCCAAATTACTCGAAGTATAAATGCTATTCTGTTTTTTATTGAATGGGGACCTTACCTATGTCGATTGTCCTCGTTGAATTTTGAAAAATACAGAAGGTATCTGGAGTTTTTTGGAATATACATTGATGCATTGATGAATTGATTATATAGATACACCCGGCAAATGAAAAACATAGCTGCTTAAGAAGATTTATGAAGAACCTATTCTTTAAGATAATAACCATAAGCTTGATTCTGTACTTTTCTTTTGTAGATAGGACTAATGAGGGGTGGATATTTACTTGCTGAAGAATCACCGGGGAAACTGATTGCCCAATTCAATGCTCAAAGTTTGGAAGATGTGTTCCTTAAACTCAGCGTCATCCAAAATAGGGGAAAGAGGAGAAGGTCCAGCATAGCGCAAGGAGTGATTGAAACTATAACTGTACCAACCGGAATAGTGAATGAAGGTACATTTCCCTCACTTTGCAAGCATTAGCTTGAAACGAACGCACTCTTGTCTAAAACTTGATCACTTTCTTTGGTTTTCATTCATAACTTCCATTTTTTACTCGATTAATGATTAACCTACCTTGAAACTATATTTCACTCGAATACTTTTGCCAAGTACCTCTACAGAAAGAAACTGCACCCAAAAATTTTTCTTAAGATGACTTCCTCTATAGACAAAAATTGTCTTACTTCGATTATCTTCAAATAAAAATATCTATGAGAATGTTTTGAGTGGATCTTTCTATTATGATCATTGATACACTCCACCCAATGAGGTTTTTCACAACTATATTTTTACCCAGAAATATTTTCTTTCCTAGAACATTTTGCTCTTATTTAAGCTGAGGTTCGTGTCGTGTCACTCATTGAATTATTAGATTGTGGTCGATAAGCATAGTGACCTTTCTACACTGCGTCCAATGAGGTATGTTCTGCATTACCACACTAGAGCTACATTTTGCCCAGGACTGCAACCCCCTTGGCAAACTTGATTGATTTCCTAGAAGACTTCGCTCTTATGTCGGCTGGCGTCAATGTCACGTCTCCCAGTAGATAAGTCTGGTTTGCGCTAATACATTGCATTGGCATAATTCGCCTATTCGTTTTGAAGAGTTTCGTGCTCCTGAGTAACTCAAAAGCTCGAAATACGGCTTGCCATTGGTTGCGCACAAGCACTGGAACAGTTCAGGAGCTCGAAACTCTTCAAAACGAATACTATAAATATGTGTTAGATGGTTTCTGCGTTCGATCTACATAACCTACAGATATCAGAGTTCTCTTTACCCATCTTGTGCAGGTTCTGATCTCACAAAACAGTGACCTATGATAAGCCCAGTAGGCAGTCTTAACTCTTTGTTTGACAACGATTGAAAATCTGCTGAATATGTTATCGGTGGTTTCTGTATCCGATCTACATAACTTAACATGGAGTTTGCCTTGTCGATTTTATGTATCTACATGAAATTGGTATCACACGATAAAATTACCTGTGAGAAGTTCAATAAGCAGTTTCAACTTGTTTTTTGACAGGGATATAACTAGTTAAGTATTCTCTCAGTAAGGCGCAATATGTCTATATGCCTGTTCTTGCTCTAATCTGTTAATCTAGTGATACTCCTTTTTTCCAATTATCGATCTCTGCTCTAATCAGTGAAACATGAGATCATAAGTCTTAGTTTTGGAAGGGCGTCAGCTTTTTCATTTCCCTCAATGTCCTGGTGAACAGAGTTGATCTTTCTTCAATATAAATATCTTCATTGAGGTCTTAGAGTATAAAATGAATGAAGACATATATTTATTGATGCTTAATATTTCACATGTTCCAGGTGCAGTTATAGATGACGAGATCTGCGAAATGTCAGGAGAATTCGGTGATAACGTATCCATAACTAGTAGAACTAGAAGAGTATCCATTGCCCCAGACACAGCAGATCTACCAACAGTCTCTGAGCTACCCTCTGGAGAAGAAGATCCTGTGAAATTAATCGACTACTTCAAAATCCTCAAGATAAATCACATGAAAGCGCTTATATGGAAAAACTTCTTATGGATGTGGAGAAATATACCTGTGATGGCTTTTATTGTTGGCATACCAGTCTGTCAAATCATACTGTTCTGTATGTCTATAGGACACGAGCCAAAGGGACTAAACCTATCTGTTGTGAATAATGAAATCGATTATCCGTTTGAAACTTGTCAGTTCACCCCTGGTTGTAATAGCACCAGATTGAGTTGCAACTTTTTGATTTTTCTTCAGAACAAATCGCTAAATTTGGTAAGGCTCACTTCAATGTTCCGAATAACTCAGCAATTTATCAAAAAAAGAAATTCTTCAGCTTGATTTTTCAGCAACATTATGTTATAACTATACTCACCGGCAAAATAATCGATTCACTCAAAAAATCGATGAAGTTTGTTCATTCATAAATATGTTATTTCGAATCCGATTCGATTGAATTTTTTTTTCAATTGTGGGTATGTTCATTCTTAATCAATCACCATTTTCGAAGTTCAAGAAAACTTGGTGAGCGTCATTTTATACAGGGTGAAACAAAATCTGTTTTTCACCCTTACTTTGAAACCACCCCGGGTGTGTTCCAATTGTTCCAGCGTGTGATTTCTTATTCCATAATCAAGGCACATCTTCTCTTGGCAATTTAATTCTTCATTTATAACAATAGTTCAATTTTTGTAAAAGATACAGGGTTTCCAGTAAAACATTAAATTCCGCTAAGGCTACTGCAACAAATTCAACCTAAAATTCTCACCTGATGAAGTAAAACTGAAAACTAAGTCAAAAACATAACGTGTTGTCCTCCCATATATATATATAATTCGTCTCCCCATGTCCTCATTAAGGTTTTGAATCAATTAGAGCATCACAGAGCTGCTGCAAATTTTCAGGAGTTGGTACACGAGATCGAATTTTCCTCTCGAAAGCATCCAAACATGCCCAATTGGGTTCGAATCGTGGCTTAGAGCGGGCCAGTTGAATTGGATTTCTACATCTGCTAAATACTAGCCGCATGCGGTTGATACGGTCGGGCATTATAAAGCACGAAATCGTCTCCAATAAACGGGGTGCATACGGAACACATGTCGCGCTAAAACTTCTCTTGTTTTATGTTTTCACTGTGAGTTTCAATTTATTTCATAAGGTTTGGATTTAAGGTTAAATCTGTGAAGGTACTTCATAGTCATAGCGAAATTGTGGAGTTTAATATTGCTCTGAAAACCCTGTATCTTTAACAAAAATTGAGCTATTGTTATGAATGAAGAAAAGATAGGTATGTCTTGATGATGAAATGAAAAATCACACGGTGAAACAACTGGAACACACCAGGTGTGGTTCTAAAAAAAAAAAATTTTGTTTCGCGCTGTATAAAATGACGTACGCCGAGTTTTCTTGAAATTCAGAAATGGTGATTGATAAGGGATAACCCTACCTACAACTAAAAAAATTTCAATCGAATCGGACTTGAAATGCCGGTGAGTGTGTATTTGAGGCATTTTACATGAATTGAACCAATTGCAATTCAATGGTAATATGCAGATTCAGAGAGCACCGTTTGTTGGTTTCATGTTACAGTTTGGCAAGGGAAAGAAAACTGTTCGTTGAAAATATGTTTCGAAGATTCTTATTATTAATATATGTTCGCAAAAAACGCCACAAACTGAGTGCGACCATCAAAATTTGCCAATTTAGAGAAACCGTATTGTAATGTTGATATTCACTTTTGATGTTATGAATAAACACATTAGTGGATTGTCAAAAAAGTCATCAAGTTGAAGATTTATGTCATTTATTGTATGTTTTTGTTGCATTTCCTTGTATCGAATGGTTGATTTTCTTATTATTCATCAATATGTTTTTTAGCATTATTACAATTCAAGCGATGAGGCTTTAGATTCGGTGAAAAGAGGAAATACATGGGCTGCTCTAATAATACCATCTAATTTTTCTGATGCTCTCAGGAATCGAATGAACCTAGGAAAAAATGTACTGGCTTGGGACATAGAAAGCTCAACTGTATATGTACATCAAGATAAGTCTAGTAAGTATACAGGGTGTTCCTAAATTGAACGTACAAACGAAAAGGGGAGATTCCCTTAAGTGAGTTTAAGAAAAAAAGTCCCATAACATGGGGTCGCAAACGTTTCGTGTTTTTTGAGATACACAGTGTGAAGTTTGAATTTTTTTCAAGTTTTTTTCTCATGTATCTACCTTCATAAGATATTCAACTGAAATTTGGCATAGATATTAGGTATATTTGAGAGTTCTCACCACGTGACATGGCAATTTCGATAGAAGATCTACAGGGTGATATTTTTTTTGGAACACTGCCACCTGTTCTTCTGCAGAACTGTTTTTTGGTGAGCAACTGTTAATTTGAAAAAATGTAAAAAGAAGCTTTGTTCTTATACTAAACTTTTCGGCTCTTGTAGTTTTGTCGTATCCACCAACGATTTCGAGAAAAAAAAATTTTGAACGATTCTCTCGAAATCCTCGTGAAAATCCAAATATGATGGTAAGGCCATTTTGTAAGCTGTGATGAAAGAATTTAGTGTCAGTTTTTGGAAATTTTCCTGATCTGTAGCGATGATTCATAAAGATTCGATGAACTCGTATAAATCAACACACATGTTCGATTAAAACTTTAACACCCTGTATCTCGAAAACGAAACGTTTGCGACCCCATGTTTATTGGACTTTTTTTCCTTAAACCCACTTAAGGAATCTCCCCTTTTCGTTTGTACGTTCAACACCCTGTATGTATATTCCGAAAAAAAAATGTTCATCATTTCTTGAATCAATTGGGGTGAAAATGTAATGAAGTTTTTTTCCATTTCAAACGAATAACTAAACATTTAGGTAATATGTTTCAGATGAAAACATTGGTGGCTACATACAGAGGGATTTATATTACTCTTTACAATCTTTCTTCGAAAGCTTCGTTGAATCATGCGATTATAGTCCACAAATTGGCAGGATTCCTCTGAAAGTAAGTTATAAGTTTGAATAATTAAACTGGTGATCTTCAATAAAATTTCGCGATAGTTATTTATTGGGAGAAGGTTTTTTCACTACTGTATCCTATGTGTATCGGTACAATCCTATGTGTTTTTTTTTCATTAAATTTTATTACATATATTTCGCACACTCAGCTCACAAAAAAATAAACATTTCAAATGTTTGAATCATAAAGAATGTAACACTCATTTCATTTTAAATTTTCAGTATGAAGAATTTGTGTATGGTGACAACTCCCCTGAATTCACAAATTTTGCTGCTCCTGGTGTTATATTGACGTCCGTAAGTATAAAATTTTTAAAATACGAACTTCTTCTATCTATATGTGCGAATAATAGTTTTTTAATCAACTAGTTATTAAAGACAGCGACTAATGGTCAAGATATTTCAATGCGTGAGCGGAGCGAACGCTTTAATAGTTCGAGACCATTAGTCGCTCGATTAATAACCGAGTTGATTACAAGATTTTTCCGACGATCTAAATATGAATTGTGTATGAATTCTTGATTGAAATACATTTTCATTTTGCACAAGAACATACATTTGTCAAAATGAAATTTCTATGTATCTATGTTCAGTAGAGTTTTGACATTTCTCGTAGTGCTTCTGAATACTTTGTGAACGGTGCCATGAGGATTGCACATTAAATGGCTAAAAAATTGAGCATTAACATGGGTTATTAATGCTCAATTTCGTACACATTAAAATCACCTTTTATTTCTAGGTCGGCGGAAAAAATTTGTTATGGATCTGCTTTTGCGCGGCGACTAGTGATTGAAGTTTCAATATTTCGCTGGCTTGTTCTTATTGAAGAAACAGAGTTTCATATTTTGCCAAAAAATCGAGAGTATATGTTAAGAAATGTGAGGCAGAAGTATTCACGATTCACTCATGAACAATCGGGGATCAAAAAAAAATCCTATCCGGACGTCTGTCTGGTTTCATTCATTTCTGAACTCAATAAATCTGTTCAAACCATAAAACTATCTCAAAAATTTAAAATTTTCTAATTGTCTTCGAACGGTCATCGGATTGGACGTGAATTTGAAAAATCATATTGTTGATTTGACCAAATTTGTACAAATACCTACATACATATAAGCAAAATCAATTTCAATCGGATTTCAACAATTTCAATTATCGGCTTAGTTTCATTCATTTAGGAATTAAGCTTATCTACTGAAATCTCTAATTTAGGTTCAGAAATTAAGGCATCCAAGTTTCTGACTTGTTAATATTATTTGAAGTTCTTATATAAAGATTACTGATATTGTTTGAGTATAACAAAACATTCTTTCTTTACTTGGATAATGGGAAAAGCTTTGTGTTAAAATTAATAGCTCTCGACTGTTAAAAAAAATTATGATTTGTGTCTAAGTTCCCAAAAAAGTTTTATTAATATCAATCTTTACTGTGACGTGTGAGATATAGCCAAATACAAATACAAATATCAATACATGTGAATTTAAATCTATTGGATAGTGTCCTCCTGTATATTTTTCGGTAATATTTTCTCTTCAAATCATTTCTGTCGGAACAAAAATTCTTTTTGTCAAGCAGTACATTCTGAAAAACATACATGTTCATCGTTACATCGAATACTCGTTCCAAACATTAATATTTTGGGATACAAGTAGTTGAACTCGAAGCATAATAATTTACATTTGCAAATCGAATTTTGTATTTATCGCTTAAAACATAAAAAATATAATTATAATCTACAGGGTGTTCCTAAATTGAACGTACAAACGAAAAGGGGAGATTCCTTAAGTGAGTTTAAGAAAAGAAAGTCCCATAAACATGGGGTCTCAAACGTTTCGTTTTCGAGATACAGAGTGTTGAAGTTTGAATATTTTTCAAGTTTTTTTCTCATAGTATCTACACTTCACAAGATATTCAACTGAAATTTGGCATAAATATTACATTTGAGTCCTCACCACGTGACATGGCAATTTTGATAGAAGATCTACAGGGTGATATTTTTTCTGGAACACTGCCACCTGTTCTTCTGCAGAACTTTTTTTTGGTGAGCAACTGTTAATTTGAAAAAATGTAAAAAGAAGCTCTCTAGTAGTTTTGTCGTATCTACCAACGATTTCGAGAAAAAAAATTTCGAACGATTCTCTCAAAATCCTCGTGAAAATCCAAATTATGATGGGAGGGCCACTGTAAGCTGTGGTGAATGAATTCAGTGTCAGTTTTTATGGAAATTTTCCTGATCTGTAGCGATGATTCATAAAGATTCGATAAACTCGTATAATCAACACATGTTTTTGATTAAAACTTTAACACCCTGTATCTCGAAAACGAAACGTTTGCGACCCCATGTTTATGGGACTTTTTTTCTTAACTCGCTCAAGGAATCTCCCCTTTTCGTTTGTACGTCCAATTTAGGAACATTCTGTATATTGACAATTGACAAATAACCAGAATTCGCATTCAAGAGACGAGAGCCAAGGGCAGGTTATTCGTTCTAGGACAAAATGGGAATAACCAAGGGCTGAACCAATGATAAGTTATTATAGGTTATCCGCTTGAAATTGATTCCAATCAATCGTATTATTTTGAATTTTACCGACTGTAAGCTTGAAGATGTGATAAATATTCATTACTGTGCAAGATTCAAAAGAGTGATTACGATTTCCCACTTTTGATATGAATTGATACAAATTAAGACTAAAAGATATTTATGTTTCAGCATTATTTTCTTCTTGGCTGTAGCTCTGACTTCTGGTGCAATGTTGTTAGAGAGAAATGAAGGAATTTTGGAACGGTCATTAGTAAATGGCATTACTGGAATGGAAATGCTTTTCTCACATGTGATCACACAGTTCATCGTGATGTTGTTTCAAACAATTCTGGTTCTTGTTTTACTTTTTACGTCTTTGAGCTTAACCAAAATGGAAATATATTCTCAGTGTGTTCTTGACTGTACTCATGGTTTATGCGGAATGTGTTTTGGTGAGTAAATTTTGTTATATTGCTTGTATATCAGTGAGGATATACTGTCTAAATGTTAGTGATATTTATATAAAAATTAATATATAATAGAGAGTTATCGAAACGCATATAAAGGGTGTCCCAAAATTAACGCAAGATTTGAATTTGCCGCCATTTGTGCAGTGAAGTGTTGACAACCCTGAAAAAAAAGCAAATTGACAGCTAACAGTATAGGGTTATTAAAAATGGAGCGTTACACGATAGAACAACGTGTCTTCATTATTAAAGAATATTTCAAAAATAGTGAAAGTTTGGCGGCTGCAGTTCGAAAATTTCATACAAAATATGGTCGGAATAGTGTTTTAACTTCGTCAACTGTGAAGAGATTAATTGAAAAATTCATGGAGACTGGATCCGTTGGAGACGCCAACCCACTGGTCGTCCAAAAAACAAGCCGTTCAAATGTGAATGTCGAAGCAGTGCGTGAGAGTGTTGCTGACAATCCAGGAACCTCATTTCGACGTCGTGGACAAGAATTGCAAATTTCAAGAACCTCTCTACAGCGTACCTCTCACCAAAGATCTGTGTCTTCATGGTCTCGAAATTTGCAATTCTTTCCACGACGTCGAATTGAGGTTCCTGGATTGTCAGCAACACTCTCACGCACTGCTTCGACATTCACATTTGAACTGCTTGTTTTTGACGACCAGTGTGTTTGGCGTCTCCAACGGATCCAGTCTCCATGAATTTTTCAATTAATCTCTTCACAGTTGACAAGTTAAAACACTATTCCGATCATATTTGTGTATGAAATTTTCGAATTGCAGCCGCCAAGCTTTCACTATTTTTGAAATATTCTTTAATAATGAAGACACGTTGTTCTATCGTGTAACGCTCCATTTTTAATAACCCTATACTCTTAGCTGTCAAATTGCTTTTTTTTCAGGGTTGCCAACACTTCACTACACAAATGGCGGCACATTCAAATATTGCGTTAATTTTGGGACACCCTTTAGAGGCCTATTTTAAATAAAATTGCCTTTATTTTGACATCTGCTCATGCGCATCCAAAAACCCTCTAAAACGAAGTAAATTCTCTATATAACGAAATATTTCAAGAACAAGAACGAAAAACATCACTCTTTGAATGGGTGTTGGTAAAAAGGTATAAGGGTGGGTTTTTTTCCATAATTATGCAGGACGTAGGTAATAAATCCCGAACAGAAACTTAACTAATACGGCGGGCGGATAGATCCTTCCGAAACGTTGGATTCAGCTGAAAATGTTGATAATGACGGTTACTTTGAATGATTTCGTTATGTTGATGTTAATATTGTAACAAATGAACTTCCAACTGAAAAGGACATGTTAAACAGTGTTAAATGCGGCGTTCGAGATCACTACGATAGCACTGATGATACGACAGCGTTGGTGTGGAGGGGCAACCGGCCAAAAAAACCATCCGATCCATTGAAGGGGTTCCGGAAAATATTTTGAATCTTTGAGAAAATGCGAAGTTTTTTATGAGAATAAAATGTTTTTCAATTGTACCACTCAGACAAATATTACGAATTATTTGACAAAAAAACGTGAATAGCTATGTATTGTATAAGTACGTATACCTACATAAAATGCCTATAAGCTATTAAAAATGCACTTACACGCCTTTTCGATTATATATATGAATAAAAATGCAATTGCTTGTTTCGATACTCGATACTACACTACTGGAAAAAATTAAAGGATCAGAAAAAAATTCCAAATTTTTCGGCAATTTTCAACATGCCGTAACTTTGAGAGGAATGGTCGTACAAGGAATTTAAAAAAAGGAAATTGTAGCTCCGAGTGTCTTATTTTAGGATTAGAACTTCAAAAATTTTAAGTTTCAGTGTTATCGAGTAATGATAGAAAAATCAGCAACAACAAAAAATTCTCAAAATTTTACCACTTTTTTTTCTTGTCTACGAGCGTGGAAATTTTATTTTTGCATAATCGTTATAATGATAGGATACTTTGTTAATTCAGCTTAATTATTTTTTTATTGACCTCAATACGTCCACTTCTCGCCGAGATATCGGTCTTCAAATGGAAAAGGATCCATTTTTTATTCGTTATTAAATTAATATAATATTATTTGTTAGTTTAGTTTATTTTTCTTTGAAATTTATGTACTATCTGCAATTAAAATGTGGAAAGAGCTCGAGAAAATTCTTCTTTGCCTTTTTTGAAGATTATGAGCTTCTCAGAGCAAAAAACGTGATCCTTATTTTTTTCAAAAATTCAATCGAGTCAAACAAAAAAACGGCTCGCTGGATTGAGTTGACTCTTCGTAAGGATTTTATCAACATTTTCGATGCAGCGGTAGATTTTCCAAGAAACCACCAAAAGCCCTTTTTTTGTTAAATTTTTATATTGATGCGACATGAAGAAAAAAAATTTTCTATGAATAAGCAATAAATGTTCATTAATCGGAGTTCATTCAAAGTCTTGAAACCCTCCTTCAAATTTTCTGTGCGATCATTGGTTGCTGAGAAATCGATAATCAAAGACAAATGGATCCTTTTCCATTTGAAGACCGATATCTCGGCGAGAAGTGGACGTATTGGGGTCAATAAAAAAATAATTGAAGCTGAATTAAATTAAGTATCCCACCATTATAACGATTATGCAAAAAAAATAAAATTTCCACGCTCGTAGACAAGAAAAAAAGTGGTAAAATTTTGATAATTTTTTTGTTGCTGATTTTTCTATCATTACTCTAAAACCACTGAAACTTAAAATTTTTGAAGTTCAAATCCAAAAACTAGACACTTGGAGCTACAATTTCCTTTTTTTAAATTTCTTGTACGACCATTCCTCTCAAAGTAACGGCATGTTGAAAATGGCCGAAAAAATTGGAATTTTTTTTTGATCCTTATTTTTTTCCAGTAGTGTATAAAAAAACTTCTGTATAACGAAATTTTCTTGCGGATTTAGCGATTTCATTATAGGGAAGTTCCACTGTAATATATCGTTTGTTTTTTCAGGTTTTGTGGTAGCATGCAGCTGTGACAACGACAGAAGTGCAACTTACATGGCGATGGGTAGTTTCTTGCCTATTGTTATGTTATGTGGAATCATCTGGCCAATAGAAGGAATGTTTCCGATTTTAAGAATTGTATCGTTCTTTTTGCCGCTCACCAAATCAACTGAAAGTTTACGCTGTATTCTAGCAAGAGGTTGGGCTCTTAGCAATCCTGTAGTTTATGCAGGTTTCATTTCAACTCTGATTTGGATCACCATTTTCCTGACAATAAGTATTTTGCTCTTAAAATTCAAGAAAGGATAAATTTCTAGAGAATTAGGTCTCAATCTATCTATATCTGGACATTATATAGAATAATAAATAAGTTATTTATTGATTGTTGTAGATCATTTTATAATATGCACCCTATGAATCCTGTACAGTTCCATCAAAGATTTTCTGATGTTGAGTGGAACAGAATAGCTTGGGTTGAAGTGCGACTGTTCAAATAACAAGAACTCTGTTATAACTAGAGACCGGATTATATGCATTTGCATATTTTAGCTAAAATACAGTTATGATGCATATTTTCAGTACATATTTTCTTCCCTGGGTTCCGCAATGCAATAAGTGCTGAATCCGACCAAATTTCAAATATATGAGGTCTTTTGAGTAATAATACTAATAATTGTGACTTTTGTCAGATTTGCAAATCCTTTTTATCGCATTCCGGAACGCAGTATTAGTAGCCGCGCGCCACGAAAGTATCCAAATAATGAGGAAAATACGCCAAATGAACTACATGTTGCCATTGGCATTTCCTAATAATATTCAAGAAAAGTTTGAAAGGATATAGAAAGGAAATCCAGGTTTCGAAAATTTGTCTCTTATCGAAAGTTTTATTAATGAAACGACAGAAAATTCACCTGAAATCATAAGGGAGAACATAGCACCAAGGTTCAACTCCTTCCCAGTTATATTCGTGGATGTATGGGGAACTTTTCCACATTCAAAAATATTCAGAATGATCGAAGGCAAAGTTTAACAATTGAACATTTGTAACAATATTTAATTATTCACAAAAACATTGAATTAAATTTTTATACCATATTATTGAGAGTTGAACAAAATTCATTGTTCTATATTGCATATTCTGCATATTTTGCCTATTTTCGTGCATATTTCAACATTTTACATCTAGATTTGGAGGCATAAAACAACGTTTTTATGTTGCATATAACCCGGTCTCTAGTATAACTTTGGTTTTTCATAGTTATTAGAATAAATTAAAAATTTTTATGATCATTCAGTATGTTTTCTATCTAAACTGGTTTCATAGATACTATTTCTGCAGCATATATTCAGTTTGAGTACATAAAATTAATTGAAAACTCAAATAAATCTGCCATAGAAGTTGTAAATATTTTGTCCCCTTTAAATAATTACCATGAATTAGGAATATAATCAGCGAGTATTTAACAATTTCGAGGTCTTCCAAGATGTCTTTAAAAGAAGGTATAGTCCGTTCACGAAAGGTTGAGCGTATAGAAGGCGTTTCTTTATTTATCTGAAGTTGGCAGTATTTGCTGTCATAACGTAAAATAAACTTAACGTTTCCGAATGTACCGGCCTCGGCCGACGAGCTTGCGAGTTATCAGACAACTCTATGCAACATTGACAACATCGCGTATCAATTTGACAAGAAAATAAAGAATATAACCTAGAATTTTAATATACACAGTGGAATATGCCTAATTTCCATGGCCAACCGACGGCTCAACCTTTCGTGAATGGAGTATACCTACTTAAAACGGAAGCAAACACTAAAATGGATTGAAATATTCTGTATTCTGAGAAACAAAGAAAATTTGCTTAGATATAGGTATTGAACGCTTATAATATACAATAAGGTTCGAGTGTATTTTAATCATAATCAAGATAAGCTGTTATCTCGAGATATATCAGTATAGAAATAAACAATTGGAAAAACATCAATCAGTAAATATAGGTATTTTAGAAACGATTCGCTCTCATTGTTTTTCCAAGTACATATACCGGGTGATTTTTTTAAGTGCTTCATTCATTCAAATGAACTAGTCGCATTTTCTTCGATAACAGCAAAACTACTGAGTTTGAAGACATGAAATGTTTGGTACACAAAAATTAGTTAGAGTAAACTGAACATTTCTTGTCTTTAAACTGAGTACTTTAGCCGTTATCGAAGAAAATGTGACTCCACAATTCACAGGATGCTCAGATATGAATGTGGCAATTATCGCAGTATGAACAAGCGAGCGAGAGCCAAGTATCTTCTAGAATATCTTGTAAGGTCAGGAGATGATTGATACCACGTCAACTTTAGTTTTTCTGGCGATATTTTTCTCCATCGAAAGTTGAAAAAAATTTAAAAAGGCCGAAGTAAGATATTTCCTGCGGGTTGGTTCATATTGGATAAACGATAAGTCGGATTTGAATACCCAGAGAACTATCAGTTTCATTATATTCTTATATGAAAATATGAAGAAAATAATTCTATTCATTTATGAAAAGAAAGGACCTCACGCATATTCGAATCACAATTACTTCAATATTTTCTCTTGCCAACAAACTAAATGTTTTATTTTTACCGACAAATTTTCTATTCACGATATATTATATTGCACAAATCTTTGGAACTTTTAGTAGAATTTCTATTCGGGGTCCCCTCCCAAAGTAAGCACAAGTTTTTGTCATCATCAAGCACCTTAGTACTCTAGAACTAATCTTCTGATTTGACAGATTTAAAAACTTGACCGGCGTTTCATCTCTCTAGCTTCTTCTGTTTATGATTTCTTTGTTGTTTCTTCATCTCAATTTGATTAGTGATTGAGACCAATTTCGGCTTAAACTCGAAGACATTTGGGCAGAACAATGGCACGCCAAAGAAACCAATGCGCAAAAAATTCCAGATCGATTCATCAAAGTAAGGTAGTGAATCTGAATGTTTTTATTTGTCAATAATGATATCGAAATAAATTTCCTTGAAAATTTCTGTATAAACATGTAAATTAATACATTCAATAGCATTGATGTTTAACTTGTACACCGCTTTACCGATTCAATAAGTAGAGAAATGGAGTAATGAGGAAACAAGTGAAAGAAAAACGTGTTAATTGGGATACTTTCCTGCAGAAAGAAACCATTAAGATGATTCGCAATTAAAAATTATCATAGTTTTTTCGGATATACAATATTGTACATTTCAACATTGATGAGAGCTTTAATTAGCGTTCATTTTATAATTGAATCTCATTATGAAAAAGTCGATGGTTTTTTACGAGCTAGGGTACATTTTTGTATTGAAAATTCCACACCTGTGATTTTTAAACAATAAAAACGTGTATTTTCGACGGATTACCATCGCAACGAATGAATTTATTGGAAATTTTCTCGTGGGTACCCAATAGCGAATTATACTGGAAATTTTTTGCCATGTATAATGACTTAGAATGGAATTAATTGAATATTATGTCTAATGCAATACGGTAGACTCTCTATACTAATTGTGTCTATCTGTTATTTTATAATTCATCCTGGACGTTTTTTGTGTCTGCCGAAATTTGTGATGTTTTTCACACGCATTTTATAATTAAATTGATTTTATTGCTTTAAATTTATTTATTTTTTTCAATTGTTATTTGTAGTGATATAGGTCTGTATCATGTATAATTCATCTCCGCTTTCAAGGATTTTTTTCCTTTTACGCGTAGTGGATTTATTCAGCTGCTTTTTTATAATTGTTTTGTTGTGTATATGTATAATTTCGTGAATAATCTATTATTATTATTATATTATAATCAATAAGTGATTCGTTCACTGAAACGAAATTCAAATGGAACAGCATTGTTTGTTGAAATTAACAATAGTTTATTATTCTTGAATTGATACGCCAGAGTTTTTTATTGTTGACGTGAAATTATTGTTGTTGAACATTTACTGAAATATTATTTAAGGATTTCTATAATTTTGCTTCTTTTAAGTATTCATAATTTCGGCCAGCATTCACCAACCGTCGTCAGGAAAACATTTGAAACTTGCAACTTTTAGAAAAGCAACTTTCGTCTAACATTTTTGAAGAATGACGAAAGTTTTGCCTGTCGATCACAAACTAGTAATTACAGCCTTATTTTTCGTAAATCCGTCGCTCAATACTTTCATCTGATTTTTCAACAATTTCACCGTTTCGACCTAGCTTTGAATAAATATTCGCCTTTTTATACTTGCTGTAGCTAGGCTCCTGTATGAGCGTTTTACAAGCATAAATCTTAGCTATTGAACACTCAGATAGTCAAGCTGCTATTAAAGCACTGAGCTTTTACGTCATCGACTCAAAGATGATCTGGGAGTGCCGGAACAAGCTCCATGAGGTAGGCCAGAAAAATAAGGTGTTTTTAACCTAGGTCACCGGCCTTTCGGTAATCAAAGGAAACGAAGAGGCCAATTCAAAGGCGGAATCTCCCAGGGATGGATCATTCCACTAAGCTTCGGAACTTTGAAACAGCAAGATCCAAAAGATATCTGGATCTTGATAAGAAACAATTACACCTCCTTACTGGCTTTCTTACAGGACATTATCGCCTTAGGAAGCACCTGTTGAGAATGGGATTGTCGGACACTGACGAGAGTAGGTTCTGAGTGGAGGAGGAAGAAACACCCATTCACCTAGTCAAGGAATGCTTTAGCTGAGGAGATAATGCCTTGGGCGAAAAACTTGTAAGAGTGAGGAACTAGCCTCGTTGAAGCCTTCACAGGTACTGGATTTCATCAGATCTCTAGAACTGGAAGGCGAGCTGTGAAAGATGTCAGAATAGCTGTGTAAGGGGGCACAATAGAACTTGAGGTCGCAGTGAACTGTAACCTCTTTTTAAACTATCAACTATGAACTATGCTTGCTCAAGAACTAGAGATAACTGTTTGGTATCGCTTTACAAAGTTAAGAACCGAAGTAAACAGCAGAAACTGTTCAACAATCTTTTTCTTGGTACAAATTGTGAAATTCTTCTGGTTCATTATTTATGGAAGCTTCAGCTGTTCATTGTATAGAGTACCTACCAATGCAAAAATTTATCTGTTCACTATTTGGAGTAGATACATAGTTCATTATAAGTATTGTTCACTATTTCGCGAGTCTACCGTGATATTAAAACACAATTTGGAGGTCAAATAAAATCCAAAAAAATTTTTCTCGATCATGAATATTCTCAGGAAATTATCCTTCGTTTAAGACTCGGGATAATATAAGATAGGTATTCCGAGCATGATTTGACCTCTACTGATATCACAAGTGAAAATCTCCCCATATGCATGAAAAATGATAGATTCATAGCACTGTATTCTGCTTTTCCGATAGATTAACCATACAGAATTGGAGTAATGAAGAAAAAAGTGAAAGGAAAACATGTTCATTAAGATAATTTATGCTAAAAGAAATCACGTAAGATGATTTGAAACTGGGAATCATCATTATTTTTTCTGATGTATATTGTACATTTCAACAATAGCAAAGAGCAATAATTGACTATTCCCTATTTCATCATTGAACATCATTATAGGTACATATAATAGTCGATGGTTTTTTTCACAGAACACCGAATACAATTGTATTTTGCGTTTCCGGAACTACATTTATGGAAACTTTTTTCGTGAAATGATCTGAGGAATCACTTCGCATTAATTCAAAACCCCTGTATATCTCATTAAATCCTTCAAAGGAAAATTTCGAGTACAGGAATATTTCAGAATTATCTCCAATGTGAAATTTCGAAGCAGCGAAATAGAGAGAATTTTGAGATAGTCGATTGTTCATTTACTATATTCATAGCTGACGCAACAACTCATAAAGTTTATCCAATCACCATCACAGAAATACTTCAACTAATAACTATAACGGTCCAAACCAAATTCCGAGATACCTACTGTCCAAATAGGATACATGAATATAATCAGTACTCAGTAGCGATACGTAAGGAAAAGCATTTTTGTATCCTTAATATTCAGATCTAGAAGTCATCTACTGTAAGTTATTGAGCATATATAGTTATTTAAACAACTAGTTTTAAAGACAGCGACTAATGATATTTTAACGCGTGAGCTCACGCATTAATAGTTCGAGACCATTAGCCGTTGATTAAATAAACGAGTTGATTACAAGACTTTCCGACGATCTCTATATGAAATGTGTATGAATTCTTGATTGAAATACATTCCCATTCTGCACAAGACTTACATTGACATGATAAAATTTCCATGTATCTATGTTCCAGTATAGTTTTGACATTTCTCGTTGTGCTTCTGGATACTTTGTGTACAGTTGCCATAAGGATTTCACATTAAAATATAGCATAAATTGAGCATTAAAATGAGCCATTAATGTTCAATTTCGTACATATTAAAATCACTATTTAGTTTGAGTTCGGCGGAAAAAATATTTAATTTAAATCCGTTCAGATTTCTTGTTTTGAAAGTTCTTATCACTTTAACTGCTGGCCTCTGTTGAGCTTAATCGTTCTATTCCGATTCCAATCCTTCCCAGGAAAGTGAAAGACTTCAGACAGTTCAGACCAGGATAGGCATTTTCAGTAGGTATGTTAAATTATAAGGGTTTTCTCATTTGACAGCATACAAGTAGTGTTAAATATACATATACCTATCCAATGATTCATTTTTATTGAAATATTGAAAACTCGTTGTAAACAGCCAATGAAATGAATCCTGACGCATACGTCACACACAATTCGCAAGATATTTCGGTTAATTCAATAACTTTTTACTCGATTACCTAACGATGGAACAGAAAACGGATAATTGCTATGATTTTGAAATGGTCTATTATTTCTGAAAATTATTTTTTCTGGGAATCATTGAAATGCTCATTACTTTAGACTTCAGACACCCAGTTTTGCTATGATCAATCAAGCAGAAATCATTCAACCTATTAAAACAATCAAATAGAAGATAACAGTCAATAGTTCATTAAATAACATTCTAATCGCGTCCATTAGTGTTATGTCTCTATTTTTAGGTCGAATTTCGTCATTAATCATCGACGACCTGGATAGTTAAGCATTATTTTCTAGAATGAATGAGTAGACCAAGAAGAAAAAATTTTAGAAAAGCCCCGAGCATTTTTTGCGCACGTTCTTTGGTGGAGCAATAAGACTATTACCTCAAAATTTTACGCGGGATTTGAGATTGACATCAAATATATAAATGTAGGATCCCAGTACAATCGAAAGTAGGTATTTTCTGAAAATTATTGAAAAAATGAGATATGTAAAAAATAAATATTCACAAAGATTTAATTCTACGGTTCTCATGAAGCTGTCCCCTTAAAATTTTACACGTATAGTAGTTTTCATTCTCAAAATAAATTTCACTCGAATCGGATATTCTGTTATGGAAATATGAAGATTCCTCTTTCAATATTCTTATTGAATTTTGTATGGTTCTGTTAACGCTATGACCTCGCATGAAGATTCAGTGTACCAATCCTTATTCACAGAAAAAAATTCACTCGAATCGTTATTCTGTTATGGAAATATAAAGATTTTTCTCCTCAATATTCCAATTGAATTTGCTATCGTTCTGTTGAACCTATGGCCACGAAATCTTACATGAATATTCAGAATATCGATCTTAATTCACAAAAAAAATTCAATCGAATTGTATATCTTTTTCTGGAAATATGAAATTGCTTTTTTTCATTATTCCAATTGAATTTGCTATGGTTCTGTTCACATTATGGCTACAAAATTTTGCATTAGGCTTTTTATCAGCATATTGCATTTGGCCGTAACATTTCATTTCGATTGGTTTTGTATTTTCTGAGATATTGACAGTGGCGACTTGTGACAGAATAAAGTGATGAGGCACATCAAAAAAAAATATTAATCTTATAAACTCTTTTTTGTCAGCTGCATACTTATCATTATGAAAAAATCCTTCGGTATTAATGCTCCAATGATTCTATAGTGTTTTATTGGGTGGTAATTGCCCTGAGATAAGTTTTTCAACTCGCTTCAACCAGTTTTTCACTAAACCCAATCGGAATATGTATTATTACCACTGCTAAAAAATAATTTGAAAACTCTGCAATATCACGAGTCCTACTGTACAAACCCAACAAACCAGAGTGAAATTTCACTATCTTCCGCTTCACGATTAACATGAATATGTGCAGTTTGCCGATGAAACGAAACGAAACGATCACGGATCAAGGGTAGATAGTCCGGTCAATCCAGACCAAAAAATTAGGGTGAAGTTACATAAAATCCCAACAAGCTGAAAATCGGTAAAATTGTTCAAAACATAATAATAAATAATATATAAAAGTTCCCAATCATTCCTGTGGATGGACAAAAATTTATTCAAGTTCGAAGGTCGAAAAATGAGTTTTTCACGATTTTCAGCAAAACGGTGAGTTTCATCAAAAAAAGTAATTCAAACAAAAATGTAGATGTTAAAATTATCTTCAAAAAATGTATCAATACTTTTTTTCCTACGGGCACCGTTTCTGAGATAAAACGCTTCAAATGTTCTAAAAGTTGTTACTGAGACTAGCCTCAAATTCACCTTAGAAGCCGCAATAGATAAACAACGAAGGGGAGGTTCATGATCTCGTCACGTCGATGTGAATAACGCGCTAGACAAGGAAGCGCGTGAGGCAAGCCTCACCTCACCGTTTTACGCTTGAAGAGGAAGTGAGATGAATGTACAAAAATCGGACCTTAACGCCTCTAACATGTAACGTTACGGTCCGATTTTTGTTCATTCATCGTAACGTCAGTAACGTGTAATGTTACAGACGTCTGTAGCTGTACCCGGCTTGAGATTGAGCTCGGATATTATGGAAGAAGAGTGCAGTATCGTACAAAAAATTGAGACTGAAGAACATAATGGGATGATGAAATTGATTAATAAAATACTGGATTAATTCGCTTGATATTATTTGTGATTTCCGTGATTTATTTGGTGAGGCACTGCCTCATAGGACAAGCCGCCACTGGATATTGAGGAACAAAATTCTGAATGGCCATATTTTATGGAACACCCTGTATGATTTGGCTGGTTAACAAACTTAACCGAGCCATTTTGGACCCGAACTCATCCTGAAAATTTTAAGTCTCTAGGACAATCCCTTCGAAAGTTATTGCGCTAACGGCCGGCCCCACGAACAGAATCGAATTTGACTACTAATTCGTCATCAAGGAGTCAAACCCTATCGTTTGAGACCATTTTCGGCTTAAAATTAGAAAATTGCAGATATTTGGGCAAAACGATATAGCACTCGTTTAAGTAGAACGAGCGCTCAAAAATGAAATATCTGCTCATCTAAGGCATTAGTGTTTTACTCCAATATTGTTCGATTTTATCTTCAAGTGACCCGAATCACCACCCTCTCTAGGCTTATCGTTTACATATTCCTGAAAATACGTTTCTCTTGAGAAATCAACAATATTTTCTTGTGTCATAATCATAACATGTTCCTGCGAGTAACCGTGCTATAAACGATATTTGAAAATAATGTGGTCCTCGAGATATTTCAAAAATCGAAAAATTTAGCATTTTCCTGAAAAATAAAGGCCGTTACTTTCGTTCTTCTGCTCAGTAATTAATGAAAAAAATTGTGCTACATTTGTGCTGTCTTTGTGGCGTAAATATTCTAACGAAAATTCTCTAGATTTTAGGGCAAAACACAGAAATAAAAAAAAAGATTTTCACTTATACGGAGAAAAACCAGTAGGTCTTTAAGAATGATTTTAACATCGTAGGCTGCTTTGGAATTTATTTATTTTATGGCTTCTTATCCGAAATCTACAAATTTATGATTCCAGTCACATTATTCAATTTCTTTCGGAATGAAAATCCTAAACTCACACTATCGTTTGTTTAAATTGAAGTTAACATCAGAATTTGAATATTTATAATAGTCCAACGCCAACTGCGCTGTTATAATCAATTATAGAGACCATGTATTGTAGGAAAATTAGTATACTAATGCTGGGCTAAATTTTTTCATATTATTGTAGGTGAATAAGCGGAAAATATGTGAAAAACCCAAAACTGCTGGGCTGACTTTTTGTTTATGTTTATTTCCGCAATTTGTCAGGAAATCTGGAGAATTTTAGTAGAACTTTCCACGGCAGAAGACAACACAAATTTTTCTATTCATTACAGAATACAGAGCAGAAAAAAAGAACGACATGGGCACCAACTCAGAGGAAGAAGTACTTACTTCTTCCTCTGAGGGCTCGAACTTAACACAACCCAGCATAGCACCTTTTTTTTCGAATATCTAAAAGTGCTGGGCCAACTCCACACACATCGGCTACTCGCAGAAATATCACTTACCTATATGTTTTCTTTTATATCAAAAAGTCATTCGATATCAAATCAACTCTTGTATCAAAAATTCCCAGTCACGCCACTGCTCGAGCCATCGAATGTTCTGACACATCTGTCGGTAGCGCAAGCGCTCATTTTGATTATGCGTGATCGTATATTACTCAATGGTGCCCTAAAGTTCCCGAAAACGATTCCTCCGAATTATTCGAGTAACCGTAGACGGTCGAAGAACTGTCATAATATGCAAGGCAACAAATCAAATTTCTAGTATTTTATTCGTATTATCTTCCTCACTTTTTACATAATCAACTTGCAAGTGCTTCTGACGTGATATCGTGTGTTCCTGTTGTCGTGTCAGTACAAGGATCAAGGTTTAATCGCTTTGGTAATAAGCTGCGGACTATTAATTGACATTTCGGCTATTCATTGCTACGTTAGTGAGGTTCAGTGAACGTTCTGTGACTGATAGATAATAATTAACAAGCGATAAAATGTCTGAAGTGAAGAAATACACGTTGGCAGAAGTTAAAACTCACAATGACAACAGGTCGAGCTGGGTGATCATCAACAACAGCGTATACGATGTAACGCCATTTCTTAATGAGCATCCTGGAGGTGAGGAAGTATTGTTGGAACAGGCTGGTAGGGACGCAAGTGACCCATTCGAAGATGTTGGACATTCCACTGATGCTAGGGAGTTAATGGCTAAGTATAAAATCGGTGAAGTTGTCGATTCCGAAAGGAAACAGGTGAAAGAAAAAATTCCTGATTGGTCGTCTGGTAACGAAACTCAATCAACAGACAGCACACTGAAATCCTGGATAATTCCAATCATTCTTGCAGTAGCGGCACTATAATTTATCGTTTCTACTTTGTTTCATAATGTGTTCGAAGTGATTTACCAAGGAAGCATTTATGGTTTAAAGGGACTCTTACGATTTTTATTGTATAGGTATAAATATATTTTGGTAAAAATATTTCACAGATTTTAAGTAACTTGTTTTTATGTTGTTGGATTGAAAATCTTTATACATGAATTTATGTATAATAATCATACATATTTACATACACATTCTGGAGAGAGAAAATTGGTGCTTTTGTTGAACACATTCCTTGTTTAAATAATGTTAAATCATATTTCAAGGACAATGAAATCACTTTTCTAAAAGGATTCTTGTTTGATACTCTGTAATATAAATGTATGAATAAAAGTGATGAATATTTGACCAACTCAAATTGTTGTTTAAATTCGATCAATCATTGCTATCACAGTTTCAGGAATATCCTCACTGCATAAACAACAAAGATTTTTATTGTTCGCAGTACTGACATTGTGTGTTAGTGAAACAAATTATATTAATGACATAAGCTTTCAAGGTCAAATCGCCTCTTCAGGAGGATTGGACCAGGACCGAATCGGTTTAATTCTAGAAATCTCGAGTCCACGTGTCGAACCGAAGATGTCTAATTGCGATTGACTCATTTATAGGAGAGAGTCGACAATTTGCTATTCAACAAATAGATTTGTTATTAAGTGCCATCGTAAATATGTACTTTAGTAACTAGTTTCATTCAGGAATTAACATAAAATAGATATTTCAGTTAGTTTCTACAGTTTTTTCCTAGAATTGATAAGAATTTCATCTTGCAGATATTGTACCAGATATCTTTTTTTTGAGAGCTCTTTCTACGAGTGCTATATCGTTTCGCCAAATGTAATTTTATAATTTTGAGCCGAAAATGGTCTCAAACTATAGGGTTAGGCCACCTGATGACGAATTCGTGGTCAAACTCTATTCTGTATGTGGGGCCGTCCGTTAGCAAATAACTTTCGAAGGAATTGTCCTTAAGACTTGAAATTTTTAGGATGAGTCCGAGTCCCAAATGGCTCGGTTAAGTTCGTTAACCAGCCAAATCTTACAGGGTGTTTCATAAAATATGGCCATTCAAAATTTTTGTTCCTCAATATCTCAGAAAATACGAAACCAATCAGAATGAAATGTAACGGTCAAATGCAAGATGCTGATAACAAGTCTCATGCAAATTTTTTGGCCATAGTGTAAACAGAACCATTTGAAATTCAATTGGAATATTGAAAAAACGAAACTTCATACCTATTTCCGTAAAAAGATATCCGATTCGAGTGAAACTTTTTTGTGAATGTAAATCGATATTCTGAATGTTCATCCAAAATTTCGTGGCCATAGTTTCAACAGAACCATAGAAAATTCAATTGGAATATTGAAGAGAAAAATTTTTATATTTCCATAACAGGATATCCGATTCGAGTGAACTTTTGTATGTGAATAAAAATTGATATTTTGAATCTTATGTAAAATTTTGTGGTCATATAGTGTTAACAGAACCATGGAAAATTCTATTGAAAGAAGAATCTTTATATTTCTGGTGAAATTTATTTTGAGAATGAAAACTAGTAGGTATACTAAATGTTCATGCAAAGTTTCAAGGGAATCCCATCATCAGAACCATAGAATTTTTAATTATTAATTTTTTTAAATATTTCATTTTTTGAATAATTTTTACAATAAAATTCCGATTGTGTTGAGACTGCATTTATATATGTAATTGGTATCAATCGCAAATAAAATTTTGAGGTAGTAGTCTTACTGCTCCACCAAAGAACGAACGCTCAAGAGCTCCTGCTCAGGGCATTTCTTTAATTATTTAATTCAGATTTCGTAGAAGTAGAATTCAGAAGCAAAAAGGAAAAATATCGATAAAATGAAACACTCTACAATGGAAAAATTGCCGAGAAATGATTGAAATATCAATTTATAATGAATTTTCAAGTGACTTGAGCGTAATTTTATCTTATATTATTTATATATCTATAAAATTGGGCCTAGCTTATTGAAAAAACTCATCGGTCTATGTTGTGTCAAATAATGAATTGCTCGTGAAATGTATTTTATAACAAGCTATTAAATGGAGTAATTTTCAAGGTTTCAAAAGTAGATAGTGTTCTGTTCATCAAACAGAGGACTGACGTAAAATAGATTCCAAATTCATAACGAAATTTTTAATTCCGCATTAAATTACCTATTGTGAGAAAAAATTTACATTTTCAAAAGAAAATGTTAAGTAAATGATAATCAATTCGGAATGGAAGACTTTATTTGGCTACTACCTGTAAACCTCAACCTATCGGAGAATTTCTTTACTGATACCAATCATTCATATTCATTTGTTTTGTTCTATCAAGAATAATATTTTATTGCGAGGACTTAAATTTTGTGATATCCTTAGAATTCTTATGTCTAAGTTGTCTTTTTTGAGCGCTCGTTCTACGAGTGCTGAATCGTTTTGCCCACATCTGTAATTTTCGAATTTTGAGCCGAAATAGTCTCAAACGATAGGGTTCGACTCCCTGATGACGAATTCGTGGTCAAATTCAATTCTGTCCGTGAGGCCGGCCGTCCGTAAGCACGATAACTTTCGAAAGGATTGTCCTAGAGACTTGAGGTTTTCAGGGTGAGTTCGGGTACCAAATGCCGCGGTTGAGTTCGTTTACCAGCGAAATCGTACAGGTTTTCCATAAAATATGGCCATTCAAAATTTTTGTTCATTCAAGATGCTCACAATAAACCTCATGCAGAATTTTGTTGACATAGTGTTAACAGAACCATAGAAAAGTCAATTGGAATATGAAAAGAAAAATCTTGTAATTTCCATGAGATATCCGATTCTGGGGAAATTCATTTCGTGAATGAAGATTGATATACTGAATGTTCATGCAAAATTCAAAGAGGATCGCTTTATCTGAACCATATAATTAATTTTTTTAAATATTGATTTTTACATAGTTCATTCATTGAATAATTTCCAGAATATAGTTCTGATCGTGCTGAGATTTTGCATCATATACTTAGCATGAATCTCAGGTCCTATACAAAATTGTGAGGTAATAGCATTATTGCTCCACCTATGAACCAGCACTCAAAAGCTCCTGCCCAGGGCTTTTTTGAAATTGTTTTCAACATATTATGAAAACCATTCAAAATTTATGAGATTTTGCATTTATATACTTAGCATGAATCTCAAGTATGTACTATACAAAATTGGGGGTAATAGCATTATTGCTCCACCAATGAATCAGCGCTCAAAAGCTCCTGCTCAGGGCTTTCTAGATAACATGAAAACTATTCAAAATTTATGCCATTGAAACAATAAACCGATTTTCACACAGTTGTATCTCTTCCTTTCAAATTTCTTTTCGATTTTTTTTCTGATATACCGAGTGATATTTTCGAACTGACTGATGGCTTATCGAGATTTTTGAATATGGTCCTGCAATTTTTTCGACTAGTAACAAGCTTGTGAAATATCAGCCATATCAAAAAAGATATGAAAGTACATAATTTAAGCAATTCCTTCATAAATAACCCTCTATCCTTGAAACCAATATCCTTAGGGTACATTTGAACCCCAAATCGGCATATAGCATATTACTCATTATACATTTTCGAAAGAATTGGTCCACCTTATCCTATTCACCTGGTTGGAAACACATTTAAGTAATTGTGTACGTTTTGTCAATAGTGGGTAGGTGCTCCATCCAGTTAGAACCACATTGACCACATTGTCTGCCAAAAATCAAGAGGAACATCTTTTGAGAACCCTGTGGAATTGATCTGGAGAAATCAGAGGAAATTATTCGCCTGATATTCGTCATCTTGGAAAAATTAACCATCAATAAAGAGACTATGCATGAGTCCAATCCAGATATTCAAGGAAAACTTCTGCTGAAAAATTGTTCTTCGGTAGTCGTGAATTACTTGGAATTTCCAGAGACCTTCAATTCCTACAAATCCACCGAAAAGTAACTTCATAAGAATCAGCATAATGAAAAGTTCTGATAAGAAAGATAATTTACCATTATCATTCATGTGAATGTTCCGAATAACCACCCACTTGGCTTATATACAGGGTGTCTGTAAACAAATGCGAGGGACTTAGGAAGATGATTCCTCGAAGAAAATAAACAGGTGTAGTTCATATAAATGTTTTTCGGAATAACCTCCCTTCCAAAATACAGCCTTTGGAAGACGATGACGAGTTGACAGTCATAAAAGTATACATAATATGATTCATTAAGGAGATTTCATTCCCAAATTTTTTTTATCCCAAAACTTCATTATAAGAGGTTGAAAATAACAAACTTTTTCCATAAAAAATTGTTTTCGTGGGATAGATTTTCGAAAAATAAAATTCTCTTATAGTTTCCCATTTAATTCTGGAGAAAAAAAGTTTCTTGCAAAGTTTTGATACAGTCGACACTTTTCTCGGAAAAAATAAAAACTTACAACCAGTTATGATCATTGTTCATTCCATTTCATCGTATGTTCCATAGAATGAATATTCAAAGATATTGTTTATGCTCAAAATTGATTTTGTCAATTATGCTTATTAATCGGAAGAAACTTCTATTTGTGACATTAAAATATTACAAATATTATTGAAATTAGTAAAAACATTCAGAAAGATTTATAGAACATCTTTATCTCCTGTCATAGACATACAATATCTTAGAATATTCATTCTATGGAACACTTATACGATGAAATGGAATGAAGAGTGATCTTAACTACTTGTAAGTTTTTATTTTTTCCGAGAAAAGTATCGACTGTATCGAAATTTTGCGGGAGACTTTCTGTCTCTAGAATTAAATGGGAAACCAAAAGATAATATAATAGTATTTTTCGAAAATCTATCCCACGAAAACAATTTTTGAAGGAAAATCATAAGGCGTTGTTATTTTTAATCCCTCATAATAAAGTTATGAGATCTAAAAAATCTGTGTGAGTAACATTTACTTAGTGCTTCATATTATGTATTCATGACTCAGTGTTTTTAAGGAGCCGTAAAAGACCATTAGTCGCTGTCTTTAATAACCTATTTGATTAAATAACTACGAACCACATCAATATGAAAGCATAGCAAGCAAGGTGGATAAAAGTTATGTGGAAAGTCGCGAAAAACAGAATTTGCTATCCACCGTAAAAAAACGAAACCTTATCAATTCATTATTCATCAACCATACCCATACCTACATGAAGTAATAACTTATGTTGTGAAGTTTATTGCAAAACTCAATGTATGCACTTAATGCACGGCCCATGGGTGTCAATTAAAATGCAACAAACACACCTTTAGTAAATTGAGGTTCATCACTATAGATTATAATTATTATCATTGAACTCAGATCGGGCACTTCAGCAGCTATTAAGCTTGTTTGAGTTGTTCAAATTAGTTATGTTCTGCATGTTACTGTGTCCTTACTACAATACTCAATAAATGTATTTCAAGTCGCTGGTATAAATATGTAATTATACGAAATATTTTGTTCCTTTCCTGAGACTTTTTATCAGTGTTAGTTCCATAGAGGTCACGTTGAATTCATTATATTATTATTTATTTACATTTATTAAAAGAACACAGGTATGCACATATCATCCAATAAAAACGAGAACTCAAATTTGATCTGATGGTCGCATTTCAATTTTTCTGATATGAGCAAACGTATAGAAGTTCCTCAGTTTAAATTATGTAAATAGAATGTTCAAATGCCAAATCAAAATAGTTTAATCGCATTTTATTGAAGCCTCCATCGCATATATTCAGAATATTCTTTGCTTACAATGCTAGCGCATCCACCAAATGTATTCGAAAATATGCCAGGATTCACCTATCAACATGAAAACTTTATATTGAGATTATGATAATTGAAAACAGCTCTTTCAAATCAAATTTCTCGAAAATTCAGAACGTACGTTGAAATTTTAATTGTCCCAGAATTTTTGCGTAGGTAGGGTAGAGTGGCAACGCGGCGGCATCATGGTCGAAGTTTAAAAGGGTCTAAATAGAAAAAAATTGAACAGGACAATGAGCTTGACTCACTTGAGTTGTGAAAAACTTTGTGAAGCAAGCATTCAAATTAAAAAAAAAATCACAAATAAAAGGCTGCGAAGGCAGGGATAAATTTCTTTTCCTTCGTTGTGTTGGAGCCGGTTTTGAGTGTCCATTGGCCACAAATAACACACCACACTTCTCCATTCTTTCCAAATTCTCCGCACATAACACAAATATCTTCATTGACGTCCTTGTCCTTGTAGCAGCCTGTCTCTTAGATTACCCATTTTCACTATCATCTAATGCAGCTTCTGACTGCTCCTTGGTCCAAGACACTTTTGTTGTTTTTCTTGTACAATTTCGTGGTATCTGTGAAAACAAATATCACCCTATTAAATTTCTCGAAAATGGAGTAAAACCGACCGGCCGGAATTCCCTTCCTTAGGCTGGCCGGTATTACCCCATATGTAAGCCATTTTTGTTTCGTTTGTTAAAAACTTTTCGTTGAGGTTACAAAAAAACAAGATTGTCGATTTCAGTAGAAACATCGGAATTATAAAATAGGCGCAAAACTCAAAGTTAACTGAATAAAAGAATTAATATACATACATTTGAAGATGTCTGATCCGTATAATCAATAGAACAAAAAACTTTTTTCACTCACAAAATAGCAGAGCTCTACATTGAATGTTCCAAACATATAGGAATGTTTTCATTCGCTTCTGATATACAACCTACAGTAGACATACAAGCTCTGTGGTTGCCAATATACGAAAAACCACCTGGCCGGTATTCACCGAATTTCTTCTACACCTTGTTCCTAGCAGAACAGACTGTCATAGTTTCGAACTGTAAGTTTAATGGGCCAAAAGTCTTCGATTTGAAATTTTATTTCCTGAATATTTTCCGAACAAGTTATCCGATAGCATCCAAATTTCAAGTGGGTATTTAACCGTGATAATGATTCTGTTGAAAAAGTTCCCTCAAATATTAGATCTAAAGAATTCAATCTTGAAATAAATTCAGCTATAGGACACTTGAAAATTTCAGGAACATGTGTGGTCGGAATATCTTGGCTAAGTACGCTCATGGTCTGAATCTGTCGAATGGTTTTCGAGACTTCGAGCTATACTGATTCGAAAATCAGAGGAAGAAATTTACTTGTTGCTACTTCTTCCTCTGATATTTGAATTTTTCTCGAGTGTTTTCAAATCTAGAGGTCCAATTCGAGCGTCCCCTATTACGCTGTTCAAAAATGATACACGACTTTTGCGCTTTTGGAACCCTTAGACATTCGATGGTAATATTGTATGTTTGTTTGACAATATCGAGATTAAAATGTGTAGCAAAATCACAAGTCGTAGGGTTATCAGTTTTTGAAATAATATCGTGAGTAAAAAATATTGTTCGTTTTCCGGGGTCAATATTCTAGCGAACTACAACTAAATCAAATTTCGAAATAATCATTCCAGAATTTTATATAAATTAGTTTTACAAGATGTCCTGAATAAAATGGAAATGTATCGAATGGAAATAGAAATAAACATTCAAAAATGTACACTACTGGAAAAAATTAAAGGATCAAAAAATATTTGATAGATACTCTATTCCTCTCGTAACGAAATGAATTTCGGATCTTCATGAATTCAATTGAATATACACTACTGGAAAAAATTAAAGGATCAAAAAAAAATTCCAAATTTTTCGGCAATTTTCAACATGCCGTAACTTTGAGAGGAATGGTCGTACAAGGAATTTAAAATAAGCGAATTGTAGCTCCAAGTGTCTAGTTTTTGGATTAGAACTTCAAAAATTTTAAGTTTCAGTGGTTTTCGAGTAATGATAGAAAAATCAGCAACAAAAAAATTCTCAAAATTTTACCACTTTTTTTTCTTGTCTACGAGCGTGGAAATTTTATTTTTGCATAATCGTTATAATGATGGGATACTTTGTTAATTCAGCTTTAATTTATCTTTTTATTGACTTCAATACGTCCACTTCTCGCCGAGATATCGGTCTTCAAATGGAAAAGGATCCATTTGTCTTTGATTATCGATTTCTCAGCAACCAATGATCACACAGGAAATTGAAGGAGGGATTCAAGACCTTAAATGAACTCCCATTAATGAAAAACCATTGCTTATTCATAGAAATTTTTTTTCTTCATGTCGCATCAATATAAAAATTGAACAAAAAAAGAGCTTTTGGTGGTTTCTTGGAAAATCTACCGCTGGATCGAAAATGTTGAGGAAACCAATGTTAAGTGTGACTTTCACAGTTCAATATGTTTATAAAACCTTACGAAGAGCCAACTCAATCCAGCGAGCCGTTTTTTGTTTGACTCGATTGAATTTTTGAAAAAAATAAGGATCACGTTTTTTGCTCTGATGAGAAGCTCATAATCTTTAAAAAAGGCATAAAAGAATTTTCTCGAGCTTCTTCCACATTTTAATTGCAGATAGTACATACATTTCAAAAAAAGAAAAATTTAAATATACTAACAAATAAAATTTTTATTAATTTAATAACGGGTATTGCCACCCTGTTTTTCCATTTGAAGACCGATATCTCGGCGAGAAGTTTACGTATTGAAGTCAATAAAAAAATAAATTGAAGCTGAATTAACAAAGTATCCATCATTATAACGATTATGCAAAAATAAAATTTCCACGCTCGTAGACAAAAAAAAAGTGGTAAATTTTGAAAATTTTTTTGTTGCTGATTTTTCTATCATTACTCGAAAACCACTGAAACTTAAAATTTTTGAAGTTCTAATCCAAAAACTAGACACTTGGAGCTACAATTCGCTTATTTTAAATTCCTTGTACAACCATTCCCCTCAAAGTTACGGCATGTTGAAAATTGCCGAAAAATTTGGAATTTTTTTTTGATCCTTTAATTTTTTCCAGTAGTGTATATTCAATTGAATTCATGAAGATCCGAAATTCATTTCGTTACGAGAGGAATAGGGTATCTATCAAATATTTACACGATAGAATGAAGTACATATGGTCAATATCAAGAAAAAACAGTCCTGAACAACCTGAATGATGCTATATGATATTTTTTGGTGGATTTGATTTGAATGCAGTTTTCTGGGACAAATTAAGCTATAACTTCATTATAAATTTTTGATAAGTCGGGGATTCCGCTGAAGAGATACAGTTCTGTCCATTTTCATTCAAATTCGAAAAACACTCTGTAAATCAGAATCCAGAACACCTAGGTTATACTAAAACGATTTTTCGGGATCCTCTAGGAGTTTTCTGCCCCCCCTTAAAATGTTTCTCATTTTATCCAGAACATCCTGTATATTTGGTGAAGTAAAGAAATGGATTAATAATAATCAACATTTCGTCCATTTCGATACTGTGTTTCATGACATCATTCAATGTGAATCAAGGGAGGCCTTTAACAAGCAAATAGCTTGTATACAGGGTTGTGATAAAGTGTGGAAATAAATATCTTTTGAAGGGAAAGGACAATATTAATGCCATTTTGCTAATAATTGCAATGGATCAAGATGCTTATGAAGGAAGATTTTTTGTGGATAATATACTTCCGGTGGTCTGGAAATAATCTCAACTTTTTGAGCACTCGTTCTACTTAAACGATTGCTATATCGTTTGGCCCAATGTCTATAATTTTCGAATTTTGAGCCGAAAAAGGTCTCAAAAGATAGGTTTAGATTTCCTGATGAAGACATTCTTGATCAAATTCAATTCTGTCCGTGCGGCCATTCGGCCGTCAGTCCGTCAGTTAACACCTCGGTTAACACAATAACTTTCGAAAGGATTGTCCTAGAGACTTGAAATTGTCAGGATGACTGCGAGTACCAGATGGATCTGTTAAGTTCGTGAACCACCCAAATCGTACAGGGTGTTCCATAAAATATGGTCATTCAAAATTTTTGTTACTCAAATATCAGAAAATACGAAACCAATCGGAATGGAATATCACGGCCAAATGCAAGATGCTGATAACAAGCTTCATGCAAAATGTTGTGGCCATGGTGTGAACAGAAACATAGAAAATTCAATTGGAATCATGATAAAAAAAACGTCATTGTTCCATGAAAAGATATCCGACTCGAGTAAATTTTTTTTGTGAATAGAGATCGATATTCAGAATGTTCATCTGAATTTTTGTAGCCATAGTTTTAACAGAACCATAGAAAATTCAATTGGAATATTTAAAAGGAAAATCTTTATATTTTCATAACAGGATATCCGATTCGAGTGCAATTTTCTGTGTATAAAGATAGATAATACTGAATCTTCATGCAAAATTTTGTGACCATGGATATAAAATTCAATTGGAATATTGAAATTAGAATCTTTATATTTCCATTACAGAATAACCGATTCAAGTGAAATAAATTTTGTGAATCAAAACAGATAAGGTAATTCCGGGTTAGATGCCCCACCGGTACAGATGCCCCGATCAGCATAACTATAACTTCGGACCTAATCGTTAGTTGACGCCACGTGCATGGTCGTTGTTTACTTGTTCTTCGTTTTGCGAAAGTCATAGGAAATAATACCACAAAATCTTTTTAATCCCGAAATATTCAAGAAAAACAGGAAACTGTTGTGACTTGCTCCTATGATCTAAATTTAGGTGTGAAATATCACACAGTGGAAAATATTTATCTTTCAACGTTCAATGCAATACTATTGCATTTTCGTATGAAAGGATCCATTGGTTCATTTTAGGTTAGCAAATAGTAGAGGAATTCTTCATGGGTCAATTTTGATATACTGGGGCATCTCTCCCGTAAAAAATGGTAGATGGCCTGAAATAATACGGGATAGATGCCCTAGATTCATTTGTATATTTTGCAAATGTTGATGATATATCTGATGAGTCTCGCCCTTGCTGTTTGATTGAGGGAATATTTCTTAATGAATGAATAATAAAATTTCGGATAATATGTCCCAACTTAAAACTCAGATGAAGTCAGCGCCGAACTGGTTCCTTGTACGAAAAGGTACAATGGTACTCCACCCAAAAAAAAAACTCCTTCAAAATAGCTGAAAGTTATAAGCCTGGTACAAGTTCTCCTAAAATCGATCAGGAAATGAAACTTTGACAAAGCGAAAACCCAAAATAAAAAAAATATAGAAGAACATTTTTCGTTTCTCGAAGATGGAATCACATTCATATAAAAAGGTACCTAAAAATCACCATCTACAAGTTGTGCTAAGGATCAGAAAAAAATTGATATCACAACGAACAAGGCAGATTGGTCAAAATGTTTGGGTTGTGACTAGTGGTTCCACGAGACGTTTACAATGGTTATAACTGCGTCACTTGTGGACGTGAAAAATTAAGTGCCGTAAATCTTGACCGCCGTAAAAAAATATTCTCATGATCTGAGGTTTGGTTAATCCTTCTTCTTAAGATTAAGATAAAAAAACTAATGAAAGTTTCTGCTCTTCTTTTATAAAGCGCTTTCCTTGAGTGGGGCGGCTCACCCAAACTACAGGGGCAACTCTCCCTTACTCTCGGGAGAGATGGCCAAAAAAGTTGTTTTTATTTTTACCTTTTTTTTAGAAGGAACATAAGAATTTTAAGTTTTTGAACAAACAATATTGTGTCTAAATAAATATCTCATGTTTTCAGCATCTGTTTTATAATTTTAAATTATAATTGCATTTTTAATCATAGTTTTTCGTTAGGTTGGGCTCAAACCCGGATTTACCTTATACTGAATTAGTCTTAAATGCAAAATTTCAAGGGGACCGCAAGTATATTATCAACAAAAAATAGTAAACCAAATGCTTATGGTGCCTTCACACTCACCAGCAAAATTTCATAAATATTGTCCTTTTCGTTCAAAAAGATATTTACCTGGTTTCCATACTCAATCACACCCTGTATTTAGTTCAGTAACGGCACCGCGCATGCGTCATCGGCGAATCTCAATAATTTTTCGATTTACGATCTAGGTTGTCCAAGTGTTCGTAATGATATAATTGCATATCTGTAGATAATTCGCGATGACACCATTTAATTCCTCATTCCGAATCATTAGCAAGTTAAGGAAAGTTATCTAGTTATTCCGATAACCGTCTCAAAAATCCTTCCAATCGCCCTAACGGCAAAATTAAACATCCGGTTTATTAAAAATGTGTCAGTCGCAGTAATGAAGGTGTTTATCAACTGTCTCCACTCTCATTTTATTAAATTACTCGATAGAAATATCACTTGGCCTGCTTGAAACCACAGGTGAATTTTGATTCATATTGATTTATTCATTTTGAAATAAGTTTGTCACACGTTTTTTATCATTATTTCGAGATTGAATTCGATATTTAGAATGAACTACCACTGTTTGAATCTATGCGAGACGGCCGGAAGGCCACCGGAGTGAACTTGGCAGACCATTTCTAGCAGGCCGTTTGACGGAAACGCCCGAACGCGCTCCCCAGTGGCGCGCGGTGCGGAAGTTTATTTAATGCTGAAATGAGGCAGATTCAGATAAAAAATAAATATGTTACTCTCGGCTTTGATTTATAGACCAATAAAAAGAGGTTATGAAGGTGACAACGATTGGTTATCAGAATGGGGGGGCGTTTTAACCCCCTGGATCCCTTTGCAAGTGAATGAAATTTTCAGGGAATAATGATATAAATATTGTGAACGTACGTACCAAATCTTATTATGCGCCGGCGAATATTTTCGGAGATATGAATTTTTCAATGTTTTGGGGGGCGTTTTAACCCCCGGGATCCCTTCGCAAGTGGATGAAATTTTCAGGGAATAATGATATTAATATTGTTAACATACGTGCCAAATCTTATTATGCGCCGGCGAATATTTTCGGAGATATGAATTTTTCCCTGTTAAGGGGGGCGTTTTAACCCCCTGGATCCCTTTGCAAGTGGATGAAATTTTCAGAGAATAATGTTATTAATACTTTTAACCTACGTACCAAATCTTATTATGCGCCGGCGAATATTTTCGGAGATATGAATTCTTCTATGTTAAGGGGGGCGTTTTAACCCCCTGGATCCCTTTGCAAGTGGATGAAATTTTCAGGAAATAATGATATTAATATTGTTAACCTACGTGCCAAATCTTATTATGCGCCGGCGAATATTTTCGGAGATATGGATTTTTGAATGTTTTGATTCTCGAAATAAAGAATCTGTCGTAATTCATTCTGATAACCAATCGTTGACACCTTCATAACCTCTTTTTATTGGTCTATAAATCAAAGCCGAGAGTAACATATTCATTATTTATCTGAATCTGCCTCATTTCAGCATTAAATATACTTCCGCACCACGCGCCACTGCGGAGCGCGTTCGGGCGTTTCCGTCAAACGGTCTGCTAGAAATGGTCTGCCAGGTTCACTCCGGTCGGAAGGCCCCAGCACAGACAGAAATGAATTTGGCTACGGATTCGTCATCAGGGGTTCGAAGCCTATCGTTTAGGGCCATTTTCGGCTCAAAATCAGAAAATTACAGACATTTGGTCAAAACGATATAGCACTCGTTGCAATAGAACGAGCGCTCAATAAGGAAAGCTATCTAAAGGGTTTTCCAATAAGAGGTATTATTTTGATATTCAAAGAAAAATGCCATTTTTCAATATAAATGATCGAATGTTTATTTCATTATAAAGAAGAAGCTATGCCGTTAATGTGGAAAATAACATCAGACAAATGACCACCACGACAACGCTTATAGGACCATATCCTTTTAATAAAATTTTCCATAACCAAATGGCAAAGTAGCTGCCCTATGTCCTCGATAGCCTCACGAATTCCATCTTTGAGGTCTTGAATCAACTCTGGGCTATTGGCGTAAACCTTCTCTTTCACGTGATCCCAAAGGAAGAAGTCGCAAGGTGTTAAATCACAAGATCTCGGTGGACAATTGTGATTACCTCTTGGACAGATAACACGGTCCGGAAACTTTTCCCGCAAAAGATCAATGGTTTTGTTGCTTGTGTGGCACGTAGTGCCGTCTTGTTGAAAGTAAAGTTGTCCAGATCAATACTATCCAATTTCGGCCATAAAAAATCATTAATCATCTCTCGATAGCGCAATTCATTCACGGTAACTAACTGAGGTCCGTACCAAACAGTCACACGTTGAGGAAAGAGAGGCTTTTCAACAATAACTCTTGGGTTTTCCGAGCCCCAAATGCGACAATTTCTCTTGTTGACGAAGCCACCGTGGTGGAAATGGGCCTCATGACTCAAGATGATTTTTCGATGGAATTCGTGATCATTTTCATGATTGCTCAACGACCTAATCAGCAAAGACACGATGTTGTTGATGATCGGCCGGCTTGAGTTAACTGAACTTTATAAGCCTCAAGATGCGAAATACGGTGAAATGACTTTGTGGCATTCCTAATTCCAAAGAACGACGAGGAATAAACAAACTTGGGGTTTTTCTTCAACACTTGCGGCTACAGCAGCGATATCTCGGCTATTCTTGTCGACGTGAACGGGTTTAATTCTTCACATTTCGAGCTGTTGGGACAAGTTTTGTGACTTGTCCCAAAGGCTCGAATTTTTTCACCATTTCTTATTGCGGTACGACAGGGTGCTTCATGACGACCCAAAAATGTTCGAGTTTTACGAACTGTCCTGCCAAATTCACCATTTTTATAGCGAATTTTAATAATTTCAATGCTTTCAATCTTCTGTTCTTCTAAGACCGCTACGGATCCTACTGGAAGGGTAATCCTCTCCCATAGATTTAAACGTGGTATTTCATTCTAATTTCGAATTCCATATCGTCTCAAAAATCACTCCAATCGCCCGGACGGTGAAATTAACACATGGGCTGAAAAGTCCCGGGCCTAACAAAGAAAACACAATTTTTTTAGTTCAAGATTAGCTTTATTCATCAACGTAATCTCCATTAAGAGCAACGCAATCATTCCAAGCGTCGCTCTAACATTTCAATACCACTCTTGTGGAACGACATGTAACAACTTTGTATATTCCCAGACACTTCACATCTAGTTTCAAAAAATCCTTCCACTACAATGCTGTTGTAGAGTATAATAGGTTGCCTCATTCCCTTAAGTCACTTTCCTCCGCTAGATTTAAGCTTGCCATCAGGAGGCTATTTTTGTCTTCTCATAGGTCATACCCGCAGATTCATTGATATTGAGATATGAGTCTCCTTTAATTCAATTCAATTATAATATTTTATTTTTGATTTTTTTTTTGCTATTGCTTTTGTTTTTCAGTCTATATTTTTTGTTTACTGTTTTAGAATATTGAATATGATTCTTTATGTGAGTTTTTTTTATATGAACTGTATATTATTTGTTTTTCTTCTCTGCCTGGGGGATTAAGTTGAATAGCTGTGCTAGACTTCGCCTCCGGGTAGAGTATTATGCATCTATCAAATAAAGGTTTATTATTATTATAATTTATCTTTTGCCTCAAAATAGGCCTCAGTTTCAGCAATACCTCTTCATTCGTGCGAAATTTCTTACGGCGAGCATTTTTTTCAGGTCTGTGAACAGCCAGTAGTCGCTGGGGCTGGGGGCCAAATCTGGCGAATACGGTGGATGAAGGAGCAATTCGAAGTTCAATCACGTAGTTTTGCCATTGTTTTGATCAACTGTGACACGGTGCGTTGTCCTGATGTAACAAATTTTTTTCCTCTGCCATATGCGGTCGTTTTCTTTGCAATTTCGGCCTTCAAACGCTCCAATAACGCTATATAATATTCACTGTTGATGGTATTTCCTTTCTCAAGATAGTTGATGAATATTACACCATGCACATCCCAAAATACCGAGGCCATAACCTTCCAGCCGATTGTTGTGCTTTCGGGCGCTTTGGACGAGTTTCACCAGTTGCTGTCCACTCAGATGAAGATCGTTTTGATTCCGGAGTGAAGTGATGGCTCCATGTTTCCATGTATAACATATCGACGCAAAAATTCCGGTTTGTTCATTCAAACATGGCCAAACACTGCTCAGAAGCATGAAACACGTTCTTGTTTTTGGGAGGCAATGAGCAAACGCGGCACCCACTTTGAACAGAGCTTTCTCATATTCAAATGCTCATGTAATATAAAGCCAACACGTTCTTTTGATATCTTCACGATGTCAGCTAACTCACGCAACTTCACTTTTTGATCATTCAAAACGATTTTGTGGATTTTTTTGATGTTTTCTGGTGTTACCACCTCATTTGGACGCCCACAACGTTCTGCATCATCGGTGTCTCTCCGACCACGTTTGAAATCAGCAAACCAACGTTTGTTGTGTTTCTGATGGAGCGGAGTCCCCATAATATTTATCAAGCCATTGCTTTGCTTGAACGGTATTTTTTCCCATCAGGAAGCAGTGTAAAATCAAAACACGAAATGTTTTTTGATCCATTGTTATGAAAATGAAAATGGAAAAAAGCTCTTAACACAATAACTCAACACCTAATGAATCGAATATCATGAAATTTTTACAGCTATTTATGTAGGTTGGTATCAACTGAAAAAAAGGTTACTGCAATAAAACTAGCGCCATTTATATGTAGGCCCGGGACTTTTCAGCCCATGTGATAAACATCCGGTTTATTAAAAATGTGTCAATCGTGGTAATGAAGGTGTTCATCTACCGTCTCCACTCTCATTTCGTTAAATTACTCGGATAGAATATCACTTGATTTTAATCCATTCAGCCTAGCGTGGGCAAGTGAGAGTCATATTCAAATACCTCTTAGAAGCTGGGGTTGAGCCTAGCCGGCGTTCACACCAATCTATTCAAAGTGGAGCGCATCAAATTGCAGTTTTCACATATGCGAAGATGCACTTGCAGTCGCAAAAAATAGTGCAATTATTTTCGATTAAAGTTCAAAGGAAAAATGTGTGTCATACAAATAAATGAAGGTTGATCTTGACCTCGATTTATTCACATCTCCGAGAGGTTTCTTCCCTATAATCGGAGATGTCTACAGAGTTGAAATTTTGTAACTGATTTTGATTTTTTATTCTTTTTCATTGTATGATTATTGCGAAATTAAGTTTGATATTCGTAAGTAATATCTTAAGGATATCTAATTTTTCCGAAATTGCTAACTAATATTTTACAAGAAGTCGAAGAGTGCAGGTGGCAACCAAAATCAGAATCGAAGATTTTTTCAGGATTCCTTAATAGTTTTCTGTCCCCAGTTAAAATGTTTCTCATTTTATCCAAGACCAAGTATATTTGGTGAAGTCAAGAAATGGATGAAATTGCAGTTTTCACATATGTGAAGATGCACTTGCAGTCGCAAAAAATAGTGCAATTATTTTCGATTAAAGTTCAAAGGAAAAATGTGTGTCATACAAATAAATGAAGGTTGATCTTGACCTCGATTTATTCACATCTCCGAGAGGTTTCTTCCCTATAATCGGAGATGTCTACAGAGTTGAAATTTTGTAACTGATTTTAATTTTTTATTCTTTTTCATTGTATGATTATTCGGAAAGTTAATTTTATATTCGTGAGTATGTCGGTGAATGTGTATAAGAGTACGCACTTAGTGATTTAAGTTCAATATCTTTTCGATTTTCAATGCAAGGACTCTTTTTTATGTTTTTTCGTCTTCTTTGAACATTGAAGATTATATTTCAATGGCATTTTACATCTGAAAAACATAAACAAATAAATAATTCAACTTTTCCTGGACCTATTCGAGTGCGTACTCTTATGCACAGGTGTGCATAAGAGTACACCTGTGCATAGAGTACGCACACTCATACTTAAGAGTACGCACATTATTATAATTCAATATAACACTAATTTCTGGATGAAAAACGATTAGAAGCGAACCAAAACATTTCCATTTATTCAACTTTTTCTTTTAAGGCATAACATCTCATACGTACTAAGTAGACTAGGGAAGTTATTATGACAACTTAATAATTACATAAAATGAAACTCTCCTTAACCCATATGACTCAACGAAGTATTAGCGGAAAATCTGATGAAAACAATACTATTCTTCGTTGGAGCATATGACTTTTCCTATAACATAATTTATTCACGACTATTTTATAATCCAAACATATGTCTATTTATTCGGTCATAATAATACCCATCACTAGTGGATAATGTGTCATTATTCACTGCTGTCAGATGCTTCTTGGATTGAGCTTTGATATTATATTGTTAAAACTGATATTTCTACAGCTTTTTCCCATCGAGGGCACAAACTTTGAATATAATCAACTTTTAATACAAATTGCACACTGACAAGTTAATAAAAGAACTAATCATGTCAACTCGACTTTTGCCACACTAGTAATAGAAGAAACATACCCGAGTAGTATAAGAATAACATTCTACTCGCGTATAATCGCCATTATTCACTCGATGATATTTATGCCACTCGCCTGCCGCTCCTAGCCTAAACTTCACCTTGTGAATAGTAACAATCATTATACGCTCGTTGCATAAAATACTTATGTGCACGCCTAATGCCACCACTGTTCACAATGGGAACACATAATATAGTCTTCTACTGCGTATTCTTATTCAGATAATTTTGCGTACTCTTATCCACATCCATGAATTTAGATACTTTCGGCTTCAATTATGACAAAAATACATTTTGCTACTGTTTTCATATGAATTGAAATGAAGTGAAACATATTGTGACATAATTTAATATTTACAAGGTCAAAGCGCTAGTTTTTACTTGTAGAAACACAAAACTTTGAACAGTGAAAATTACAGTGCGCGCCAACGAAAACTTCTAACCTATTTTTCTTTCAATCGACGATCGCAATTGCAGATTTCGATCTTGTCAGTATCATTATATAGCATTCGGGTTGAAATAGGCTTTTCAGAATCAAAAACAGGTGGCGGTCTATTGAAAAAACAGTGGTGCGTACTCTTATGCACATGAGTACTCTTATACACATTTACCCTAAGGGTATCTAATTGTTCGAAATTGCTAACTAATATTTCACGAAAAGCAGAAGAGTGCTGGTGGCAACAAAAATCCGAGTCGAAGATTGTTGCACCTGCACGAATTCTTTTTGAGCGCTCGTTTTACTTAAACGCGTGCTGTATTGTTTTGCCCAAATGTCTGTAATTTTCGAATTTTGGGTCGAAAATGATCTCAAACGATCACGAATTCGTGGTCGAATTCAATTCTGTCCATGGGGCCGTCTGGGCGACCGTTCGTTAGCACAATAACAAACTTTCGAAGGGATTGTCCTAGAGACTTGAAATTTTAAGTTAAGTTAAGTTCGTTAACCAGCCAAATCTTATTTCCATTGAAAATATCCGAGTCGGATGAAATTAATTTATAAATGAAGATTGATATACTGAATGTTCATGCAGAATTTAGTGACCATAGTGTCAACAGAACCATAGAAAATTTGATTGGAATATTGAAAATGAAAAATTTTCATATTTCCATAACATGATATCCGATTCTGGTGATTTTAGTGAATGAAGACTGTTAGACTTAATTTTCATGCAAAATTTTGTGGCCATAGTGTCAACAGAACCATAGAAAATCCAATTAAAATATTGGGAAGAAGAATACCTGTATTTCCATAACAGAATAACCGATTTCATTGAAATTTATTTTGTGAACCAAGACTGGCATACTGAATGTTCATGCGAAATTTCAAGGAGATCGCAACATCAGAACTATATAAATTAATTTTTGTAATTATTTATTTTTTAAGTATTTAATTTTTTGAATAATTTCCAAAATATTATTCCCATTGTGCTGAGATTCTGCATATTTATATTTGGTATCAATCTCAAATTCCATATAAAATTCTGAGGTAAAATAGTCTTATTGTTCCGCCAAAGAACGAACGCTCAAAAGCTTCTGCTCAGGGCTTTTCTCAAATTTTTTTGTTGAATAATATTACTTCGCATTGCGTTTTTCCACAGGAAGAATCAGATGCTCAAATAGTAGACAACACTATTTCATGAGTAATTATTCTACAGCATGTACTATATCTCTAGTTTTAATTTTACATAATATCACTTAAATTGGACTATTCCTATGGACTCTTTAACATCTTTTTAATCTACCCTAATTTTTAATTGTTCACCTTCATTTATAATACAATACAGAAATTTTTTTTTAAATATATTATTAAATTTCTTTCCATTTAATGCTTGTTCTTTTGAGGAAGCTCAAAACGGTTTTTATGTACCAGAAAATAAACATTACTTGAATGACACTTCAGAATTATTGTTTTTCTGATAAAATGCCTAATTAATATAATGACCCTTGATAATACGCATAAAGAACTTTTTCCTGATAACATGTACAGAAGTTTTATGAATAAATATAGAGTTTATTACTCCATTGGAGTACTTCTTTAATTTTTTGCAAGACAAAGGGATTGTCGTTCAACTACCGCAATTTCCATAAAAATTATGAATAGTTAATTTCCAGACATCTTTTTTTAGCAGTGGATACTAAGGAGCAATAAAACTTTTGAAAATAGGTCGCATTCCAAATTTGGACTGAATATCTCAAAACTGCACGAGTTATGAAGGAAAAACCAATTTTTGGAAATTTCATCACGCTGTAGCTCGGTAACGAAGCTTTTACGGACCTATGTATATAAACTTTTTTTCTTAAAATTACATGTAGATTCACCCCCTCAAGTTGTGACATAATATTATGTAACACCCTGTATAATTAATAGGAAATTATTCAATCGATAAATTTAGATTCTTTCTAATTTTCTTCTCTCCTACAGAAATCAAAGAATGACAAACAAATTATCAAATATATTGCAGTTAAAATAAAAGAACATATTCATCTGTTTTCCAGAACATAGATTGTTCATTTCTTGAAAAACCTAGAGGGACCAAAACTTTTGAGGGTTCTGGGTTTATGTATTCATAAGAATAGGTTTCACGCGTAACATCGCCATGAATATGAAAATAGTGAAAGCATAGAATAGTATTAATCAATTGAAATCAACCAATATTTATTTATTTATTTATTTATTTATTTATTTATTTATTTATTTATTTATTTATTTATTTATTTATTTTTTATTTATTTATTTATTTATTTATTTATTTATTTATTTATTTATTTATTTATTTATTTATTTATTTGAAAATACAACTACTATTTAACAATTTGTTGTTATTATAGTTGACTTAAAATTAAATTTTTGAAATTATTCATCTTGCATTTTAAAGAACTTCTTATATGGCTGGGCATTCCATTAAAAGTTGTCAAACTATGGGACTCCTTCTTTGACATTCCGTATTTGCTCTAAATATGTGTAGAGTTTTTTTGTCTTGTTTCTCGATTTGTTATATTTTGGACTCTTTCCACTAAATTTTGGCTCTTTATCTGTTTGTTTTCCAGCTTGTGTATGAGTTTACACTGTTGTAACTTGATCAATTTTTCCAGTTTCTTGTATCCATAATTTTTATATTTTATTATAAGTCTTCAGTTGGATATTCATATGGAAGATGGTGGAGCCTTTTTATCACTTTATTTTGTAATGTCTGTAATCTTTTCATATTGAATTTTGTCGTATTTGACCATACTACCGCTAAATAAGTGAGTACTGACTGGAAACAGGCATAATATATACTCCTACTTGTCCTCTCATCAAGGTATGGCCCCAGATGACGAAGTTTCGACACTAATGGTAAAAGTTTGTCCAATATTATCCAATATTAAACTCATACTTCGGAGCTAATCTCGTCCTCGTTCAAGACATGATGCGAGGAAGTGGTATCGAACAGAGCACCTATGGATGGCCATTTCGTCCTTATTAGGACTCATCAGCACAGGATAGCTCTGAATGATACAAGGTATTTCTTGGAACTTACAACGAAATGGAATATTCTTTAAGATATAAATTACAGTGACTCTTAGTAAAGTCACTGTGGTATAAATATACCAAAGACACCATCTCTAGTTCCATACGAAAACATTCTTCCATAGCATGAACCTAGAACGAAGTAGCGAGATGTTTACCATTTATCGCATTGACCAAAGCGTTAAGGTATATTTATACCTTAAAGAAGATGCCATTTCGTGGTTAGTTCCAAGAAATACCCTGTATCATTCAGATCTATCATGTGCTAATGAGTCCTAATAAGGACAAAATAGCCATTTAAGATGCTCTGTTTGACACCACTTCCTTGCAATTTGTCATGAACGACGACGAGATTAGCTCCGAAGTATGAGTTCAATATTGGTTGATTACAATCGATTAATATTATTCTCTGTTTTCACTAGTTTGTGTATTCAATTCCACCTTTCTGTAGAACAACGAGTCCACACTGGTGATACTAATATCGTTTAGGTTCATTACATAACGCAATGACAACAGTTAGAGATTGAATATTAGAATCACATCTGAGATGAAGATGGCCAAATTACGGTAATACACCGTCAATTAAAGCGTGCCTTAAAAGTAGAAAAACAACAAGAAATATCGATAACCGCTAGCAGAACAGGAAAGAGATATGAGCTTGAACTGTGAAATTTTTTATTAGATGTCGATCACAGGAGACGAATGTCAATTATTGTTGTTAAAAATGAAGCACGTACATCGATGATCAAGGCTCACTGAGGAATACTAGCTACTTGGAATGCTGATAATTTGATGACATATAGTCAATTAAAATTCTTGTGAAAAAAAAATGGTTGAGATTAATCTGAAACAGATACCGTTGTAAATATACATTATACAATGTTGAAAGTAAAGTTTTTCTTGAAACACCTGCAAATCCCTCTCATTATATACTGATGGACTAAATTAGCGCACCACCTAAAATTTCGTTAAATTTAAACAATTGATATCTTACCAATCTTTAGTAGGATTTCAAGGTTTTTTCTTTTAATTGTAGCTCTGTTTTTGTCGAACTTCCTCCATTAAACAGAAGTCCAACAAATAAAATCTTCATGCTGTACATGTTGAAATAATGTCATGTTTTATAGTCAAATTTTAACGTCTTCTGTGGGCAATGCCAGCTTGCTGAGGCATATAAAAGCAATAAAGCGTTGTAGCATAGTATCTCTTTAGTATTTTGTTTTTTTAAAAACCAATTTATCTTGAAATCGTCCAGAGATATTCAACTCTTTATCAACTCTTGTACTTTATGCATTAGCCATGAATATCTTCGCAACCATTTGTCCGATTTGAATGTTTTTTTTAGTTGTAGCTCTTTTATTGGCGAATATCATACTACAATGAGATGTTCAAACAAAGAAATGCATCATATTGTACAGGGCGTTTAAATTTTCGGGTTTTTTTCATTACAGTTTAACGCCTTTTGTGGGCAATACCAGATACCCTTTCCCGGATCGCTATAAGATCCATACGAATAATCAAGGAAAGGCTTTGTCTTCTCCAGATAAATACCCATCCTATCCATGGGATGATTTTAAGCTTACTCTAAAGTCTTCAGTGAAGTGAAGAAAGCCTTTTGTGGGGTGTCTTGCAAACATTCATATTCATCGAGTCTTCTTCTTGCAGTTTTTTGATGAAATTGTAACATTTCGGACAACTCTAAGGCGGTTTTTTACTTTGATCTGGTTTTTTAACGTGAGAGCCCGTTTTCATAAGTCTACGGAGACAACGACCAAAGAAAAATAAATAAGAATTAACTTTCATTATAAAAATAAACGAAAACAAATTAAGAAAAACAGAAAAATGCAAGATGTCATAAAAATGTGAATATCTCTGGAATGGTACAAGTTGAATTACTTTTCAAAGAAGCAAAATACTCAGGAAATATCAGGCTACATCACTGCATATAGTTTTTAGAAGCCTCTTATATATGGTATTTCCCACAGAAGGCGTTATACTGTAATGAAAAAAACCCGAAAATTTGAACGCCTTGTACAGCATTTTTTTGAACATCTCATTGTTGTATGATATTCACCAATAAAAGAGCTACAACTAAAAAAAAGAATTCAAATCGGAAAAAATGGTTGCGAAGATATTCATGGCTAATGCATAAAATACAAGAGTTGATAAAAAGTTGAACAAAATACTCAAGAGATACTAGGCTACAATGCTTTATTGTTTTTATGTGCCTCAGCAACCTGGCATTGCCCACAGAAGACGTTAAAATTTGACTATAAAACATGACATTATTTAAACCCCCTGTACAACATGAAGATTTTATTTTTTGTACTTTTTACTGTTTAATGGAGGAAATTCGACAATAACAGAGCTACTATCGAAAGAAAAAAACGTTGAAATCCGACTAAAGATTGCGAAGATATCAATTGTTAAAATTCAACGAAATTTTAGGTGGTGCGCTAATTTTGTCCATCAGTATACATACAAAGTGTTAACGAAAACAGTTGTTACAGATGACGAGCTTTCACAATAAAAGCAAATTTTGGGCATACCTATCGAGTATTTCTATCATTTTATTCATTTAGCAAATAACATACAATCGTTCATTAATTGTTTACTCGAAAACGGTTAGAAAAACGACAAAATTACAGAAGTCAAAAAAGTTTCTCAATTGAATGAAGATATCAAAAATTGATTTTACGCTAACCAGTAGCTTAAAAAAAAAGAGTTTGAGAGGGAAAAAGGAGACATAGCTCCGGAAAAGAAAACACCTTGCAGATTCTAGTTAAGATTCAAGACGTGCAATGATGGAGGCTGTTGAAAAAAGCTCGCATTCCAAATCTGGACTGAATCTCTTGAAAACTGCAGGAGTTATGAAGATGAAGAAAAAACCAATCTCTTTTGGAAATTTCCACACCCTATTGCTCTGTAAGAGAGCTTTTGCGGACCCATGTTTATATGGACTTTTTTTCTTGAAATCATACGTAGATTCATCCTCTTACGTCCTGAAATACTATATTATGTACCACCCTGTATAAATGCGAAATCTCAGCACGATCGGAATTGTATTCTGGAAATTATTGAAAAAAATTAAATATGTAAAAAATCAATAATTGAAAAAATTCAATTCTGTGGTTTTTGAATGAATATTCAGTATATCAATCTTCATTCGCAAAATGTATTTTACTCGAATCGGATGGAAACATAAAGATTCCTCTTTTCAATATTCCAATTGAATTTTATATGGTTCTTTTAACACTGTGGCCACGAAATTTTGCATGGGGCTTATTATGCTCATCTTGCATGTGGCCTCAAAAATTCATTTTGATTGGTTTCGTTTTCGCTGAGATATTGAGGAACAAAAATTTTGAATGGCCATTTTTTATGGAACAACCTGTACGATTTTGCTGATTAACGAAATTAACTGCGGAATTTGGGAACTGAACTCGCCTGAAAATCTCAAGTCTCTAGTATAATCCGTTCGAAAGCCCCTCCTTATGATCGGACGGCCTCACGGACAGAATTGAATTTGACCACGGATTTGTAATCGGGGAGTCGAACCCTATGGCTTGACACCATTTTTGGCTGAAAATTCGAAAATGACAGACATTTGGGCAAACGATATAGTAATCGATTGAAATATATTCTGGGAGGATTCTGCATTCTGCAATAGAAATGTTAGATGTTTGCCTAAATTCAACATATTTTCAATTAGACGATGTTTTCTATAAACAGAAATTCGCAATGACCATGCACTGAAACCAAAGACTTGGTGGCGATATGTAGATGATATTTTTGTAATTTGGCAACACGGCAGAGAGGAATTAAATAAGTTTTTTGATTATATCAATAATAAAGAACCAACTATTAAATTTACGATGGAATTAGAACACAATAATCAAATTTCTTTTCTAGATGTTCTAATAAGAAAATTTATAGATCATTATGAAACAAGTGTATTTCGGAAACAAACACACACTAATAGATACCTAAATTTTTATTCCAATCATCAATTAAATGTAAAAACAGGTATTATGAAAACACTTTATGATAGGGCCTTTTTAATTTCATCTACACCTGAAATTAGAAATAATGAAATTTCTTTCATTAAAGAGTTCCTACTAGACAATCAATACCCACCAAATTTTTTAAAAAGAACAATTTCAAATTTTGAACGAAAAATATCTAATCGAAATTCTAATGATGATCAGGTACAAACAGAAAACCGTCAAGAACAACCAAATTTGTTGAATGTCATTCCTTATATTCCTGGCCTATCAGAGAAAATAAGAAGAATTGGTTCCAAATTCAACATAAGAACTGTTTTCAAAACACAAAATGATTTGAGATCCAATCTAACTACTACAACTATCAATGTCAATCAGATTACAAATGAGAAAATACACAATTCTGAAGAATTTTAGAGTTTGTCTGAAGAAGGTGTCTGATATAGCCACCGAAACGTTAAAATATCCTTTTAATTTATTTCATTTTTCAGTTTTACTGTTAGGCAACAATTTTTTTCAAGACTAATTTGCTCCTGACAAATAAGTGCAAAGATTTTCGCAGGAGCACTTCACCTTAATCAAAAATTTTATAATTATTTATGTTTCAGAGACTGGGAGTGAAAACCTATAAAGTTTCTAAGAAATGCAGAATCCTCCCAGAATATATTTCAATCGATAATATAGTCCTCGTTTAAGTAGAACGAGCGTCCAGAAAAAGCCGCAAATATGGTCTGTAGTAGTTTACTTTTCGGTTTATAGCACTGTATCTGAAACTATAGATCTAAAATCTACTTTCTACCACTCTGTATCAAATGAAACTTTATTAATCATGATACCATTTCTATGAAAATCAAATTTATCGTGCGTGCCCAATTAACCTCTGCTATCCACGTATGGCCAATCAACTTCATATAAATGTTATTTACGCATCCACTTTTTGCCCAATTATTACTGTTTTCTACTAGATTCTTATGGATTCAATGTATATCAACTTCTTCATTGATCCTAACATTATACATCCGTTAAAAGTTGCATGAAAAACCTGACTTCTACCTTGATATAGCGAGTATCATCTCATCAGACTTGAGTAGATCAGTATTTCATAACCAGAGTTAGAATTTATACAGTGTGGAACAGCCAAATGGAATGAATTCGATAGCGAATAATTGAGAGCGTGTTGGGAAAAACGCTTGGACACGTCAATTTGTATTTTTATATGAGCGTTTTAAAAAAAATAATTATATAGGGTGTGTCATGTGACAGTGGCCGATACCAATTTTCTTATTTTAAATACAACTTTCAATATACATATTATAAGTTTTTTGGATTCTTCAGAAAATTCTGGACGTAATTCATTTACTATGTCCCATATACAGGGTGATTTTTTTAAGTGTTTCATTAGACGTTTTCGAGGAAGGAATTGTAATGCAGATTCAAGATTTTGGATTTTCGTTTTAGAGTACATGAACTTTAATTGTAAAATATTTTCAAGAAGAATCTACTTCCGGTTTCACCGGAAACGAATGTAACTTCGTTATTTCAAATGCAACACCCTGTATATTTATACATATTCGAATTCTCCGTTCAATTCTACACTGGTTTGATGTATGATATGTGCAACCACTCAAGCGGTTCTTGAATTATAGCCTGATTATCAAATTTTTTGAAAAAAAGGTTGTCACAAATTAGTGTCCATATCTTCAAAATCTCTCATTACAAGAATTTCTTTTTGCGAAAGTGGAACAAAAAAAAGTACGCTGATACTGTTTCTTGTATAAATTATGAGGAAATATTATACAGGGTGTCTGAAAAAGGGCCCCAAAGTGAGCCTCAATGAAACTATGAAATCTCACTTTTTTCAAATGGCAACCCTATAATTTTGTAATTCCAATCGATGGCTCGTCAAAAAACAGTTAGGGTGTCCCAACATTTCATGCCTCTAAAATCAGTAGTTTTGCCGTTATTGAATAAAATTCGAATTTCAGGATTGAATCAAGGTTTCTTAGTCTAACCATAGATTTATAAGGATAGAAGTTTTCAAGAAGGCTATGTCTATTGATTTATATTCATTTTAGAGAACTGTCATTTATACTTTTTTGATTAATCGGGCACTATGCAAAATATGAATTACAGTAACAGTGATGTATTGAATATGTTCTTCATTTATGGTGAATGTAACAAAATATTAGAAAGGGCAGTCAGAACTTTTAACGAAAGAAATCCACATTTACCACCTTCAACAAAAAAAGTCAGTAAATGTGAATTTCGTTCGTTGAATTTCTAAGGGCCGTATTCATAGTTCGGACTTGAGGGTGAGTGACAGTTGATGTCACCTTTAAAGCTAATATTCATGAGGGCGATAAAAACTCACACTCACCCTCAAGGGCGAACTATGAATACGAGCCTAATTACCTTTTCTAGGAATTTGTTACATTTTCCGCAAATAAAGAACATACCCTTGATATATCATTCCAGCGAAATTATTATCGCATGTTTTGCTAAGTGCTGTAAGAAAAAGTAAGAATGACAGTTCCTAACATAGCCTACTTCAAAAATGCAAGCTTACAAACTGTGCGAAACCTGTCTTTAATCGTGAAATTCGAATTTTATTGAATAACGGCAAAAATACTGATTTTAGAGGCATGAAATGTTCGGGATACCATAACTGGTTTTTGACGAGCAATCGATTGGAATTACAAAATTATAGGGTTGCCATTTGAAAAAAGTGAGATTTCATAGTTTTATTGAGGCTCACTTTGGGGTCCTTTTTCAGACACCCTGTATAATATTTCCTCATAAGTTATACAAGAAACAGTATCAGCGTACTTTTTTTGTTCCACTTTCGCAAAAAGAAATTCTTGTAATGAGGGATTTTGAAGATATGGACACTAATTTGTGACAACCTATTTTCAAAAAATTTGATAATCAGGCTATAATTCAAGAACCGCTTGAGTGGTTGCACATATCATACATCAAATCAGTGTAGAATTGAACGAAGAATTCGAATATGTATAAATATACAGGGTGTTGCATTTGAAATAACGAAGTTACATTCGTTTCCGGTGAAACCGGAAGTAGATTCTTCTTGAAAATATTTTACAATTAAAGTTCATGTACTCTAAAACGAAAATCCAAAATCTTGAATCTGTATTACAATTCCTTCCTCGAAAACGTCTAATGAAACACTTAAAAAAATCACCCTGTATATCTTCAACTGTTTCGTAAATATTAATTGTTTGATGATGTTTTACAAAATTAACATTAAAAAAAAAATTTATTTCACAAATAATGTAAAAAAATTGAAAAACATTAATTTCAATGTAAGACTTGTAAGAGATGTATTGAGTATAAAATAACGAATTTGGGAAATAATAGTTATTTTCCTAACAAGTGCGGAAAGTGATATTTTCCCGCACGAAACTGCCGTTACCCAAACGACGCGAAGCGGAGTTTGGGTAAGCAGTTGCGTGCGGGAAAAACACTTTCCGCACGAGTTAGGAACAATATTTTTTCTACAAGCGCTTATACGAGATCGATTTCAACACACAGATCAAATGTGAATTGATCATTCTGAATACACTTGAATGACAAGTCTTTGACAAGTCTTATTCACATGCCGTTTCCATAGTAACGTCGTCGGTGGCATAGAGATATATCATTATTCAGTTTATTCTTTAGAAAAAGCGTGCGAGAAAAACCCTTGCTAATCCATTACCACACGCATTTGCGTGCGGTAATGGAATAGTAGGGGTTTTTCCCACACTGTTTGGCAATGTGACTCTTTACGAATTGAAATACGTGCGGGAAAGAGAATGAAAGTGCACGCTTGTAGAAAAAATATTTTTTTTAATGTTATTTTTGTAATACATCTGAGAACACCTAATATTTCAGAAACAGCTGAAGATAGGGATGGGACATTGTACATGACTTATATCTAGAATTTTCTGAAGAATTCAAACGACTAATAATATACAGGGGGTTGTATTTAAAATAAGAAATTTGGTATCGGCCACTATCACTTGAGATACCCTTTTAATTATTATTTTTTTTAAATGCGCATCTAAAAATACAAATCGACGTGTCCAAGCGTTTTTTCCTAGACGCTCTCATTTATTCGTTATCGAATTTATTTCATTTGGCTGTACCACTCTGTATACTCTGATCAATCCATTTATAGATAGTCATATGTTCGAAGTACCGAGTTATATTTTCGATATTTGGTATGGACGTTTTTCTATTTTTATTCAAATACAGCATTTAAAGATTAAATTCTTGAAAAAAATGGAGGAAGGGAAGCCTTCAGAGGTTGTTCATATCAGGAAACCGACAATACAGATTTGAATATCCTAAGAGAATTGGTGCCATTTTATTCATTCATGAATTCTACTTCCTTAGTCAAATATTAAACCTGCCCTGTAGGTACATATTCAGAAGTCGTTCCTTTCTGTATTTATTATGTTTACGGTCATCCTACGGTTACCAGATTAACACATTAACACTCTTTGACCGAATAGGGGAAACCCCGGATAGATGCCCCACATTTTGAAATTGCCTCATATTTTTGAAAATATTGATTTTATATGAGTAATTTCTATGAATGTAGATAGCCCAATAATTTGATTTGAAATACTGAAACTTTTCTCTGACATAGCAATCCCAAATTTCCCAAAAATTTGATTTTTGTAGAACCCTTTTGTTGGGGATAGATGCCTACAAGTATGGATAGTTGCCCCACCATGAAAATACTGGGAGGGATAGGTGCCCTTCATACTGTGTGAACCAAAAAACCAACTAAATAAAATGACATTTTCTATGCTTAAAACAGCAACTTTATCTACGCAACATGGATCGAATTAACAACAATTGTGCATTTTTAATTGAATTTCGAAAGCATATATATTAAACGAAAAGTTGCATTCTTCATATTAACATAAAGCATTATTCCACACATTCATGATGAATTAATTAATAAGTCTAAACAAAAATGATCAGGAATCAAGTTTGAAATCAAAATAACACAATGAATCGAAAATCTGCTAAGAAGATATGGATTTAGTTTAGATGTCCTAAAGGGCACCTATACCTCAAAAAGCAGGGCAACTATCCTTTTCGATAGGGATAGATGCCCATGGTTTTTTTTTATAAATTAAGAAGAAAACAAAAAATATTTGTACTCAGATGTACACTCAATGAAACACTGTATTGACGTAATAAAAAAAATTACTGAATTTATTACCACTTCAAAAGTTATACAGCAGCAAATACCTACCTCTGAAACTTTGGCATGTTTTTGAAGTTCGCTGCTGAGATGATCGCACACACTAGCAAAAAACGGCTTCACTTTACAATAACCCTTACAAAACTAAGGTCCAGGGTGACTGTAGCAGCTACTTATAAAATTAATTTTTTGATACGTGTTTCGGAAGTTAGGTATTTTGAAAATAGGGCATCTATCCAACTGGAGCATATATCCGGGTTTTACCCTATTGTGTTTTCGAATCACAAACACCCAAATATTTTTATTTGAGTTCAAGCCCGAGGGTTCAATATTGTACAATTGATTCTTATCGACGCTTTATAACTACAGTTTTCCAAGAATGAAAGTTTTCGAAAATCTAGGATATTCACAGGAATTTTAAGAGCTTTCATAAAGTTATTGAGCAGCTTAATAAGAATCTTCTAAAACATCAGATGCGAAAATCTGTAAATATTTGAAAAGTGAAATGACTCTATTCGATTTTTAACCCATCAACAAACTGAGCCGACTTATTTCGACAAAAACTGACCTGAAAATTTTCATTCTTTGTAATACAGGGTTATCCATTTTTCGGTTTCAAAAGTAAACGTAAATAAAACACATAACAAATATTTTTTATCATGATATTTCTTTTTTATTATAAAGTTTGAACGTTGACATTATGTGTGAAACAATACATCATTCAAATGACAACCACCCGAATTGTTGCAAGCATCGATTCTTTTGAGGTAATTTTCGACCACCTTTTGACACATATTGGGCGGTATCTCAGCCATAACTTGACTCAAGAGGTTTATCTGCATAAACACGGTCTTTCGCGTAGCCCTACAAAAAAAGTCAAGCAGTGTCAAATCGCATGATCTTGGTGGCCAGTTGATATCGCCGTCCACCGCCGGTTGTTCAAGCACCCATTCGATGTATCCACGATGTTGATGTGAATCGTCGGCTGGCTTCAGTTGTTGTGTGAGCTGGATTTTATATGGGTGAAGGTGTAGATCTTAATGCAAAATACGCCATAATTTGCCCTAAGACAGTCCTAATTCCTGAGAATGACGAGGAATCGACAGATTCGGGTCTTCGGCAACACTTTCACTTACAGTAGCGATTTTTCAGTGGTACGAGCAAAACGATGATGCACAGGGCTTACAATATCTTTAACCGATCCAGTCTCTTCAAATTTCTTCACAATTTTACCAATTGCTTGCGTAGTTGGACGATTATGTAAACCAAAATCTGCTCTTAAAGCACGATATGTGGCTGTGGCAGAATCGCCATTTTTGTATTAGGTTTTTACAATTTTCATGCGTTGTGCGATAGTCAAGCGATCCATTTTCATAAATGTCAGACTTTCAACTGAACAAAAAATTTTTTTAAAAAACTTCGTTTGACAGATGTCGAATTCCAGCCATATACTTTTGAAACCGCGAAATGGATAACCCGTTATTTCATCCTAAAATTGCTCAATAACGTTACCTCGAAATATTCAGTATCTATATTATTTCATCACAAAGTTACTTGATGAAGATACAAAATCTGTGCATAATTTGGTCAAAACTCTAAAATTTTGACGAAATAAAAAATTCAACCCATCAGCAGGTTTCCAAAAAAAAATAAATTTTGACAACGTCGTGTTTGCTGGAAAAGTTCCCGCATACTCGAAGAGGTGATCACAATTGGCCACCGAGATCTTGTGATTCAACACCTTGCGACTTCTTCTTTTGGATCCAGGCGAAAGAGACGGTCTACGCCAATAGCCCAGCGTCGATTCAAGACCTCAAAGATGGAATTCATGAGGCTATCGAGGATATAAAGCAGCCACTTCGCGATTTGGTCATAGAAAATTTCATTACAATATATTTCGAATATCAAAATAACACCTCTTATTGGAAGGCCCTTTAGAATTCCTGATGATGCCGGACATACCGACTAGCGAAACGTCGATCTCCAAAACTCAACAACGGCCTAAACACCTGATACACCGAACGAATCATAATTGCCGCGAAAGTGTCACACAATTCGTTAACTCCACAAATATTTATAATTCACCAAAATATTATTGTTTAAAAATTGGAAACATTTTCATATAGAACAATAGTAAATTCACCCTTTCATTTTGCAGTGGAATGGTTTTTCTTCTATTCTATCCACTATTAGAAATTCTCACTTTTATGTTTGGAATTGAAAGAGAAATAAGAGGTGTACCTACTAAGGTCACTCAGAACTAGGATTCAAGATGGTATAACTAATTAGATGATAACGGTCAAAATGAAGGTAAAGCTAGACTCAATCTGGCTTGAAGCAATCGAAAGCGTTTATTGGAAAATATTGAAAAAAAGCTGGCACACCTAGTGTTAAATCTTGATCAATAAAAAATATTTGATTGGAATTACGATTAAAAACAGATTAAAAGTGCAAGAGAATGAAAATTATTCACCACAGCTCGAAGAAAACTGAAAAAAGGTTTAAAGGAGATGAATTTTGATAAAAACAAATACTTAATTTTCTGCATTCAATGCCAGAAAACTCCTGGTAGAATTCGAGGGGATTCAGGGCATCTGTCCAAAATTAGGCCACTTTCCTCTATGTATATCACTATCATTCTACAATTTCATGAAATGAAGCTATAGTCCGTTCACGAAAGGTTGATCCGTCGGTTGGCCATGGAAATTTGGTATATTCCACTGTGTATATTAAAATGTTAGGTTATGTTAATTATTTTCTTGTCAGATTGATACGCAATGTTGTGAATATTGCATAGAGTTCTCTGATAACTCGCAAGCTCGTCGGACGATGCAGGGTACATTCGGCAACGTTGACTTTATTTTACGTTATGACAGCAAATACTGCCAACAACAGATAAATAACAATCCCCTACTATGCGCTCAAACTTTCGTGAACCGACCATACCTATTAATAAAATTTTTTTTCACTGTGAAAATTATTTAACTATCTGGAATTTTGTTTTTCTTAAATCAAATTTATAAAGGGTTTTCCAATAAAAGGTGTTATTTTGATATTCAAAGAAAAATGCCATTTTTTCAATATAAATGATAGGATGTTCATTTTATTATGAAGGAGAAGCCATGCGTTAATAGTGGAAAATAACATCAGGAAAATGACCACCACGACCACGCTTACAGCTCCATATCCTTTTAATGAAATTTTCCTTAACCAAATCGCAAAGTGGCTGCCCTATGTCCTCGATAGCCTCACGAATTCTATCTTTGAGGTCTTGAATCAACTTTGAGCAATTGGCGTAGACCTTCTCTTTCACGTTGCCCCAAAGGAAGAAGTCACAAGGTGTTAAATCACAAGATCTCGGTGGCCAATTGTGATCACCTCTTCGAGAAATAACACGGTCCGGAAACTTTTTCCGCAAAAGATAAATGGTTTCGTTGCTTGTGCGGCACGTAGCGCCGTCTTGTTTAAAGTAAACGTTGTCCACTTCTATACTATCCAATTTAGGCCATAAAAAATCATTAATCATCTCTCGATAACGCAATCCATTCACCGTAACTGTTGTTGGACAAACCTGGGTTTTCTTCAACACTTGCGGCTATAGCAGCAATATTCTTCTGCACGGGTTTCATACTTAACATCACTAACTTTTCCCAACAGCTCGAATTTTTCCACCAATTTCTTTATTGTGGTCCGACAAGGTGCTTCACGACGAATCGTCTCTGCCAGCTTTTTACCATTTTTATAGTGAATTTTAATAATTTCAATGCGTTCTTGAAGCGTGTATCGTTTCATTTTTATTAATGGCGTAGTTTCTACTTGTCAAATGTCAAAAAGTGACAGCAATATAACACCTCTTATTAGAATTGTACACATCATTGATAGTCACTGGCCATCTTCGAGGATCTAGGGCAAAGAATGAAGAAGGATATTTCAATCGAATGCTCGATCAAGTGAAAATAACGAAAATTGGTAGTTTGATTTCGACGAGAAAGTAATGAATTTCCTTCTAATTCTTGCATTGCTGAGGATATCCTCTTATATCTGGACTGCATCGAATAGATTTTCATTATCAATGTTTTCATCATACGATTAAAGCTAGCGGTTAGACGTGAATGAGTCCATTTGTTTTTCTTCGATAATTTTCTGCATTTTTCGTTTTATTTATTGGCTGTTTAGTTTTAAGTCTATGTTAACAGAATAACAGGTATGATCAAAGACGATTATCGAAAGTGATGAAAGAATACTAACAACTTACTCGGCAAATCTGTGTATGAAAACTTAATTGTAGCTTCGTGAGGTCACTTTCGATTGAAGCTCATTATTAAGAGCGAACAAGCATGTGATTTCCCATTAAAAAACATGTTTGTGACTTTATTTGAAAAAACTACCACTTCTCTAATAGTTCAAACCACCCAATAAATATGTAGAAATCACATCTTTAACACTGGGTGTGTGTAAATAAGTGCGACAAACTTAAGGATGTTATAATTATTCGTCCACAAATATAAAAAACATTTCTATGTGAAGGGTTTTCCAATAAGAGTTGTTATTTTTATATTCAAAGAAAAATGCTCTATTTCAATATAGATGATCGGACGTTTATTCAATTATAAAGAAGAAGCTACATCGTTAATAGTGGAAAATAACTTCAGGTAAATGATCCCCACGTCCACGCTTATAGGACCATATCCTTTTAATGAAATTTTCCATAACCAAATCGCAAAGTCGCTGCCCTATGTCTTCGATAGCCTCACAAATTCCATCTTTGAGGTCTTGAATCAACTCTGCGCCATTGGCGTAGACCTTCTCTATCACGTTGCCCCAAAGGAATAAGTCACAATGTGTTAAATCACAAGATCTCGGTGGCCCATTGTGAACACCTCTTCGAGAGATAACACGGTCCGGAAACTTTTTCAGCAAAAGATCAATGGTTTCGTTGCTTGTGTGGCACGTAGCGCCGTCTTGTTTAAAGTAAACGTTGTCCACTTCTATACTATCCAATTTAGGCCATAAAAAATCATTAATCATCTCTCGATAACGCAATCCATTCACCGTAACTGTTGTTGGACAAACCTGGGTTTTCTTCAACACTTGCGGCTACAGCAGCAATATTCTTTCTGCACGGGTTTCATACTTAACATCACTAACTTTTCCCAACAGCTCAAATTTTTCCATCAATTTCTTTATTGTGGTCCGACAAGGTGCTTCACGACGAATCGTCTCTGCCAGCTTTTTACCATTTTTATAGTGAATTTTAATAATTTAAATGCGTTCTAGAAGCGTGTATCGTTTCATTTTTATTAATGGCGTAGTTTCTACTTGTCAAATGTCAAAAAGTGACAGCAATATAACACCTCTTATTAGAATTGTACACAACATTGATAGTCACTGGCCATCTTCGAGGATCTAGGGCAAAGAATGAAGAAGGATATTTCAATCGAATGCTCGATCAAGTGAAAATATCGAAAATTGGTAGTTTGATTTCGACGAGAAAGTAATGAATTTCCTTTTTATTCTTGCATTGCTGAGGATATCCTCATATATCTGAACTGCATCGAATAGATTTTCATTATCAATGTTTCCATCATATAATTAAAGCTAACAGCTAGACGTGAATGGGTCCATTTGTTTTTCTTCGATAATTTTCTGCGTTTTTCGTTTTATTTATTGGCTGTTTCGTTTAAGTATATGTTTACAGAATAACAGGTATGATCAAAGACGATTATCGAAAGTGATGAAAGAATACTGACAACTCAGTCGGCAAATCTGTGTATGAAAACTTAATTGTAGCTTCGTGAGGTCACTTTCGATTGAAGCTCATTATTAAGAGCGAACAAGCATGTGATTTCCCATTAACAAACATGTTTGTGACTTTATTTGGAAAAACTATCACTTCTCTAATAGTTCAAACCACCCAATTAATATGTAGAAATCACATCTTTAAAACTGGGTGTTGATAAATAAGTGCGACAAACTTCAGGATGTTATAATTCGTCCAAAAATACGAAAAAACATTTCTATATACTTATCAATCATCAATGCACCGTTCTGAAGATACTGGATGTTGAAATTAAAAAAGATCGTTCTTTGCCAATATCTCTAGAAACTTTTATCGTAGGTACAAAAAACAGCTTTCGTGGGCATTTTCTAATCATAATAAGCTGTTTGCTGTGGATTTTTTTTCAAGTACTGATTGGTGAAGGTTTTGAATGTTTAGTGGGTTTTTTTCCAACTCACTTTCAGGTGCGCTAATGTAAAAAGTCAGTTGATTATATTTTTCAATATGAAAGTTGATTTTTTCCGAAAACGGTAGACTTCATAAATGAAAAAGTTATCTTGGTGAATTATCGATTTGCGCCTTCACTTAGCAATCTTCAAAGTCGCCAAGGAATGTTACGCTTTTTCTACCCGGTAAACAATATACATAAGTACCTACTATTATGATTCTGTGTTTCTCAATCTCAAACCAACATCAAAAGCACGAAAAACTTCAGAAAATGTAAGCATTACAATTCATGCCACGTTGAAGTATTATACATTTATAGGTACAAAGGAATTATCTCTTCAAGATTGTCGAAATTGACCTGGGACGTTCTGTATCTGTATATGAATATTCGAAAAATTACAGTTATAGTTCTCAATATGTAGATACATAAGAAAAACAGGTCAGATTCCCAAATGAGATTATGAATATCCATCAATCAAATCTGAAACTAGTGGATCATCATTCTAATTTAATTTTATGCATATACTATTTCTCTCTTCCTGATACTTAGTATCTCTAGTATTAATATTTGGCAAATCATTCGTAACAAATCAAATTTTGAGATAAAATAATCGAAGTCATCTGAGTTCAAGATGAATTGGAAAGAGTGGGGCTTTCATAATAACTAAGAGCTTCGATGTCTTCAGTTTTTGGTACTGTAGACGCGGATTACCAAGAAGACCATTATTCTTATGTCACAGAATATATCGCGTGAAGAGTATTCATTCGGTTGTTGTTTCTTTGTTAGAATGAAAAAGAGCATGATGACTGCTTTTATCGTTCGTTTATGTATGAAATTCTGAATATCCGTAATACTGTACAAAAAATAATCAAGATTTTGAACCTGGATCTTTGAATGATGAAACGAACAAAGAAGGTTGCACTGCACAGGGTTAATTTGTTCATTTTTGAGCGCTTATTCTTGAGTGCTACATCGTTTTGCCCAAATGTCTGTAATTTTCAAATTTTGAGTCGAAAATGGTCTCAAACGATAGAACTCTACTCCCTTATGACGAATTCGTGGTGAAATTCACACAATAACTTTCGAAGGGATTGTCGAGGAGATTTGAAATTATCAGGGTGAGTTCGGTTCTCAAATGGTTAAGTTAGTTAACCAGCCAAATCGTACAGGGTGTACAATAACTCAGACAAAACGAAACCCATCGAGATGAAATGTTGCGGCCATATGCAAGATGGTCATAGTAAGCTTCATGCAAAATTTCATGGCCATAGTGTAAACACAATAATAGAAAATTCAATTGGAATATTGAAAAGAAGAATTTTCATATTTCCATAACAGAATATCCCATTCAAGTGATTTTTTTTTGTTAATGAAGACTGTTATACTGAATCTTCATGAAAAATATTGTGGCCATATCCGATTCAAGTGAAATTTATTTTGTGAATCAAAAGTGATATACTGAATGTTGATGTAAAATTTCAAGGGGATCGCATCATCACAACTATAGAATTAAATTTTTGTAATTATTTATTAAATTTTTTGAATAATTTTCATGATATAATTTCGATTGTGCTGAGATTCTGCATTTATATATTTGGTATCAATCTCAGCCATTAAAACCTGGATTGTGCGTTGCTTTTCAATAATTTCAATGATAACCAGGTCTGCTATGTTTTGATAAAACGATAACTACATTTATTGGAATGAAAATAGAATAAATTATGATAATGAATTTGTTCGAACTTGACACATGAACTCAATCGGATATTAAAACCTCATCACCATTACTACTTCACCATAAATGGCAAAAGTACTCGAATTACTTTTTCTGTCGCTGCTTCATTTTATGGTCAGTAGCGTATCATGTCATGCTGCACTGGTAGGTGGCAATGTAGCACTGGATATAAGGAGAACATTTGTTTTATTTTTTCAAATAGTTTGATAAGTCAACATATATATTAGCAATCCCTAAGTGAGATATTGTAGGAAAGCGACGGCATTTAGGCTGCGTTTCTTCAAACTCGGCTGAAGACTTGCCCAACACATTAAAAGTACATTATCTTTATTTTCATTGTAATAATAGAACTACCTGCCTACCAGAGAAATATCATCTTATAGTTCCGCGACTAACATATTATACGGGGTGTCTGTAAACAAATGCAAGAGACTTTGGGAGATGATTACTAGATGAAAATAAGCAGGGGTAGTTCATATAATTTTTTTCGAAATTGACCCCCCTCCAAGATACAGCCTTTGAAAGGCGTTGACGAGTTGACAGTTTTTACTTTTTTTACGACTTCTTGAAAAACTGAGTTTTGAAGGAAAATCATAAAGGGTTGTTATATTCAACCCCTAATAATAAAGTTATGGAATCAAGAAAAAGTTGTGTGAGTAACATCTACTTAGGAAACCCCCATTCACCTAGTCACGGAATGCCTTGGCATTACGAGCCTGAGGAGGAAATGCCTTGGACAAGAAACTTGTAAGAGTGAGGAATTAGCCTCGTTGAAGTCTTCACAGTTACTAGATTTCATTAGATCTCTGGAACTGGAAGGCGAGCTGTGAAGGTTTTTAGCCAGAACAGCTCTGTAAGGGGGCACAATAGACCTTAAGGTCGCAGTGGACTGTAACCCCTCTGTAAACTATCAACTAACATCTACTTAATGAATCGTCTTATATAGGTACCTATAGTTTTATGACTCAGTATTTTTTAGGACTCCTAAGAAAATTTAAAACTATCAACTCGTCATCGCCTTCCAAAGGGTGTGTCTTGGAAGGGAAGTCGATTTAAAAAAAATTTTTTATATGAACTACTCCTGCTCATTTTCATCAAGGAATCATGTCCCTAAGTCCCTCGCATTTGTTAACAAACACCCTGTATAAATTAATAAAAAACAGTACAATGAATTTTATATCTACTATAAATAGATAATTATGTTCTTTATTGAGAAATTCACGTCAAAGGTAGGTATTGAATTTTTGATTCTCAGAGCTCTACAAAAAGCATTTTTGTAGAGATACTTTCAGTTTTATGTCGGTCCAATCCAGTTTAAACGCTAAATTGTGAAGAAGAAGTTCCTACATAGCATGTCGAAATAAATATGAGTTACAACAGCTCCCAAAAACCAATATACAGCGTGCCAAAAAAAGTGACTCTTCGATCATTCTTGTACGAATTATAAAGGAAAATCCTTGAACTCGTTTATTTTTAATTTCAAAAGCAATTTATCCTATGCTTTTTCGAATTCAGCGATGTGGCTAGAAGTTGAATTGATTGGGCTTTTTTTAAAAATTAGAAAAAATTTACAATTTATGTGATTGGAAAGTAGGTACAGCAATCAGACCATTATTTTTTTAAAATTATTATTGAGGGAAATACACGAACCCATGGATTTGTAATTTTGAAACTAGATCTCCCTAAGCTTTTTTGAATTTGAAATCTCTCATCTCCTACACCCTATACCCCTCAACTTTTTCTTTCAATAGGAATACATATATGGATTGTGATTTATCGAACGAGGGGTGATTTAAAAACCTACTCATTTGTTTCATTTGATATGTCCCATGTCCCAATCAATTTATTCCTATTTGAAAAAAGGTGTCGGGCGTATGAGGTGGGGAGTTTTTAAATTCGAACAAGCATAGAAAGACCTGTTTTTGGAAATACATGGATTCGTAAATTCCCCTCAGTAATAATCAGTAAAAGAAAAATGGTCTGATTGCAATATTCTCCCTTCTCCAACCACAAATTGCAAATTATTTCCTATTTTTTTAATAAAAAACGGCACAACCATTTCACTTTTAGCTACATCGCTAAATAGGTAATCTAATTGCCTTTTATTTATATACCACAATTGATTATATTCCGGTTTGAAAAAAGTGTTCGGTGTAGGGAGTGTGAAATATCAAATTCAAAAAACAAAGGATGCATTGCTTTTGAAATTAAATATAGACTACAGCGAGAGTTTCCTTAAAAGTTCTTCATTCAAGAAACATTGACGATTTACGTTACTTTTATGGTACGCTGTATATTATTTTCCTGAAAAAACTATCAAAGATATCCAACGAAAGTACAAAATGGCGGAATTAATTCAACCATCATAGAAACGTGAAAGTATCGATCTCCGCATCAATCCCATATCGCGTTACACCAAAAATATAACATTTCATCAAACACTCCGGCATCATATAAAAGTGAGGAGACGTACTAATTGGAGCATCTACGTAGACAGATCTAATAATCTCCAATTACTCGAGAGTTTGTCTTCTGGTACAATTTTTATCATCCTCCCATACGACTGGAAGGAGACACTGACCCACAAGCGACTCACCTACTTAAGCCCTTACTAATAGTACCACTACCGTATATAAGTCGCATTTACACCCACAGAAAAGCTACTTGCTTCTTTGACCGAGCCACGATGATATCCTGCAAAAAAATTCATCTGGCCTCGGTCTTGACGGTCCTGGTGTTCGCGAAAAGCGCGCTTTCTGACGAGTACGTCGACGAGTTGAGACACCGCTGTAACTCCACGAGAAAAACGACCGTTTGCACAAAATTCAAATTGTTCGATTATGTTGATAGCGAGGGGTTGTTACCGGAAACCTCGAAAAGATCGCTTGGTGGTTTTGTGAGATTGGTGAAAACAGACGGACAGAATTCTGATATCGAGTTTTTCGGCGAGTCCAGATATTACGGTGACGATAGCGAGTTCATGAAAATCATCAAGTTTGTCCAGAGGAAGGCTGCGAGGTTTTTGGGGAGCCAGGCGTTGTCACTGGCGTTACCTGAAGGAACTGATGTTGTGGAAGTTGACAGTGAAGGTTAGTTAAATTTTTTTTATTTGAAAGAATTCCGTGGAAAAGTTTTAGTATTTAGTGTTTCTAGAATATGCTCGACTGAGCTGTTCGTCACCGAGATGCTATAAAATACAAAAAAATTAAATAACCAAGCCTACCCTTGAGAGTTATTATTCATGAATTGTTTCAGTTGTACACATTTAGAAATTGGGAAAGAAAAATCAACATTTTGGTTTTCCCTTCATTTTTCTGTGAGGAAGTTTATCAGTAATGAAATCTTTGATATTTTCTTTTTGATTAACTCTATGTCATTGTGAAATACCTCTGCAGGGGGTTTAGAAAGGTAATATTTTTCAACTCCTTTGGATTTTGAGCGAAATATTACATTTCCGATATTTGCAAAAAGCTTTATTTCTCTGAAGATAGGGATAACCTTTATCTCATAAACATACGACTGGAAGGACACACTGACCCATAAGCAGCTCACCTACTCAAGCCCTTATTAATAGTACCATTAGCGTATAGTATAAGTCGCATTTAGACCCACAGAAAAGCTACTTGCTTCTTGCTTCTCTGAGCAGGCTACGATGATATCCTGCAAAAAAGTCCATCTGGCTTCGGTCTTGACGGTCCTGGTGCTCGCGAAAAGCGCGCTCTCTGACGAGTACGTCCACGAGTTGAGGCACCGGTGGGTTGTCCGGGGAGTCCAGGTATTACGGTGACGATAGCTAGTTCATGAAAATCATCAAATTTGTCCAAAAGAAGGACTCGAGGTTTTTGGGGAATCAGGCGTTGTCGGTGGCTTTGTCTAAGGAGACTGATGTTGTTGAAGTTGATAGTGAAGGTTATTTGGATTTTTTTAATCGAAGGAATATTAATATACGATAAAATAGAAAAAACTCCAAAAATCAATATTTTGGTTTTCCTTTCATTTTCTGTAAAGAAGTTAAAAAAGTTGATCATTAATGGAATTTTCATGTTGATTAATTATATAGCGTTGAAGAATACCTCTTCAAGAGGTGGAAAAAAGGATTCTTCATTTCGAAATATAACATTTGCGATATTTGCACAAAAGCTCCATTTCTAAAAAGATAGGGGTTGTATCTCATTACATTATAACATTTGCATAAGAATATTTTCTCAAGGTGTTACTAATTCGATTGACGACAATGTTTGAAAAATTTCACTGAAAGTTTGTGTCAGTCCTACCGGTTCGGTTTTAGTAGTTATGATACTATTTTTTCCAATAAATTATGATTATATGGTTGTATGATCAAGAAATCTCAGGTTTGTTTATTTGCTTAGTGAACCGAAACGCTACTATTTTTTATTTTTATAATATTATTCCATTTATTTAATGAAATTAAAATTCGCAGCAATGTGAACGTGTTGTTATTTTGCGTTCTAATTAAAAATTGTTTTCGTTTTTCATGAGCTTCTTCTTTGTGGGTTGTAATAAAATTTGTTAGATGTTCTTATTGTCATTTTGAAACTAAGGAAATTTCATGTAATGAATTTCGTTGAGTCCTCCTGTGAATTTATATTTATCAAAAGAATGACTGGTGTTGACCCTATTTTAGGTTGCTTCAGTTGCTGAGTTGCCTTATTTTCGAATATTCTGCACAAGATTGTCTCGATTGAGTAGAAATCCGACTATATTCTCTCATTTTCGACTGAAAAGGAATTCACCCGAATTTTTCAAGTTGGATTCAGTGATGATAAGTCAAGAACAAAATGCAAGATGTTATCGACTAAATCTGCTAAGTAAAATGGGCCCAATAGTTTCTTCATGGCCACTACGAATTTATTAAAATTCTCCATTACTTTCGGAACTGATGCTCGACCTATTCATGTTTCGAACACCGTGCTAATTTCTGGATCCAACTTAAAGATTTTTAGATCTTTTCTTTCTGAAAAAATTATACGTTTAGGATACCTATACACCCAGATAGAATTGAATTTGAACAACACGAATCTTGTCTTATATCGAAAGTGAGACAAAATGCTTTACAGAATAATAGATTTCCTCATCTTAGATATAATCTCACTCGATCATGCACATCAATCTGATTAGCATTAGGTAGATTTTTAAATTCACAAACTCAATTTATAACCAAATTTATCAACAAATTTCATTATATACACTGTAGGCAATCTTTTTATTACTCGATCTTTTCAGCAAATGATGTAATGAATATTTTTGATTCGAAATTGAAAAATCGAGAAATGTCCCTTTATCGAAATCGAAGAAGGTATAATTTCACGAATAAAATTCATTGAAGACTTTTATTCTTTCTTCCGAAAGTCAGTGTTTATAGACGTACAGAATTTAAATCTGAATGTTATACTTTTTCATTCATTAACCTAATGAATTGGTATCTCATGTTGAAAAAATCTAAAAACATGAAGTTAAACCATGTGTCTTTCTTGATCCATTATATCTTCAGTTGTTGAATTTTTCAATTGATAACAGATAAGGTTGAATTTCCGTCCGAAATGACATTGTGAACATGTTCTAGTAAAGTAGTAAAATGTATCATTTTCTAGCGCCTGAGAAAAATGCCATGCGGAACATTTCATAGTATCTAACGATTTTTTAATAGTGTGCAGCTTCATTAAGATTCTCTCTTGCAGTAATACTTCACAACCAAAGTAGGGAACTGAATGGTAGTAGTTTAAGCGAAAATCTTGTGGGAAATAAAAATTCAGTTCAAGCGCCCAAATGCATAAATGATACTAAGATAAATGCAACTCTACACTAATAATCTGTGCGAATCTTATATGCACTGAACGATCATTTAGGTCATTTTCATTCTCATCTTTGAGGATTAATATCTATGGGCTCGGGTCATTAGTGAAATTCTTTACTGGAATTTTCCTAAATTAACAACTATTACGTACAACGTATTCTCATTCACTCATGATCCGGAAAGCGCATCTTGCTTAGTATTCATTGTTATTTAACAATAATTTTTTGCACTTTCGAATGAAAAAATAAATGGTGCAGAGCTCCAGAAAAACAAACATTCAAAAGATTAGTAAGAAATGTGCCGATATTGATAGATCAGCATATTCCCAAATATAGAGGGTTTTCCGAAAGAGGTGTTATTTTTATATTCAAAGAAAAATGCCATTTTTCAATTTAAATGACCGGATGTTAATTTCATTATAAAGAAGAAGCTATGCCGTTAATAGTGGAAAATAACATCAGGCGAATGACCACCACGACCATGCTTACAGGACCATATCCTTTTAATGAAATTTTCCATAACCAAATCGCAAAGTCGCTGCCCAATGTCTTCGATAGCCTCACGAATACCATCTTTGAGGTCTTGAATCGACGCAGGGCTATTGGCGTAGACCGAGGCGTAGACCTTCTCTTTCACGTGGCCCCCAAGGAAGAAGTCGCAAGGAGTTAAATCACAAGACCTCTTCGAGAGATAACTCGGTCCGGAAACTTTTCCCGCAAAAGATTAATAGTTTCGTTGCGTCTTGTTGAAAGTTAACGTTGTCCAGATCAATACTATTCAATTTCGGCTATAAAAAATTATAAACATCTCTTGACAGCGCAATCCATTCACCGTAACTGTTTCTCCAACTTCATTTTCGAAAAAGTAAGGTCCAATGACTCCGCCGGACCATAAACCGCACCAAACAGTCACACGTTGAGAATAGAGGAGCTTTTCAACAATTAACCTTGGGTTTTCCGAGCCCCAGATGCGACAATTTTGCTTGTTGACGAAACCACCGAGGTGGAAATGGGCCTCATCTTTCAAGATGATTTTTCGATGGAATTCCAGATCATTTTCATGCATTTCAACGACCCAATCAGCAAAGATACGACGTTGTTGATAATAATCGGCCGGCTTGAGTTCTTGTGTTAACTGAACTTTATAAGCCTTAAGACCTAAATCTTCAGGCAAAATACGGTGTAATGACCTTTGTGGAATACCTAATTCCAAAGAACGACGAGGAATGGACAAATCTGGGTTTTCTTTAACACTTTCGGCTACAGCAGCAATATTCTCGGCTGTTCTTGAGCGACGTGCACGGGTTTTATTCTTCACGTCACTAACTTGTCGCAACAGCTCGAATTTTTCCACCAATTTCTTTATTGCGGTAAGATAAGGTGCTTCACAACGATCCAAAAATGTTCGAGTCTAAATCGTCTCTGTCAAATATTCACCACTTTTATAGTGAATTTTAATAATTTCAAAGCGTTCTTGAAGCATGTATCGTTCCATTTTTATTAATGACGTAGTTTTTACTTGTCAAATGTCAAAAAATGACAGCTTCAAACGTGACATCTACCGAAATAGCGGGCAATTCAATTTATAAGTATCATTGTTGTTCACACTGTGTTATATAGGTTTCGATTATTTATTGAAGTTACCGCATATTCTGTAGAAGATATTCTTCTATTATCCTTTACCGCGTTTATTGATGGTTAATTCCTAAAGAGGTGGTGTGCCAATGTTCTGTTCAAGTGCTTCTAAATTTCGAATCGGAAGTGGTCTTATACGACTGAAGGATTCGAGGCCAAAATTATTTCTGTCTGGCCGTCCATCCGCAATCACTCAAACGAAAAAAGTTTGAAATTATCAAAGTGTGCTCAGTGTGGGATGGAAAAAGCTTATAGTCGAGTTCGACAATGAGCCAAATCAGTTGACTAGTACACGAATTATAATGATTTGAATAGGAACGAGCAAGAGACTAAAGATTATCAAGCACATATGGGGTTTCAGTTGTTTAACCCGTGAATCTTAAAGTTAGACATTTTCATCAGAACAATTTCCAATACAAAATGAGGAGTGACAAAAATAAACCTTCTATCAAGGTTTGACCAAATAACTTCTGCATGCACAGCTAATTTAAAAATGTTTGTCAGTGCTAATTACGAATTATTAGAACAAACTTATGAATAATTCGTGGTTAAATTAAATTCTGCCTGAGCGATGGTTCTCAACCGAGAAATAACTACTAATTCCACGGAAAGTATCGAGGTGGAAACATTGGTGCCAATTTCATATTTTATAAAAAATACATTCATAATTTTTTAATTATTATTTTTTTCAAATAATATTCCCACGAATAATTATGAAATGATCACTGATTCATTTCTTCTCAGGTCTTGTATACTGAACAGCTTTCATTTAAAGTATTTATTAGATTATGATGAAAAAGTGTTGTGAATGAACTATTTATATCTTCTGTTTCATCGATAGTGGGAGAGCTCTTGTCATGAGTTGACAAAGTTTTTGTTGCTTATGCATTCTCTACTCCCCTATCCAGTCTTGGACGTAATGGTTAACCTCAACTCCATTATATCTACTCATATGACCACATTATTCCATTTCACAGAACAGACATCTAATCTTACTTTTGTAATTATATAGGATGTTTCCTAATTGAATGTCAATATTTATGGGGATGACTTTTGGGCCCATTTTAAGAAAAAAACTTCATATGAACATATGTACTAAACGTCTTACCTTTCGAGTAACAGGGTGGTAAAGATTTCAAAAATGAATCATTTTTAATGGATATATACAATACCACTTCAGATATTTTAATGAAATTTGTCGTACATGTACTATAAATCAAGAGGCATTTTTTAATGTATCACTTTTTTTAATTTCACCACTGGCGTTCGTACGTAATTTGACATTCCTAATTTGACAGACATTGATGATACGCCACAGATTTTTCCTGAAATAAAAATTTCTCACCAAAGTTGATCTCTTGACTTTTGTCACTCCGATGCACGGTTTTCGATTAAAGAAATTATAACCTTTTTTCTGTAGGATCATAACAATATCGTTAATTCATAAATATGACAATATTACCATGCAGAATACAGATTTGATCTTTTTTTTATTTTAAGAGAAGTCTGTGGCGTGCCACTGACTTTCTAGAAAATATTTGGGGCTATGTTAATTGGGTTGTCACTGGTTAACTTTAACTACCCTGTAATTCAAAAGGTAAGACGTTTAGGACATATGTTCATATGAAGTTTTTTTTGTTGAAATAGGTCCACAAATCACCGCCATAAATATTGACATTCAATTAGGAAACACCCTGTATACTTAATTTTCAGATTCATCCAGTTCATTTTTTTTTCAGGTGAGATCGAAGGCAGAAGAAAAAAAGGTGGAAAGAAGAAGGAAATGCTGATTCCCCTGATTATGCTATTCAAGCTCTTCAAAATCAAAGTACTCGTATCACTGGTTCTTCTATCCGTTCTATTCATCAAGAAGACCATACTCCTAACAGCCATTTTCCTACCATCTGTGATCCAATCCATCAAAAACCACTGCAAAACGTCGTACCACGTGGTGCCGCACCACATCGAAGAAGAGCACCACGAGCACGATGTCTCAGGAGCCGGTTGGGGCTATGGCGGGTATGACACTGGCAATGAAGCGGAAAGGCGTAGACTGCTTTTGGCGCACTATAGGCGTGGACGGTAGTGATAGATTTTTAGTTTAGATAGGCGAATTTTTTTCATTTGTAATATACAGGAGTTGTGGAAAAAAATTCGTCTTGTTTACGGCACTGAAGATTAGAGTAGTAAGAGTACCTAGTTAGTGAATTAGAGTTTTAAAAATTAGGGCTAGTTAAACCACTTACTGATAACTGTAAGAGGTCTTTTAGAGATTTCTAGAAAACATAAAAAGTTTTCTAGAAATGCAGATTCCTCCCAGATTATATTTCAATCAATATCTTTTTAGAGAGTTTATTAGTTCTTTCTATCGATATTTTATTTCTTTTTCTATTCTCTTCTCTTGATTGTTAGTTCCTTTATGAATGTTATAAGGTGTCTTTGTATATATATAATTATTTCAATGAAATTTGATCGACACTAGATCAGCAAGAGGTTAAATTAGCTATAATTGAGAAATGTACAAAATTAGAACGAAGAAATCATCAGGAATCAAAAATATTCAAGAAATATATGAGAAGAAAAAAATCTACATTACAACAGAAATAGTACGTACTGCAACTGCCTTTGTAATCATAATATTACGAAGGCAGTTGCAGTACCAATTCTGGAAGAAATATTAAGAATAATAAAATCAATATAGGATAAGCAGACAATAATATTAATCGATTGAAATCAACCAATATTAAACTTATACTTCGGAGCTAATCTCGTCCTCACTCAAGATAAAATGCAAGTGGTATCAAACAAAGCACCTATCGATGGTCATTTCATCCTTTTTAGGACTCATCAGCACAGGATAGCTCTGAATGATACAAGGTATTTCTTAGAACTTACAGCGAAATGGCAATTTCTTTAAGGTATTATATATATATACCGAAGAAGCCATCTCCAGTTCCATACGAAAACCTTCTCCATATCATGAACCTTGAACGAATTAGCGGGATGTTTACCATTTGTCACATTGGCTGAAGCGTTCTTGCAGCATGTCGCAAATTTTACGTCTTCAGTTCACGACGCGGTGCTCTCAGGGTAACGTCAGTTGACACTGTAGTAAATAATAAGAAGAGGTTTAACTTGTAACATCGCCATGAATATCAATATGGTGAAAGCAGAGAATAATATTAATCGATTGAAATCAACCAATATTAAACTCATACTTCGGAGCTAATCTCGTTCTCGCTCAAGACAAAATGCAAGGAAGTCGTATCAAACAGAGCACCTATGGATGGCCATTTCGTCCTTATTAGGACTCATATGCACAGGATAGCTCTGAATGATACAAGTAAGTTCCAAGAAATACCTTGGCAATGATGATTTTTTTTAATTCATCCATAGTATAACTAACAACTATAATTCAACTGCAGTGACATAGATCAGATCAATATCTAATGGTTTGCAAATTTTTCTGACTTAAATCTCAAATATTGAGCGAATTAGAATCATTTTCGTAACACGCCAATTTGATCTAAAATTTCGAACAATCATTAATAACTCAAAAACCGTTAAGGATAGTAACAAGTAAGTTCCAAGAAATACCTTGTATCATTCAGAGCTATCCTGTGCTGATGAGTCCTAACAAGGACGAAATGACCATCCATAGGTGCTCTGTTTGATCCCATTTCCTTGCATTTTGTCTTGAGCGAGGACGAGATTAGCTACGAAGTATGATTTTAATATTGGTTGATTTCAATCGATTAATATTATTCTCTGCTTTCACTTTATTGATATTCATGGCGAAGTTACGCTCTTTTTATTAAGAATAATATTTCTTCCAAAATGACCTGAGAGAGTGTATGATTGCGTTATATATTCAATGATAAGTATTTCTTCTTCGGAAGTAGTTGTAATAGTTAAAAATAACCTGATGAAGTCATATGTGGTACTCTAAGTACTACGTATATGATTATAAACATTTCTGAAAGAAACTGGAGGAGTTGAAGTCTTTATATTTTCAATTGGCTTTTTTTGTTCATGATTATTACAACATAATAATATCCAATTCTGTTTTCAATTTCTTAGCAAGTTCTGGTTTCATATAATTTTTGTCTTTCCTTCTCAAATATGTCGATATATTTCAATTCACGTCTAGGGTTGTCTTATGAACCCGAATTGAGTTGGGAGTATGCATGGTTGAGCTATTTTCAAATGAAGATATAGGTATAGTACCTATAGGTTTTCTCCTTCAGAAATAATTGAAATGAGAAGAATATCATAATAAAATCGTATGTGGTACACGTAATTCCTTATCAATACTTCTGAAAAAAACTGAAAGTTTTTAAATTTATTCTTTAAAATTCACTTTCCAGAATATAAGCAATATTCAATTCTCCCATGTTTTAATTGGCTATTTTTAGTTTTGGGAAATTCTCCAGAAATATAATACTATAGATTAGGAACAATCTCTCCTTCCTCACTGTTAATTTCTTGAAGTTGTGCGAAACTTTTTGCTATATCTATTGATGTTTGTTCGGCTGCCCCCAAATTAGTTTTCGAAAATCTCCCATACCTGAGATCATTTCAGTATTTTTTGAATCGCTAGTAAAATTTCCTAGAAATGTATTCAAATCAGGTTGGTTTTATGTTTCGTTAGATACTTATGTTTGAAATCCGATCGAATTTTTGAAACAATTGAGAAATTATTGGTACAGTATTGGTTTGTCTGAGAGAAATGTGTTTTGATACATTATTTGCGAAGAAAATATTATGGAAAAGAATAATACATAGTTCTCCAAGAGAGTTCGTACGATTTAATATGATTTAAGCTACATTATAATAACGAAGTTCGCTAAACAAATTTCGACATTAATTACAGCATAATGATGACATATACATCATTAAAAATAATGAACTTCATTACAATTCACAATTAAAGTCTGAACAACTCAATTTACCTTATCTTGACGTTATGAGGTTAAATTTATAATCAAAAGTGAAAATATACTGAAGGAGAAAACTCATTAAAGTTAAAGGTATAGATACATATACAAATATTTGGAAGAATATGCTAAATATTTGTAGGTACATAATCAATTAAGTTTGTGGTTCGTTCGATCCTCATCATTAGTTTAATACTGATGTGTAATGAAAGAAAGTTTAGTTCATTGAAAATATTTAAATAAATTTGTAAATACAACATTCAAACTAGCAACACATTGTAAACAACACCTTCACTCAAACATATTTGCAGGAGCGAATTGGACGAAATCCCAACTAGAAGAACCAGAAGAAGAGCCGATTATCTCAAAACCGATGAACTCAGTTTGAATCTTAGTCATTATATAACTTCCATATGGAAAAAACTGAGACAGTTCTTTTTAGATATGGGAATATAGTAAGCCTATAATTTGATTGAATTCATTCAATTTAGATTTAAAAACTTGAATTGTTGAAGAAGGATGAAGGTTGAGAGAATAGAAAAGACTAGACATAGCTCATATAACAACAATAGATTTGTGAAAAGAATGAGATAATTCACAGAAAAAAACTAGATTTTCGCCTGAGATTTCTGCAATTCGATTTATTCTGTTCTTCTTAACAATATGAAACTACTACAACTGAAATTTCAAGTTCACTACTCCACAAATAAGGAAAGCTTCATCACATAATTTTATTCGAATACATTCGAAATCATGGCGATCAAGTTTATACACATACACACGAGTGTGTTCAAACGATTGACAATCCAGTCGAATTGTGCTTTTAGTAGGAAAGTTTTGGGGTAGTTTTGATTTATTTCATTTTTATGTTTTTTGGGGTGCTTAATCCGAATTTAAGGTTTGCTAACAAAATTTCGCGACGAAACATAGAAAAATTCAAAAAAAAGAATAAAAATCTCATTCTTGGTCACTTTTTTGCTTATTACTCGAAAAATATCAACTTTCCATGAAAAACCTTTCCATACAAAATGAAAGTACATAAAATTTCCTACAAATTGTGTTATCACAGCTTGTTCTGCAACAACCCGTTCTGGCTCAAATTATAGTTGAAAATAGGTATTTTCTATGACTCTAAACTAAACCGAATGAAAAAAAATTTAATATTTTGAGCCAGAACAGGTTGTCACAGATCAAGCTGTGGTAGTGAAATTTGTAGGAATTTTCATGTACTTTTTTTTGTATGGAAAAATTTTTCACGAAAAGTTGATAGTTTCCGAGTAATATGCAAAAAACTGACCAAGAATGAGATTTTTCATCTTCCTTTTGTATTTTTATGTTCCGTCGAAAAATTTTGTTAGCAAACCTCAGATTCGGATTCAGCACCCCAAAAAACATAAAAAATGGAAGATATCAAAACTAACCCGAAACTTTTCCGCTAGGGGTTCTTTTAAGCACAAATAAACTGTATTATGAGAGTATTTAATTTTTTAACGAATTTGTAATTTGAAAATATGTAGAAGATATCTAGATGAATTTGGTGAGAGTTTAGAACTCGATTTATCACAAGTGCAATACTTTTTGATGAAATGAAAAAAATCACCAGAAAATATTGGTCACTATGGTAGAAATTCTATACTGAAATAGTGTAAATACAATCTAGAAATTAGAAGGTTATTTAGAAAACGTAGAGTATGACATCTAGAAATTCCAGATAAAAGAAAAATAAAAACTTATTCTTTCAGGTATTAGGGGAATACGAACATCATTTTTAAAAAATATGTTTCTTCTATTCATAGCAAGAAACTTGTTTGAATTGTGCAGAATGATAGTATATCACACATATGGAAAACTTGAAAAATTGGAGGAATTTTTCCATAAAGTAGTAAAAATAAAATAATCTGAGACTGACAACTACTGTTGATTCGTTCTATGTAATATTATTTATGTATTTATTTATTTAATAATTTATTAAATGTAAGCTGTATCTGTTCTTGTTATTTTGTTATACATACCATACTTCATTTACCTCCTTCGAGAATTAATGAGATTGAAGCATTGATACTGAAGCTGATATGATATTCTCATATCTCCTTTCGAATCATTATTTGTTTGATTTTATAATAATATATTTATTATTTATTGATTCCTTAAGACATATAGAATGCTAGGATAAGTGAAATGAGAAAGAAGAAAATTAATAAAGCCCTGAGCAGGTGCTTTTGAGCGCTCATACATTGGTGGAGCAATGCAGCTAGTAACTCAGAATTTTGTATAGGACTTGAGATTGATACTGAATATATAAATGCAAAATCTCAGCACGATCGGAGTTTTTATTCTGGGAATTATTAGAAACTGAAATAAGTAAAAGCTTGACAATTAAAAATTCAAATTCTATGGTTCTGATGATGCGATCCTCTTGAAATTCTGCAAGAACATTCAGTATTTCAATCTTCATACACAAAATAAATTTTACTTGAATCGGATGTCTTGTTATGGAGCACCCTGTACGATAGGGCTGGTTAACAAGCTTAACAGAGGCATTTGGGAACGGAACTCGGAAAGTTATTGTGCTAACGGCCGGACAGCCGGAAGGACGACCCCACGGACCACGGTCAGAATTGAATTTGACCACGATTCATCATCAGGGAGTCCAACCCTATCGTTTGAGAAGATTTCGTCTCAAAATTCGAAAATAACAGACATTAAGGCAAAACGTTATAGCACTCTTTCGGTTCAACTAGATCGAGCGCTCAAAAAACAAAAATTAATTTTCCGAAAATTATTCTACAGTAACATTCTAGTCATCCAGGAATTCCTTAACACTATAATGAATCCATTTGATGTTTTTTTTTCATTATTTTTGGTGGAGTAAGCGTGAAAACTGAATAAAGTTACCATTAAGTGTTCATGTTCCTTGAAATAGACTAGAAATATAGAAATTTCATGTTGACGAAAGAAAAGTCTAAAAGAATTACGTGGATGTAGGGGAAAAATATATGCATAATTCTTTTTTGAACAACGAATACCCTTTTAGCATCAACAGAGTTGCCCCACAACAGAATATTGTGGTTCATATGACTATATACTAAACCAAGCTGTAGTAAACAGCAATGACATGAAAACTAATGGAAACTAATTGAAGAGAAAATCATTTTTGTTGAATTATACCAAATGAATAATTACATTTTCAATGGTTACATGCCTAAATGAGGTCTTCTTACTAGATTAATGGTATGTATAAGCATAATAACTAGTGTGAGCCTTTCATAAATAAAATATGAGAATTTTCGTACCAAATTCATAATCTATCGACTTCATCTTAATTACTGATTGATACTTGCAGGAAAGTGAACTTTTTGAAGATGTAAGTCAAGATAACGTTGTCGTCGGAGAGATTGTATTATGCGTGATATCATCCTCCCACAACATTCCTCACACATAAGATATAAAGATAACAACTTCAGGAAAAGCAACTTTGATTGGTTTCCAAGTAGCTGAATTGTGAATTTTGTTTCCGTAATCAGAATATCGGCCACACAGATCGGAAACCGGACATGGGTTAATCTCAACATCTTTTCATTTTCGATACAAAAAGAAATAGAAAAAATTTTCTAACGAAAAAATTTACCGGATCATTTAACTAGTTTGGAAATGGATTCACGAAATTGAAAAGATTCATATTGAAAGCAACTCAATCTTTTTCATTAGAACATGCTCTATATTTCTCTATTTTTGGGTAGATATGATATGCATAAACCGATATTTTTCCCTCCTTTTCGGATAATTGTAAAGTTTGAAAGACTTGAAATAAAATTACGGAAATGAGAAAAATATTGAATCATTCCAAAAATCTTTATATTGAACAATCTACTTTTCATTTCTTCAATGAACTTTCATCAAAAAATCATTATTGCTTTTAATGCAGTTTGCATGTCATTATTGTTGCTATAATTGGACAAATGAAGTTTTATTTAGTAGTTGTCACTGTATGAACATATAGATAGTAATTTCGTGAAATCATTCTCGAAAAATCATTTCGATATCGCACAGCTTCCGTGAATGAATCTTTTTGAGCGCTCGTTCTACTTAAACGAGTGCTATATCTTTTTGACCAAATGTCTGTAATTTTCGAATTTGGAGCCGAAAATGATCTCAAACGATGAGGTTCGACTCCCTGATGAAGAATCCGTGGTCAAACTCAATTCTGTCCGTGGGGCCGTCCGGCGCGGCGAACCGTCCGTCCGTTAGCACTATAACTTTCGAAGGCATTGCCCTAGAGACTTGAGATTTCAGAGTGAGTCGGGTTTCTAATGCTTCGGTTGAGTTCGTTAACCAGCCAAATTGTACAGGGTGTTCCATAAAATATGGCCATTCAAAATTTTTGTTCCTCAATATCTCAGACAAAACGAACCAATCGAAATGAAATGTTGCGGCTACATGCAAGATGCGTATAATAAGCCTAATGCAAAATTTCGTGGACATAGTGTTGAAAGAATTATAGAAAATTGTATTCTTCTATTGAAAAGAAGAATCTTTATATTTCCATTATAGGATATCCGATTCGAGTGGAATTTATTTTGTGAATGAAGATTGATATACTGAATTTCCACACAAAATTTTGTGACCATAGTTGGAATATTGAAAAGAAGAATCTGAATATTCGAATTTTTTTTTGTGAATCAAGACATATATTTAATATCTGAAGGATCGCATCATCAGTATTATTATTTATTTTTTACATATATGTATATTTCATTTTCTGGATGATTTCTAATATATAATTCCGATTGTGCTGAGATTCTTTATTTTAATATCTGTTATCAACCTCAAATCCCACATAAAATTACGAATTAATAGAATTATTGCTGCACCAATGAACGAAATCAGAATGAATACGCTGCTATTAAGCCACTAACCTCTCATGTCATCGAATCAAAGCTATGGGAGTGTCGAATAACCTCAATGAAGTACGCAAGAACAACAAGGTCTCTTTGGTCTGGGTTCCTCGCTACTCAGAAAATAAAGGATACGAAGAGGCTCAAAGATAAGGGACGAAAATAAACAAAATTCAAAAGACCGAAGGCTGTTAAGACCTTTGTCTAAGGTTAAGGCACCTGTAGCGAAGGCAAATTCAGAAATAACCTCATATCACAAGATAAATGTTGCATAGAAACATTTCAGTTTTTGGTTTTTTCCTTAATAACTGGCCCATATGATAATATTTTAACCAGGACGTTTACTAGTGAACCACTAGATGGCGCTCGCGAAGCCGTAGTCGCTTCGTTTCCATCTTTATTTCTCCTTAATCTTTGGAAGAGGCTAATACACTAGCCAGAAAGGAGCTCAAACGCCATTACTGTCCCAGAACCCTTCCGTGGTATAGGCAAATGTACCTATATCCTTCCATAAGTTCTTCCGGAAGTCCAAAACAGCAAATTTCAAAAATAATTTGAATCTCAGTAAAGTTACGCCTTCCCACTGGACAATGTCGTCTTAGGAAGCATATGCTCAGGATACACTCAACAAAAACCGATGATTGTAGTTCAATTCGATCGATTTTTTTCAATTGTAGGTAAGTTCTTCGTTAATCAATTATCAGTTTTGAATTCAAAAAACTTGGCGTACGTTATTTTACACAGGGTGAAACAACGTCTGTTTTTTCATCCTAACTTTGGAACCACCCCTGCTGTCTTCCAGTTGTTCTTAACAATTTAATTCTTCATTTATAACAATAGCTCAATTTTTGTTAAAGATATAGGGTTTTCTGTAAAACATTGAATTTTGCTAAGGCTAACAGTACTTCAACAAATTCAACCAAAATTCTGACCTAATGAAAATGAACTGAAAACAAAGTAAAAAACAAAATAAGATGTTTCTCGCCCAGATGCGAATAATAGGTGCGATTCGTATATTTTTGTTGAGGATACAGGGTTTTCAGAAAAACATAAAATTTCGCTAAGGGTACAACATACTACTTCAACAAATGCAACCTAAAATGCTGACCTATTGAAAACAAACGGAAAACTAAGTCAAAAACATAACGTGTTTTCCGCCCCTACTCAGATAACAGGTGGAATTCGTCTCGGTATGTCCTCATTAAGGTTTTGAATCAATTAGAGCATGATTCAGCTGCTGCAAATTTTCAAGAGTCGGTACGCGAGATCGAATTTTTGTGCCAAGAGTATCCAAACAAGCCCAATTGGGTTCAAACCTGGGCTTAGGGCAGACCAATTGAATTCTTGGATACTCCCTGGCAATCACTGCTGAATACTCCCTGGCAATCAAAGCCACGGTGCTCACTGTATCTTGAACAATAATTGAGCTTTTGTTACAAATGAAGAATTAAATTGTCAAGAAAGATGTGTCTTGATAATTAAATAAGAAATCACATGGTGGAACTACTGGAACACACCAGGAGTGGTTCTAAAGTTAGGGTAAAAAAACAAATTTTTTTCACCCTGTGAATTGAAATTCAAATTTATGATTGATTAGGATGAGCATACCTACATTTGAAAAAAAATTAATCGAATTTGAACAATAACATATTTATGAATGAACGAATTAAGGATTTTTTGAGAGGATCGATTATTTGCCGGTGGGTGTAGGTTCTGTGGAATTCTGTTCTAATTTCGAATTAAGTATTTATAAAAATAAAAATACAGTTTCAAATTGCCAGTCAACACTTTATTGAACAATAAAATAAATAAGTAACGAAATCAAATCAACTTATACAACATATAAAAAATTCAACATTCAATCAGTTCATGGGTCAGCGATAGACATTTGTTTCTTAGTTCTACTCTTCGTGTTCTTCGTACCAGTCTTACGACCAGATTTCGAAGGACTTTGCATCAGTCTAGATAAGCCACCTTGGCATCCATTGCAGCTACAAACGGAAGGCACGTCAATGTGCTTGTCGTATTTAAAACCATCATCACAGTCCATTGGAACAACAATCTTCGTGTATTGCAGTGCTTGACAGCATGTACATACAGACGTATGTTGTGCAAGTTCTGAAAAATGGAAACATTGGATCTTGTTTGAATTACTTGAGTAAGAAAATTCTGAACCTAATGACCAATTAATTTTAGAATCATCAAGCTCTAAGTAGATAATCTATTTTTATTTGGGCATCGTTCTATATTGATTTTGAGCTGAAAATGGTCTGAAACGATAGGGTAAGACTCCCTGATGACCAGTGGCGTCGATTATGGGGGGCTAAGAGGTGCGGCCGCACCACCATTTTTTTAGGAATATGAAATTGAACTAACATAAAGCAATTTCTTACAATGCCATTTTCAGTTTTAGATTTCGCTTTGCCTCCCCAGTTCTTACGGCCCATTCGCCGCCACTGTTAATGACGAATTCGTGGTCAAATTAAATTCTGTCTGTGCTGGGGCCGTCCGTTAGTTAGCACAATAATATTCGAAGGGATTGTCCTAGAGACTTGAGATTTTCAGAGTAAGTTCGGAGTTCGATTCCAAAATGCCGTGGTTGAGTTCGTTTACCAGCCAAATCTTAGAGGGTATTCCAAAAAATATGTCCATTCAAAATTGTTGTTCCTCAATATTTCAGACAAAAAAACCCACCACCACATGATATATGCTCATAATAAGACTGATTCAAAATTTTGTGGCCATAGTGTTAAAAAAACCAAAGAAAATTCAGTTGGAATATTGAAAAGAATAATCTTTAAATTTCCATGACAAGATATCCGATTCTAATGAGATTTTTTTATGAATAAAAATTGATATACTGAATGTTCATGCAAAATTTCAAGAGGATCGCATCATCAGAACCATAGAATTATTTTTTTTAATTATGGTTTTTTTACATATTTCATTTTTTGAAATATTTCCAGAAAATTATTGAGATCATGGTGAGATTTTGCTTCCATGTACGTTGTATGAGACTCAAGTCCTATAAAAAATTTTGAAGTAATACCATTATTGCCCCATCAATGAACGAGCTCAGGGCATTCCCTGAAATTTTCACTTTTGCATTACAAAGGTTATTTATACAGAATACGGGACCTCGCCATATTATAATACGCTTCAATGTCAAAATCTCGAACGCATTCAATATTATAGATCACATTTTGATATAAAGCTTTGATTGACTTACTCGAATCGAATAATGTTGAAGATTCGCAAGTACCAACACACTGGGTCAGGTTCGTGATTGGCTCCTTGTTCTCACATACTCCATGCAAAATATTTTCAGTCTTCACCAGGGATATTGTTTCCTCCAATGGTATATTCTCCAGATTACAATTACCTATAAAAATTATTAATTCAGTAGTCGTCTTTGAAATCATATATTAACATTAATTTTCCGAAGGAAAATTTCACCATGAGTATTCAAATTCCGATAACAAGATTATTCAATATTGAGTTAAACTTGTGGCTTGATCACAAATATACCTATATGTATGCGAAAAATCTGAGGCAAGTAAGTCATCAACAAATAATATCAGCACCTTCTTTCTGGTAGTGGGCCTGACATTTTGGAATTGATTATATCCGTCTACCACACAATGTTCGTTAATGAAAGTAGGTACAAAGCGGTATTATGTTATAAACAAAATTTGTATTCCAGCTACAATTTCCCCTCACTCGAAAATATTACGAATAAAGATCAGGTCATCTTCCATTTGTACCTTAACTCAATAGAATAATATAAAGTATATTTTAGAGCTCGTTTTACTTAAACAAGTGCTATATCGTTTTGCCCAAATGTATGTAATTTTTCAATTTTGAGCCGAAAATGGTCTCAAATGATACGGTTCGACACCCTGATGACGAATCCGTAGTCAAATTCAATCTTGTCTGTGGGTCCCTTAGGTTCGTTAACCAGCCAAATCTTACACGGTGTTCCATACAATATGGCCATTCAAAATTTTCGTTCCTCAGACTGGGAGTGAAAACCTATAAAGTTTCTAAGAAATGCAGAATCTTCCCAGAATATAAAATAAATAACTGTATTTAGGGTAATTCACCTAAGTCCTTGATTTCGTTTTTTCCAGAATATATTTCAATCGATATCTGAAAAAACGAAATCAATCGAAATAAAATTTTCCGGCCACATGCTTAATGCTCATAATAAGTCTCACGTAAAATTTTGTGGCCATAGTATTAATAGCACCATATTATACAGGGTGTTTCCTAAACATGCGGAAAAAGTTCAGGAGGTTGTTCCTTGGACTATTTTAAGCATGTTTTGTCCTTTGATGATTTTTGAAAAACCTCTTCGTTTCGAAGATACAGGGCGAACAACATTTTCATTTTTTTAAAATTAATAATAGTTTAAATAAAAATGCGTATCGCATTGTGTTTACTAAGTAGGTACAATTTATTTTTAAATTTGTTTAACAACATTCCAATTACTAAAAACGGCCAGTTTTTTGACTTAAAATTGATAAGTTCAGATGGTAAAGGAATACAGATTAAATTAATAAGAAATGATCCTGGTGTTTTTGAAAGGGTTCGGCAGTCAATGAGGAGAAGATTGGATGCTTGTATGCTGGCTAGAGGTGGTCATTTTCAACAGTTTTTGTAGGTTAAGTTAAATTTTCATGTAATTTTTCATAATAAAATGTTATTATCTAAAATTTTGTTTCCCCTGTATCATCAAAGGACAAAATATTTTTAGAATAGTCCAAGGAACAATCCCCTGAATTTTTGCCGCATGTTTAGGAAACACCCTGTATATGTATATACTAAATGTAAAATTTCAAGAAGATTGCAATTTTTTGATAATTGATTTTTTACATATTTAATTTTTTCAATAATTTTCAGAATATAATTCCGTTCTTGCTGAGATTTTGCATTCGTGGACTTCATGAATCTCAAGTCATATACCAAATTTTGAGGTAATAGCATTATTGCTCCACAATAAACGAGCGCTCAAAAGCATCTGCTTAGGGCTTTTCTTAAAGTCTTATAAATGATTTGCGACAACAATTTCGGCATTATTATGCGAAAAATGGCCTCTTTTCCATTGGCACGCGAATGATCTTCGCCACAAATCATGTACGGAATGTTTGAGAAATTCCTCATCGTTACTGTAATTAGCGACCGTTTCCGATTGCAGATGCACATTCACTTACTGCATTAAATTATCGCTGACTGTATACTTTTTGTGGATATGATATGTCTTCGAAGTAACTCCTACTTATAATTGGAGCATCAACTCAATGATGTTATCAGAAAACCAAATTTGATTCCTCATGTGCATTTTCTAAAGCAATATAGGTACAACTTAAAATATAATATTTTCTTCAACCACCTTCTTCAGATAGATCCCCTGAATACTTACGTTGCTCAGAACTGGTGAGATTACATTTCTGACAACATCCATCGGTATAAATATGGTCCAAAGGACAATCTGTCAAGCTTGGACATTGTACCGTGAGAGCTGTCACAATAGGACGATCATTATCCTTCTCGCAGGTGAAGTTTGTGCAACCATCTGGAGATGGCCAAGATTCGCCAGGTTTCTTCAGTTCTCCATTTATCACGCAAGCTACTGGTACACACGTTCCGCAGCAGGAATCTGAAGATGGTCTGTACTCAGAACCCTATAAAATAATGATGTTAAAATCAACAATGCAAACAAACATCATACTTAGGAGCTAATCTCGTCAACGTTCAGAAAACATACAAAGACGGAATATCATCCAGAGATAGCTTTTTCACTGCTCTGAATGATAGAGACATTCAAGAACCTTTTATTTAGATCTGGCACATTGCTCCAGGTATTATTTGTACTACACTGCGCAAAAAAATTAACGCACATTATGGAAATCTCAAATTTATTCTACAACTGAAGGTGTTCTCAATGATAAATATTTCTATCAGAATTATGTATGTATATGTTATCCACTTGCAACGTTTTTCTCCAATACAGATAGATGTTTTTTCCCAGCAGGATAAAAAAGATGAGAGCCAATACATTCAAAATCTGACGAATGTTTTGGCTCCATTCTGAAATCAGTTGTTCTCGATCAATTCTAGTGATCAATAGTTTTTCTTTCGTTTGATTTTCTACACTCGATGGCTATGCAACGCGAAACACGCAATTTGATCCAAGAGGAATGTGCCCAAGCGGTAGTTTCGCGAGAAGAAGGGTGGGCATACACAAGATGAAGAAGAAAGGTTTGGAGTTTCCCATACAAGTGTGTCCAGAATGTTGCAGCGATTCAGGGAGACAGGCATGAATGTCCGAAGACCAGGACAGGGTAGACCACGGGTAAAAACTGCCATTCAAGAACGTAACTTGAGAGTTTCTTCGTTGAGACAACGGTTTGCAATCGCTCGCCCCCTTCAAAATCAGCTTGAGCAAACTCATGGGGTGCAAATTAGCACTCAGACAATAAGAAATCGCCTCAGAGAATATGATTTAAGGCCTCGTGTCGCGGCAAGAGGCCCAGCTCTTACCCCAGCCCATCGAAGGGCGCGTTTGGATTTTGCGAGAGAGCATATCCATAGGGAATAGGCTGATTGTGAAAGAGTTCTCTTCACAAATGAATCTAGATTCTGCCTCTCCCATTGTGATCGACGTTCCCTTGTATACAGACGTCCATATGAAAGATATGCTCAGTGCAATTTCCTGAATACTACTGGTTTCGGGGAGGATCGATTATGTTATGGGGTGGAATATCTTTAACTGCTCGCACAGACCAAGTAGTCGTTGATAATGGAGCTTTAAATTCTGATAGGTATATAAGAAACATTCTTGAAGAGCATGTAGTGCCATTTGCCCCATACATTGGTGAAAATTTCTTTTTTATGGACGATAATGCCAGACCCCCACGTGGGCGCATCATTCAGGAGTACCTTGAAGAGGTTGAAGTCTCTCGAATAGAATGGCCAGCCAGAAGTCCAGATCTCAATCCGATTGAGCGATTCTGTTGTTTCTTCTTCAACTTTGTTCAAGGCGAATGAATAAAATCTTTTCTGTTCTAAATTCCTGTAGAATACAGACAATACAGCAACCAACGCAAAAAATTCAATAAGATTGTTATATATTTACCTCTTCACAGTTCACATTACAATTCTGGATTAAGTCTTGCTTCACCACGTTACCTTGGTCATTTCTGGTACATGTGATATTCTTGCAAAGGTCTTCTGTCGGCCATATTTGACCAATCTGAAATCAAGGATGTTGTATAGTAGACATTTTATTGGTATTTCAATACAATACACTTTATCTCCAATGCATACCTGGTACGTTTCGTTTCCTACTTTACATGCCACTTCTTGGTATTTGGGACAGCACTCACCAGGGACTGAAATTGCCTTTATCACGAATTCCTTCTGAATATTTTCTGATGGAGGTTGGCAAATAGTTCGCTCTGTGACCACCTGGATCTGAAAGAACAAATGAATTAGATTTTCGAAATACTAAAACGAAGTAGGTATATGGAACAACCATTTCAAGAATTTTTGTATGTTTGACCTATGATCAACCTGTAGGTGACTAACTTATCATCACCTGTGTCATGACTGTCATTCAGCTCAAATTGTTATATTTTTCTGTTTCAGACTAGTATATTGCTCTTAATATGAATTGCCTTATGGGCAAAAAAATAGAGAAAACTTCTATGCAAAGGAGTTGTTCATGGAACATTATAAAGGGTTTTCAAATAAAAGTTATTTTGAATAGCCCTCTATTTCGGTAGATGTCACGCTTGAAGCGAAAGTCGAATTTTGGCGAGCTGTGGTTACATGTAACTATCTAACTATCACGTGATGATTTGACAGAAAATACGTGTATTAACTGTCAACTATGTAACTATGGTAAGCTGTGGTAAGCTGTAGTTACATCGCCAAAATTTGACTTAACATTTTTTGAAATTTGACAAGTAGAAACTACGCCATTGATAAAGATGGAACGATACACGCTTCAAGAACGCATTGAAATTATTTAAATTCACTATAAAAATGATGAAAATTTGGTAGGAACGGTTCGTAAAACTCGAACATTTTTGGGTCGTCGTGAAGCACCTTGTCGGACCGCAATAAAGAAATTGGTGCAAAAATTCGAGCTGTTAGGACAAGTTAGTGATGTGAAGAATAAAACCCGTGCACGTCGCTCAAGAACAGCCGAGAATATTGTTGCTGTAGCAGAGAGTGTAGAAGAAAACCCAGGTTTGTCTATTCCTTGTCGTTCTTTGGTATTAGGCATTTCACAAACGTCAATACACCGTATATTGCATAAATATTTTGGTCTTAAGGCTTATAAAGTTCAGTTGACACAAGAACTCAAGCCGGCGGATCATCAACAACATCGTGTCTTTGCTGATGAGGCTTATTTCCACCTCGGTGGCTTTGTCAACAAGCAAAATTGTCTCATCTGGGCTTCGGAAAACCCAAGAGTTATTGTTGAAACGCCGCTCTATCCTCAACGTGTGACTGTTTGGTGCGGTTTATGGTCTGGCCGACTCATTGGACCTTACTTCTTGAAAATGAGGCTGGAGCAACAGTTACGGTGAATGGATTACGCTATCGATAGATGATTAATTATGTTCATGGCCGAAATTGGATAGTATTGATCTGACTTCGCTACATGCCACACATGCAACGAAACCATTGGTCTTTTGCGGAAAAAGTTTCCGGACCGTGTTATCTCTCGAAGAGGTGATCAAAATTGGCCACCGAGATCTTTTGATTTCACACCTTGCGACTTCTGCCTTTGCGGCCACGTGAAAGAGAAGGTCTACGCCAATAGCCCAGCGTCGATTCAAAACCTCTAATATGGAATTCGTGAGGCTATCGAGGACATAGGGCAGCCACTTTGCGATTTGGTTATGGAAAATTTCATAAAAAGGATATGTTCCTGTAAGCGTGGTCGTGTTGGTCATTTGCCAGATGTTATTTTCCACTATTAACGGCATAGCTTTTTCTTCATAATGAAATAAACATCCGATCATTTATATTGAAAAATGGCATTTTTCTTTAAATATCAAAATAACACCACTTATTGGAAAACCCTCATATAAAAGTAATATATTGAGATGCAGAGAACATCTATCTCGAAAGGCTCGACTGAGACAAGCTGATATTATTCGAAATGATACTGACTTCTCCAGAATATCCTCAGAACCTAAATTCTAATTGCATTTGAAGATGGAATAAAAGAATCAAAACATAATGTGTGCCTCCCACTTACTCCACTCGAATTGCTGCATTTGTATTTATCACAATGATCATCTGACTGCCATTCTTGACCGATCTCCCAGAGGGTACCATTGACCACGCATTGAGACTGTTTGCAGCTGCCACAGCATTTCTCTTCATCAAGTGATGCAGGTTCGTAATCGAATCCTAAAGGACAAGTTGTGTTGCATGACGTCACGTACTCCTTGACGTTCAAAGCTTCGTTATCTTTGATGCATTCGAATTTGCGACAGTAGTTGTTGTTTTCAATCCAAGTTTCTCCAATTCCGTATGTTTGGTTATTCGCTCTACATGCGACCGGCACAGATTTGTTACAACATTCTCCTGGAACTGGAGTGGTTTCTACCACGAAACGTTTCAGAATGTCTTCTGGTACTGGTAAGCACACAGTATCTGTTGAGGATATTTGTATCTGAAATAGAAAACCATGTCAGATGAAATTGAAAAAATGACGAAGAAAATGTCTACTCAATTTTGCACTCTATTATAATGGGTTTTTTCGAAAAATGCATAGTCCGAAACTTGGAAAGAAACTATCAAGGGTGTGACATAGTCATATCAATTCTGATAGTCAAAGTGATTTTGAAGCACTGATCTTCTTGAAACCCTCTCAGATATTAAAGTTTATTTAGGGCTCTTGAACTGGAGGGTGAGCTGTAAGTAGCAGTTACGATAAACATCCCTGATGGAGGACACAATAGGCGTTTTCGTATACTTACTAGGGTTAACTCGATCCCTAACCTTCGCGTTCGTTTACCTAACCCGATCATCCAACCCGTGTTCGGAAAGTACGGTGCTATTTACTCGATCACTGATTCAAGTTGATCTATCGTAACCTACACGAGAGCCGCATGCGCACTGCAGACAGTTTTGTATTTGAAAAAGGCGGGAATAAGTCTTCTACTCTTTCTTAGTAATTCATATATTCTATTCCTAAGAATCATGGAAAGAGAAGAGAATTTGGCTTAGTGTAAAATGTGTGATTCCATAAGCCGAGGAAATAATGTGAAACAACGTCTTCATAACTTTGTATGCAGATCTTTCTGCGTTAAAGCTAAAGCGTTCTCTACTTCTTTAACATAGGTACCTACTCAAAGATCCAAGCAAAGCTAGAGACAATCAGTGAATAAACTTGAACTGAAAATATAAATTTTCTACTTCTTCAACAAAGGTACTCAAAAATGACATTGAACATAGAAGACACACCATAAATTATAAGACATATTTTACAAAATCCAATAAATGCAAGCAAAGCTATCCGATAATAAACTGGTACTGAAAAAATAAATCCCTAAAATATTTGGTTATGTTATCGATACGGCTGTCACTTCGAATCCTAAACCTGATGTGTTCGTAAACTTAGAACCCGGGTCCGTCACGTGACCCAATGAATCGAGTTAGTAACCCTGAGTAAGTTTCCAAAAACGCCTAATATATCTTAAGATCGCAGTGCAATTCAACTCCCTCAATAATCTACAATCTACAATCTTAAGAATTTCATTCTCCACGAATAAAATGAAATATACTCACCACGCCGCTAGAATTCTGACATTTAAATTTGTGACAGTTATCAGCAGAAGACCACTGTTCACCAACTTCACGAATGGTACCGTTTATGATACAGGCTGATTGCTCGCATTTTCCACAGCAAGTTTTATCACCAGGTGATGCTTCAATATACTCATAACCAGCTGCACAGGTCGTGTTACACAGGGTGATAGTCACAGATATCGCTATTCCTTGATCTATATTCTCACACTTGTATTTCTTACAGTAATCTGTTCCTTCGGTCCATGTTTCACCCGGTTGATGAACGCTGCCATCAATTCCTTTACAAGCAACCAGCTCTGTCTTATTGCAGCACTCTCCAGGAACTTTTTCTGTCTTGACTACGTAGTTCTCTAGCGTGTCTTTGGGTAGTTCCTTGCATGTCGTTACCTCTTTCTCCACTTGGATCTGAAAAATCGAATCAAATATTCATTTCACCCCTTCATTAAAAAACTGTATTAAAATTCAATATTATCAATAGAAAGAAATAAAGGTACCAAACAGTCTTTTTCATAGGATTTCATAGATTCATGTGAAAATGTAGTAAAAAGAAATTCATTTCCACTGGAACTACAAGTATAGAAACCAGGAGGAGACTAAATATTTCTTCAATTTCAATGAATCCTTTCAGAAACTATTCGAAACAATAATATCAATGAACACAGATAAGATTTAGAAAAATTTGAACCTGAATGGAGCAACATTTAAAGCACGTACAAATGAAGAAAAAAGATTAAACTTCAAGAAATAACCAATCTCAGCATCACAACTTTATATTTGAGCTAGATAAAATTAAACTCCATTTTCAAACAATTGAGATGAAAAAACTAGAAAGGAAGAACAACAATGCTAATTAGGTACATGTGAATGACTCTTGGACCTTCGAAGCGTCAAATATACTTCTACCTAAAAAGTGAAAGAGAGGAACGGAAACGGGAATACACCGACTATAACCTCAAAAAAATACCGCAAAATGGTATACAGATGATCCCAAAACCTCTGCAGGAGCTGGCGCTGGGATATACGGCTCAAGTAACATGTGTGCACTGTCGCTGGGCTCCTATATGAGCGTCTTTCAAGAGGAAATCTTAGCTATTGAAAGATGTCTAGGTATAAATCTAGGAAGAAACTATCAAAAGTGCGATATAGCCATATAATAAGATAGTCAAGCTGCTTTTAAAGCAGTGAGCTCTACCCAAAGATGATATGGGGGTGCCGGAACAAACTCAATGAGGTAGGCAAGAAAAATAAGGTTCTTTTAATCTGGTTTTCTGGCCATTCGGGAATGAAAGGAAACGAAGAGGCCAATACACTTGCCAAAGAGGGCGCACGAATGTCACTCATTGGCCCAGAACCCTTTTGTGGCATCGGTAAATGTACCTATAAGAACGAGTTGCTGGAGAAGGAGAAAGCCGAGAGGGAGAAAAACTCTGGCGGAATCTCCCAGGGATGAATCATTCCACTGAGTTCCTTCAGAACTTTAAAACAGCAAGATCCAAAAGATATCTGGATCTTGGTAAGAAACAATTACATCTCCTCACTGGCTTTCTTACAGGACACTGTTGCCTCAGGAAGCACCGGTTGAGGATAGGATTATCGGATACTGACGAGTATAGGTCAGTATGCTATGGGGAGGAGAAAGAAACCCCCATTCACCTAGTCACGGAAAGCTTTGGCATTGTGAGCCTAAGGAGAGAATGCCTTCGGCGAGAAAGAGTGAGGAACTAGCCTCGTTGAAGCCTTCACAGATATTGGATTTCATCAGATCTCTGGAGCTGTGAAGGGAGTGATCAGAACAGCTCTATTAGGGGACACAATAGAGGTTGAGGTCACGGAGAACTGTAATCCCTTCTTGAACTATAACTATAACTACCCCAAAGATCATAGTGATATTTAACGTAAATGGATCCAAAGAAAGTCTTGAGTATGAACCAAGCTTACGCATCGGACAAAGATCATAAAAAACAAAAACAAACGACTTCCAAACAGTAGAGCGCACTAACCCTAATAGTAGGTAAAAATCAAAAAATGAAGTCCTTGAATATAAAATATGAAAAACAAACTCACCGATCCATCGACATTCTTGCAACTGAACTTGGTGCAATAGTCCTTAGAACTCCAAATTTCGCCAATCGTTTTGATCTGCCCATCAATAATGCAAGATGTCTGTATGCAGCTTCCACAACATTTGTCACTTGAAGAATCTTCTGGTTTGTACGTAAAACCTAAGGGGCATGTCGTATTACAAGTTGTTATGAAGTCGACGATAGCTAACTTCTTGCTATCAAGCCTGGAACATTTGAAGTTTTTGCATGGGTTGTCCTTTGAGATCCAGGTCTCATCGACTTGGTAGACTTGATCTTCTACTTTGCACGCAACGATGTCAGTTCTTTCACAGCATTCTTTGTCAACTTTAGTGATGTTCACCACGTAGTTCTTCAAAATTTCTGGAGATATTTCTGGGCAGGTAGTTTGATCTGCTTCGACTTGTACCTGTAAGACAAAATTTTAAGGATTTATCCCGAAGTACATACGAGGGCAATTTAAATATAAACGAGAATTTTCGATTTTCAGGCACAATAGTGGGAGGGAGAACATTCCTGATTTTTTTTGTTGTTGGGTAGGTTTATCAGGTGTAAGGGAAGCTCGTCGGATTGCCTCATCGAACCTCTCGGTGTCCACTGTGACGATGTTTGAGCAAGAGGTTCCTCCGTCAATTGAGCAACGTATTGTTCTCTCCACTCCTTACTCGCTTGTTTAGACTCATGTTTCATCACAGGTGATAATGTGAGTGAGAAATTGGTGCAAGAAGACGCCCACACACCTGAAAACGATGCAATTTTTGGTCAGCTGTGAGAAGGCGAGGAAACCACCTGGCGCAACCCTTACGGTACCCTTCCTCTTCTGTGAGTATGGAGGGTGCTCCCATAAATTATCCCGACCTAACTTGCAATTTCAGAAGTGGTTCGACGTCTGTCGTATTCAATAAGCTGTCTAGCAGTACTGATGTTGTTCGCTGCGGTCATGGCTCTCATTTTCAACACAATCACGACCCTCCACGAACTGTTAATGCCATGCAAACCTTCTGGCTTGCGACAGTGTCTCTTCTCCGAACATGGGCAGTCAATCTCCTCAAGATTTTGGCCAGTTTTGCGCCTTCTGCGGCGAGAAACTTGATTACAACACTTTGCGCAATTGACGGAGGAACCTCTTGTTCAAACATCGTCAGAGTGGACATCGAGAGGGTCGATGAGGCAATCCGACATGCTTCCCTTAGTCCTGACAAACCTACCCAACAAAAAAAATCAGGAATGTTCTCCCCCCACTATTGTGCCTGAAAATCGAAAAGTCTCGTTAATATTTTAATTGCCCTCGTATATTAAGTTTTTAGTTCAGTAATTTGGTTGTATGCTTACATTGCCTTCGGTAATCGAACACTTATAGTTGATACAGTAATCCGGTGATTTCCATTCTTCTCCCTCTCTACGAATAGTATCATTGATCACGCACGCCACTGGTTTGCAGCTTCCACAGCAAGTCTTCGATTCAGGTGTAGCAGGCTCGTACTCGAAGCCCAAATTGCAATCTGTAAGGCATTTGGTCACGTGGACTTCCTTGGTGATGTCACCTTCCGTGTTGTTCGCACATTTATGGGTTGTGCAATAGTCTTCTCCTTCAAACCACTCTTCTCCAAGATCAAAGGTCTTGCCGTTGGCTTTGCAGGCAGTTCTGACGAATTTGGAACAGCATTGATTGTAGACAGGTTGTGATTTCAATACAAAATCGACGTTATCAGCAGATTTTTCCATACTTGGACATTGCTTTTCTGTACAAACTGACTGGAAATCACCCGTTGGTGATACTTGGCATATGCATGTGTGGCAAGGACCATCGTTCCAAGTCTCATTAATCTGCGAATAAAAGAAACGTGTTAAATCTCATCAAAATGAAGCAGTGAGTAAAAATAATAAAAAAAACAATAGGATCACAACAGGACAAATGAATCCAATCGTATCAAGGGTAATCAATCAGCTCCTGAAGGGTTTTCCAATGAGAGGTGTTGTTTTAAATAGCCCGCTATTTCAGTGGATGTCATTTTTTTACATTTGACAAGTATAAACTACACCATTAATGAAAATGGAACGATACACGCTTCAAGAACGAATTGGAATCATTAAAATTCATTATTAAAATGGTGAAAATTTGGGAGAGACGGTTCGTAAAACTCTAACATTTTGGGTCGTCGTGAAGCACCTTGTCGGACCGCAATATAGTAATTGGTACAAAAATTCAAGCTGCTGGGACAAGTAAATGACGTAAAGAATACAACCCGTGCACGTCGCTCAAGAACAGCCCGACTATTGCTGCTATAGCCAAAAGTGCTGAAGAAAACCCAGGTTTGTCCAATCCTCGTAATTCATTGGAATTAGGCATTCCACAAACGTCATTACACCGTATTTCGCAAACTGTTTTGGGTCTTAAGGCTTATAAAGTTCAGTTAGCACAAGAAGTCAAGCCGGCCGATCATCAACAACGTCATGTCTTTGCTGATTGGGTCGTTGAAATGCAATATTTCGAAGAGGTGATCACACTTGGCCATCGAGATCTTGTGATTTGACACCTTGCGACTTCTTTCTCTGGGGCCACGTGAAAGAGAATGTCTACGCCAATAGCTCAGCATCGATTCAAGACCTCAAAGATGGAATTCATGAGGCTATCGAGGACACAGGGCAGCCACTTTGCGATTTGGTTATGGAAAATTTCATTAAAAGGATATGGTCCTGTAAGCGTGGTCGTGGTGGTCATTTGCCTGATGTTATTTTCCACAATTAACGGCATAGCCTTCTTCTTTATAATGAAATAAAAATCCGATTATTTATATTGAAAAATGTCATTTTTCTTTGAATATCAAAATAACAGCTCTTATTGGCAAACCCTTTATAAGAGGTCCTTCTTTCTTGGAAAATCAAGAAAAGGGAGTTTATTGAATAAGAGTCCAACAGCTTCAGCTTCAGCTTTAGTAAGTACAGCGCAGCTGTCAGGATAAACTGAAACAGTTCTCCTCTGCCTGCAGTAAAACAAATAAGGAATCTAGTTGAGTATCTACAGCTCAGCTATGAGTGATTTTTAAAAATTGAGATTCAAAGAACTTACATTTTTCAAAGATTTTTGCTTCTCATCAATTGTTCGTGGACGTTCTCCACCTTCCTTTGCAGCAATGAAAGAATTCTCAAAAATACATTTATCAGGAGGCGGCACACATGTATACGTAGGGCAACACTTGTTGGAATCCTTCTCCGTCTTCACTTCATAGAATTCCTGACATGTTGGTGGAGTTGCACAAGTTTCTGGCTTACAAATCATTTGGATCTTCGGGCAGCAATCACTTTCGTCGATTACTTTAACCATGCCATTTTCAATAGGTTCAGGTGTGGTTACATCGATTGATTTGCATTGGTCTCTTGGAATGCACTCACAAATGTTTTGGTAACATCCATCGTCTTTTTTGTACAGTTTAGCGATTTTGTCTTCTCCACATGTGACTGGTTGAGGAGTTGGGCAGGTAGGTGCTTGAGTTGTTGTTGATACAGGGACTGAAAGTGTGAACAATATATAGTTATTATTTCCCTTTTTTAGTTTTACTGTTAGGCAAGAATTTTTTCAAAAACAATTTTCTCCTGACAAATAAGTGCAAATATGTAGTTGAGTTTCAGGAAAACTGACTATCGAATGACTGAATAATGTATAAATGAATAAGTATATAAATGAATAAAAAATTAATGAATAGATGCGAGTGAATGAACAAATTCAAATGAGTTTAGGGAGTTGAAAATCCATCTACCCTTTGATCGTGAATGAAAGGTATGAATTTAGTGACAGCAGAGAATTGTTATTAATCGATTGAAATCAACCAATATTAATAATAATAATGATAAAAGGGTTTATTCAGGAACTACAGAAAAAAACCCTTAAATACTGTATAGTTAATAATAACATAATAACTGTGCATATTCAATATTAATCTCATAATTCGGAGCTAATCTCATCCTAGTTCAAGACAAAATGCAAGGAAGTGGTATCAAAAACAGAGCAGCTATGGATGGTCATTTCGCCCTTATTAGAAATCAACAGCACAGATAGCTCTGAATGATACAAGGTATTTCATGGAACTTACAGCGAAATAGCATCTTCTTTGAGGTATTATATATACCGAAGACGCCATCTGCAGCTCCATACGAAAACTTTCTTTCATAGCATAAACCTTGAACGAAGTAGCGGGATGTTTACCATATGTCGCATTGACCGAAGCGTTCTTGTCGCATATGTATGAATGTTTTATAGTAATGGCTACAACTCTTTTGGTTTCACGTTTTTTCATACAATATATGGATCTCAACTTGATATGACGATTAATGCCCACTATCTAAAGAGGTTACATCCTTTTTGTCTTTTCTTCTGAAGGTCATTTATGAAGAAGTGATATCTCCTTAAGAGTAAACATTTATGAGTATTTCGACAGTAAAAAATTTAATGAAGCAACAAAATCAGTGATAGTTGAACAGCTCAGTTGAGATTTATTTCAGGAATCGAATACTCTGTCAATATTCAGGTTCGCCTTTGCTGTAACATCGATTACAAAGGATCTGTATATTCAAAACAAAGGTTTCCCAACGAAACCCTAGGGCTCTTCACTGAGTAATTGTGGAATCTGACACACTAAAAATATTTCGAACCATCATTGGTCAAAATTTGAACCGTAGTTACAGGAACTTCGGCGCAAGTGAGCTTCATTCGAATAAAACTTTGTTGACCACTCACCACAAGTGTATTTGTCACAGCATTCCCTAGTTTTGGTCATCACCTTGACTGGAGTGAAACCTTGCTCGCATATAGTATCAACAGCTGGACATACAGTCTTCTGACATGCAATACTTCCAGTTGCTTCGCAAGTACAATTTGTGCAAATGTCTTTCCTCCATTCATCTCCAGGATGATGACCTTCATCATCGCAAGTTATGCATTCTCTCTCCTCAACACAAATATCATCTTTGAGCACCTTAAAACAAAATTGAATTGGAAAATTTTTCTAATATACCAAGTTTAAGAGTAATTCACCTTTCCTTCTGGACAGAAGCAACCTTCAACGATTTCTGACACACATGTAGTTTCTTTGAGGTTGATATTTTCACAGGTTTTAGTACATGTGGTACCACAAGCCGAATAAATTTTATCAGATGTGCAATTTGCTCTTGGACACAGATCGAAGTGCCAGTCGACACAAATTCCTTCTTTGATACATTCCTTGGCGTAGGTATCAATAATGCCACAAACTGTAGCTGCGTCATATTCATCATCACACGTTCCTTTGTCGCACCATTGCTTATAAATGCTTGAATCGACAACAGCGTGACACTGCAAAAGAACGAAATAGCATAAATGTTAGAGGTCATTATAAGAAAAGACGAAAAGTTTCGGTTCAATAAATACTTACTGCTCCAAAGACAGATGTATCTAATATATGTATGCACGGATTTTTGCTATCTGGTAGAGGTTTACATTGTTCTTCAGGCTTAATTTTACATTGTTCTCGAGTTTGTTTCTCTGGCAGTCCATCGTACAACCAACTCAAACCAAAGTCTTCAATGTCAGTTGTAACTGTGCCATTTGGTACTCGAAGGTCGTCATCTGGGTTTTTGTCACAGTCGCCACAAAGTCCTTCCAGTTTGCTGCCGTATTTGTATGATGGAACTCTAACCGTAACTCCCAAATGAGGATATTTGATATTCACCTATAAAAGAATAATGAAAATGAAACCATAAGATATTTGATGTGATGCAGAGATAATGTATATAAGGTAGTTAAGTAGTACCTCGAGTTGATCTGCTGGGAAGAGAAGATTCAATAAATCAGTACTCTGCTTAGTTTTCATCCAGTCTGAATTTTGATTCTGGTCACTGGAGGTGAGCGGTTCAGAATCCACTATTATCTGGAATGTCTTCTCGGTTTCATCATTCAGTACAGTAACTTGATGATCCCTGTACAAAATCGTTACTTTCTTTATGCAAGTCCTGTTAGTTTTAGTAGGACATGGCCCATTAGTTAAAAGAACCTGCAAATTATTCACAGTGTAAATTAAATATTATTCGAATATTACCTGAAGTATGAAGATCAATTTACCTCAAAATTGTGTTTGTTTTGTTTATCGCTGAGGATGTCTCTGGTCAAAACGTACACGCAGTTACCAGATATGGTGAAGTTGGTCTCATCGTAAGACAAGAAGTCTAGTTGTCCCGTAGCCTTACACTCGCAGTCCCTACATTCTGTGGGTTTGATGCATCGATCACCTTTTCTTACCATGTCTTCAGGACAATAACAACCGGGATAACAAGCGTTTTCAATTCTAGGACATAGAGACGGATCACTCAGAGACTCGCAGGTTGGCTCACATTCTCTTTGGAAGCAATCTTTTTGGATCAGAGGAGATTCACATTTGCTTGCTGAAAATAAGTCGTGCATATAATTGAGACCAAAGATTAAGGAGGAGATCATGGGTGACTTCATTCACCAGAACTGATGATAAATAAACTACACCTCGATGACCAAGAGTTGTTCTACACAAATTTTACTGGTATATGTTGTTTCAGAGCTGAAACATTCTGTATATGTGGAACCACATTTTCTTAGGATGAGGATTGCCAAATATCTTATTCATGCACCGCTTCGTTATTGATGAACCATCAGAAACTCTACGATTACTCAACAGAAAGAATGATCAGAAAAGTTATTAGGTCGCATCCACACTATGCCGAACGACATCATTCGACACGTTCGGGGCGACACGTTCGATTCGACAATCGGTGTGGACGTTGCGAACGATAAACGGTCCGACTCAGTTGTGAGCGAGCCTTCAACAAGAACGTCTTCGTCACGGAGCCGGGACGCGGGAGAAATTCAGTTTAAATCCGAATTCGACGGCATGTGAATACGCAGCGCTTTTGGATGCAACTGAACCCCATTCGGCCCATTCGACAGTCGACACGTCCAGACTGAATGATTCGATCCGACTTCCTTTGATCGGGACCGCGCTCAGTCGGGTTGGAAGCGACATGATTCGATTCGACTTCTACAACGTCCACACTTATTCGACTTAGTCGAACGACACAAGTCGAATGATGTCGTTTGGCATAGTGTGGATGCGACTTTAGACATCATATTTTTTTAAGATAAAGAAAAAATGACAAACAAAAAATTCTTTGCCTTTAAGGAGGCTAACCTAACAAGTAGTCTTGAATGAAGAAGTTTTTCGATAGGATGTTGTCTCTGAGGGATATGGGACACTGACGAGGCCTAACAAGGCCGAAACCGGTCTGTCTCTTCTCTCATTGACAACATCTTGAATAATCATCCCAGTCCACCTGAAGAAGGTTCTGTGAGCCTATAAATTGAAGATTGTATTCATTTCGATGATTACTATTTTCAATTTATCTATGTTTCAAAAAACATATTTTTTCACTGGGATTACTATACAATTCTATACCTACTACCTAAAGGGTCTAAAACTTAGTCCATACTCAGATAGTCAAGTTCATACCTCAACGGATTTGAAAATTCTCAATTCAACGTTGCTTTTTGTCCAGCTTTGATTTCATTGATACTGATTCGATATAGCTTACAGTTATAGTTTAAAAAGGGTTTACAGTTCACTGCGACCTCAAGGTCTATTGTGTCCTCTTACATAGCTGTTCTGACCACACAGCTCGCTTCCAGTTCCAGAGATCTGATGAAATCCAATATCTTTGAAGGCTTCAACGAGGCTAGTTCCTCACTCTTACAAGTTTCTCGCCCAAGGCTTTCTCTCCTTAGTCTCGCAATGCCGAAACATTCCGTGACTAGGTGAATGGGGTTTTCTTCCTCCTCCCCAAATAACCTACACTCGTCAGTATCTGATAATCCCATCCTCAACAGGTGCTTTCTGAGGTGAAAGTGTCCTGTCAGAAAACCAATGAGAAGATGTAATTGTTTCTTACCAAGATCCAGATATCTTTAGGATCTTGTTGTTTCAAACTGAGTGGAATGGTCCATCCCTGGGAGATTGCATCAGAATTTTCCTTCTCGGCTTTCTCCTTCTCCAGAAACTCGTTCTTATAGGTTCATTTACCTATACCACAGAAGGGTTATGGGTCAATGAGTCACAATCGTGCACCATCTTTGGCAAGTGTATTGACCTCTCCGTTTTCTTTGATTCCCTAATGGCTGGGAACCCATATTCAAAAGACCTTATTTTTCTTGCCTACCTCATTGAGTTTGTTTCGGCACCCCTAGATCATCTTTGAGTCGATGACGTAGGAGCTCAGTGCTTTAATAGCAGCTTGATTATCTGAGTGTATTCGATATAAGAATGTGATCGAATGGCCTGACTGCTTTAAAGCATCATGTTCTCCTTGATGAAGGTCAAAAGAGCATCATTGGAAAAAATATCTAAATATTTTCAGAAAAAGTCCATCCGAACGAAAAAATACCAATGAGATACCTTTGAAAAAGTTTTACAGGTCTCAAGCTTTCCGCTTCCTAAACAATTTCACTGAAATTTTAATAATAAGACATCATGAACGTTATAAGACCTCTTGAGGAGCACCCGTATAGATTGCCGTCGGAGAAAGCACCAAGTGAGACCAGTTCCAGCAGAAAATGCCCTTGAGCCCTTGAAGAACTCTTTCTCGAACCTGGAAGGTGAGCTGAGAGCTCTAACCATCTCATTCAGCTTCAGAAAAAGTGTCCAAAATAGATCAACGAGTCAAAGAAGTCAATTCTAACTTATTTGAATGATTTGAAGGGGTTTAAAATGTGTTTTACTTACGACAGTCATATTGCCCACGCCAGCCGGAAACTTCAGCATTTGGATTAGCCGTCAAACATTCAACAACAAATGATTGCAACAAGTCACATTTGCATCTATCGGCATTGGTGTTATTTTCTTTAGACGAAGATAAAAGACACTCGCAAGCTGTGTCAAGGCATCTCGATACTGATGCTTCCACGTTCACAACTTTGGAGCATGACTGTAGGTAGTCATCCCTGAAAACAAGAAAAATATGCAATTACTTCAATTCGAAATAAGGTGTGTTTCTTCTATAACTCTCATGTCCAAGACATTCTAAGTGAACTGGAGTTTCCTCCTCTTTTAGTCTTTTGCACAGAATCTGCGCTCTCTCACCGGATGAGACCGTAAAAAATGTAAGATTTGCAAGACGCATCTTTCAATTCCAGTTCAGATTATTGAAAAGTAGTCTAAGGTAAACCAATAACGCAGAATTTGCACCGAATGAATGTGCTTTCACCTACTGCGTTTTTTAAACAATCTGAGTTCATGAACCTAGCTATTAAAAATTATCGTATGAATATTATACGAAACGAATTAATCTGGGTGTAAATTCTCGGGATCATCTCGTTCGACGAGAGTATACATTCGTGATGTTTTGAGCGTAGATTTTAAAAAATTGTAATAATAATATCCGTTCAAAATGAACGTTTACTTTCGTCTGAAAGAGAAGTTGACGATATGCTGGAGAATAAAGGATATAATTGTTACAATTTTTTGAAATCTACGCTCAAGTATCACGAACGTATACGTTCGTCGAACGAGTGATCCCGAGAATTGCTGGTCTCCTTCCAGTAAGTATTGAGTTTTTGCTCAGTTACCTAGGTTATGTAAAAGTATTTTCACTCAAAACCATTCAGTGGCGGCTCGTGGGATTTCCATCAGAGGAGGCCCGCAATCAAAAAAATAATTTATTCCGAACTGGGCTTCCTGTCAGCCACTGGCATTTATTATACCATTTTACGCAGAACTAACGATTATGAGCAGAATTAATAATTCAATTTGGCATTGCTGGTCTAGGTTTCTTAATCACTTGAGTTACAAAAATTTTATCATCGTAAGACATTTTACCGAATTCATTATTCAAAATAAAATCTACAGGATCTTGGGTTTCTTGAAGTTCACTACTTGCATTATAATTCTCACTTCTTGTTTCCGTTTCCATCTTTCTCGCTGAAATATTAGAATCTTACCTACCTACAAACTTTCCAGAAAAATGTACAAAACCATAAACCGCACTTCGAGAAGAATAATACTTCGTTAATAAAAAGGTAGTGTATCAAAACAACAGCTGATCTCCATCCACAATCGCCGGGATTGATTCGTTCCAATCGGACGTTCAGTTTCGGCTAAGCTCTTTCGCCTAAAAGCGAAACTAATGCCGCGGAGCCGGGCCTCCGACGCGTGATCTATAGCTTGAATTTTGAGTGGTTCCCGCACCGTTCATTTGAAGAAGTTTGAAATGTTACATTCTAACGAATCTCGACTCGTGGAGGCAAGCCTCCTTCGCTAAGCGCTATCCGTTACGCTGTATTGTGTGTTGCGGATAATTTATGAATGTTTCAAATCGCTGAGTAATGAACATATGTTATTACTTTGGGATTTGGATAGTAGATAGAATGATGGAAATATACTGAAATTAGCGCACCACCTAAAATTTCGTAAATTTTAACAATTGATATCTTCACAATCTTTAGTCGTATTTCAATGTTTCTTTCTTTAAATTGTAGCTCTATTATTGTCAAATTCCTCCATTAGACGGAAGTCCAAAAATAAAATCTTCATGTTGTACAACAATAAAGAGTTGTAGCCTAGTATCTCTTGAGTATTTTTTTAACCAATTTATCTTGGAATCGTTTAGAGATATTCAACATTTTATCAACTGTTGTATTTTATGCATTAGCCATTAATATCTTCGCAACCATTTGTCTGATTTGAATGTTTTTTTTTCAGTTGTAGTTCTTTTATTGGCGAATATCATACTACAATGAGATGTTAAAAAAATGCATCATGCTGTACAGGGCCTTTAAAATTTCGGGTTTTTTTATTACAGTTTAATGCCTTCTGTGGGCAATACCAGATCCCTGAGGCTTCTAAAAACTATACAGTGATTTAGCCTGATGTTTACTGAGTATTTTGCATTCTTGTACCCTTCCAGATATATTCACATTTTTATAACTTCTTGCATTTTATTCAAATCGGACGAATGGTTGCGAAGATATTCATGGCTTATGCATAAAATACAAGAGTTTATAAAATGTTGAATATCTCTGGACGATTCCAAAATAAATTGGTTTTTTTAAGAAAACAAAATACTCAAGAGATACTAGGCTACAACTCTTTATTGTTTTTATATGCCTCAGCAACCGGCATTACCCACAGAAGACGTTAAAATTTGACTATAAAACATGACATTATTCAACAAACTCCTGTACAACATGAAGATTTTATTTTTGGACTTCTGTTTAATGGAGGAAATTTGACAATAACAGAGCTACAATGGAAGAAAAAAACATTGAAATCCGACAAAAGATTGTGAAGATATCAATTGTTAAAATTTAACGAATTTTAGGTGGTGCGCTAATTTTGTCCATCAGTATAATACAGATATAGAAATGTGATAATTTGAACTGCACTTTACAACTGAATAAAATGCAGTGTGAAATTAGGTAAGGCCAAGCCTCCTCTGAGTAGCCGTCACTGATACCATTACGATTTAGAAACAGCACAACTTGAAATGATACCTTTCATAGACCATAAGTACTTGTTCGAGAAAGTTCGACACCGGAAAAAGGTTTCAGAGACTTCTTTACATTCAATTTTGGACTATCGAAATTTTTGATACTCACCTTACTGAATTACACAACTTCCAAGCTTCATTCTGAACGTCTGCAGGACAAGCGTTGATCTTGCATTCCGGTCTTGTCTCGTTGGTCGTGGACCAGCTGTCTCCGAACTCTCTAGTCGTCCTAGCTATTTCTCCGTTAGGTTTTCGCTTGTCGTCAAAGATGTTCTGGTCGAAGAAACCACATAGACCATCCACTTTGCCCATCAAAGAATGTACCACACCCACTTTGACATTTCCGTCAGAATTCCATTCTACCCAGAAACCGTGAGGAAGGGAAGTGAAGGCGATAACGTTTCCTACTTTAGAAATGGTGAATATTTTGGACTGTCTGGATATTTTTGTGAGCTGAGTGATCGTGTAGGTATAGCCATTATATTCCACAGTTAGGTCTGGGTGGAATGTAAAGTGGTCACTTTGGATGTAGATGTGGAGATCTCTACTGCAAGTCTCAGCACATTCTTTGCTTACTGTAAGAAGATTAAAGATTTCATTTTCTGAATACCTATACCAAATACTCGTTTGAGTTTGAACATTGCTGCAATCCTACTCAGCGATTTCCGTCATATAAAATGAGAATCCTTTTTGTCTACGTAAGAAAATATTAAAAAGAGTTTCAATCTCCTTATATTCAAGATACACTGACCGGCAAAATAATCGATCCACTCAAAAAATCGATGAAGTTTGTTAATTCATAAATATGTTATTTCATGTCCGAATCAAATAAATTTTTGTTCAATTGTAGGTATGTTCATCCTAAATCAATCAGCAGTTTCGAATTTCAAGAAAACTCGGCGTACGTCATTTTATACAGGGTGAAACAAAATCTGTTTTTTTCCTAATTTTAGAACCACCCCTGGTGTGTTTCAGTTGTTCCATCGTGTGATTTCTTATTTCATCATCAAGACATATCTTCTCTTCACACTTTAATTCTTCATTTATAACAATAGCTCATTTTTGTAGGCAAGATTGAGCGAATTATTCAAGAACGCAATGTTTATCGCAAAATTTCAGCCAGTTCCTAGATATTTGAACTCCTTACACCTTTTTAATTCCCGAATCTTCAGTTCTGTGTCCTCTGGTTCGTTTCCTACTTTAAAATACTCATTCTTTCCCATGTTTACACTTAATGAAATTTTTATAGCCAAATTCCGGTTGCAAAGATGTTTGTTCTCGATTTCGAACTATTCAGGAGAAAGTTAATCAACTCCAATAAAATGAACCACACATAAATGAAAAATTGCAATCAATTTCGTGATGTGATTATTTGAAGTGGAAAGAAATCAAGGGTGAAAATTACAACTTACGAATGACAGCCCAAGCATCTTGATCCAAATCACGAGCTATGACATGACTGCAGATATCGTATTTGAACTCAGTACCATCAAAAGTGTTGAAAGTCCTTCCAGTAACGTTACAGATGGCATCAGGAACTGGCAGAGGAGAACACACCAATCTGCGAAAATGGGAATGAAATATTCAACAAATTTCGTTAAAATAACGATCATAACATTGTTAATCGTGAAAAAATAACATTCTAGTGAATGAAATAGCGGAAACCACCATCGAATAAAGAAATAAGAAGAGCGTAACAAAGCCATTAATATCAATATATTGAAAGCAGAGAACAATATAAATCGATTGAAATCAACCAATATTAAACTCACACTTCGGAGATAATCTCTTCAAGACAAAATGCAAGGAAGTGGTTTTAAACAGAGCACCTATGGATGGCCATTTCGTCCTTTTTAGGACTCATCAGCACAGGATAGCTTTGGATGATACAAGATATTTCTTGGAACTTACAACGAAATAGCATTTTCTTTAAGGTCTGTGCGATATTCAAGAACGCTTCAGTCAATGCGACAAATGGTAAACCTACCGCTACTTCGTTCAAGGTTCATGCTTTGGAAGAAGGTTTTCGTATAGAACTGGAGGTGGCGTCTTCGGTATATACAGGGTGTCCGGTAAACCTTGTACAATATTGAAACTGGTCATAGACCAGGACATGACTGTTCAGAATATCATAATTTCACCTCAGTAAAAATATCACCATTTTCCAGATAATGGGCATTTTCTAAATATCTGAAAAATCGTTACCTCACCTTCGTTTTTTGAGAGTTATGTCTTCAAATTAAGACTTATTCAAATATCGTTGTTGCTGAAGATTAATGATGAATGATATATTCAGACGTACAAAACAGTTTTTCAGAAATTGATACATTTTTCAAGAAATAGAGGTAAAATGAGGTGAGGTAGTGATTTTCTAGATATTTAGAAAATGCCCATTATCTTGAAAATGGTGATATTTTTACTGAGGTGAAATTCTGATATTCTTAACAGTCATGACCTGGTCTATCACCAGTTTCAATATTGTACAAGGTTTACCGGACACCCTGTATAATACCTTAAAGAAGATGCCATTTCGCTGTAAGTTCCAAGAAATAACTTGTATCATTCAGAGCTATTCTGTGCTGATGAGTCATAATAAGGACGAAATGGCCATCCATAGGTGCTCTGTTTGATACCACTTCCTTGCATTTTGCCTTGAACGAGGACGAGATTAGCTCCGAAGTATTATTATTATTATTATTATTATTATAACAAGGTAAGAGTAGAGGTAAAAACCTATAAATACTCAATCTATGAAAAAATGAAAAGAATGAAAAAAATGAAAAAATGAAAGTATGAGTTTAATATTCGTTGATTACAATCAATTAATATTATTATCTGCTTTCACTATATAGAATAAAAGAAAGAATATCATTTGTAAAAAAGAATATAAGTAGCTTACACAGGGCATCTTTTATCTTGGTCAACATCCATCATCACTTCATCGGCCTTCTCGTAGCCTGGAGGACAATCCTCCTCTTTGCATTCCTTCTTACTGTATATCCATGGTGGTGGTATTTTGTTATTCACACATTTATACTGAACACATTCGGGAGTCTTCTTAGTTGGACTGGATAGAGTATAAGGAGCTGAAATTTTGAATATGTATCAAATCAATTGACTCCCATGAATTTATTCTAACTTACATTTCACTCCACCCTTCACTCCTCCTTTAACACCACCTTTGATACCCCCTTTTGTACCGCCCTTAACACCCTTAACTCCTTTGATACCTGTTCTTCTTCCCTTGATACTCGTGTACCTTGAGGAAGAATAACTGGTGTATCTTGGCCTCACAGCTACCTTTTTGAAGTTTGGTGGACAGTTGATAACTGGGCAGACCTGCTCTTCTTCTGAAAATAAAGTACATTGAATAGTAAAGGGTTTTTCAATAAGAGGTGTTATTTTGAATAGCCCGCTATTTCGGTAGATGTCACATTTGATAAATACACGATTGATAGAAATGGAGCGATACACGCTTCAAGAAAGCATTGAAATTATTAAAATTCACTATAGAAATGGTGAAAATTTGGCAGAGAAGGTTCATAAAACTCGAACATTTTTGGGTCGTCGTGAAGCATCTTGTCGGACCGCAAAAAAGAAATTGGTGGAAAAATTCGAGCTGTTGGGACAAGTTAGTGATGTGAGGAATAAAAAACCTTAGCAGGCCCTTCAAGAACAGCAGAGAATATTGCTGCTGTAGCCGAAAGTGTTGAAGAAAATCCAGGTTTGTCGATTCCTCGTCGTTCCTTGGAATTAGGCATTTCACAAACGTCATTACACCGTATTTTGCATAAAGATTTTGGTCTTAAGGCTTACAAAGTTCAGTTAACACGAGAAATCAAGCCGGCCGATCATCAATAACGTCATGTCTTTGCTGATTGGGTCGTTGAAATGCATGAAAATGATCCGTAATTCCATCGAAAAATCATCTTGAGTGATGAGGCCCATTTACACTTCGGTGTCTTCGTCTACAAGCAAAATTGTCGCATCTGGGGCTCGAAAAACCCAAGACTTATTGTTGAAAAGCCTCTCTATCCTCAACGTGTGACTGTTTGGTGCGGTTTATGGTCCGGCGGAGTCATTGGACCTTACTTTTTCGAAAATGAGGCTGGAGCAACAGTTACGGTGAATGGATTGCGCTATCGAGAGATGATTAATGATTTTTATGGCCGAAATTGGATAGTATTGATCTGCACAACGTTTACTTTCAACAAGACGGCGCACGTACCACACAAGCAATGAAACCATTGATCTTTTGCTGGAAAAGTTTCCGGAAGAGGTGATCAGAATTGGCCACCGAGATCTTGTGATTCAACACCTTGCGACTTCTACGACAATAGCCCAGCGTCGATTCAAGACCTCAAAGATGGAATTCGGGAGGCTATCGAGGACATAGAGCAGCCACTTTGCGATTTGGTTATGGAAAATTTCATTAAAAGGATATGGTTCTGTAAGCGTGGTCTTGGTGGTCATTTGCTCGATGTTATTTTCCACTATTAACGGCATAGCTACTTCTTTGTAATGAAATAAACCTCCGATCATTCGTATTGAAAAATGGCCTTTTTCTTTGAATATCAAAATGATACTTCTCGTTGGAAAACCTTTTATCTTCATATTCTAGAATTATTCAACTATTTCGTCGAGGAGTTAAATATCAATTAAGTTTATTACAACCAAATTCAAGGCTTTCTCCATTCATTTCTACTTTCGTATATTTTAGAAGGCAGATTATGTATACCTGTTGGTTTGAGCACTCTAGGCTTGGCAACGAAATCATCCCAAATTGTTTCGCAATCAGTTTCATCATCAGGACATTGGTTGATTCCATCACACCATAAGGCTGAATCGATGCAAATGTTGGATGTAGGACATAGTCTTTGATTAGCAGGACAGGGTTCGCAATCACAATCGCAGTTGGCAGTCACTATACTTCTAAGGCCCTGCATTGAAAGCGGTTCATCATTTAATTCGAAAAAAAGGGATTTTGTAATAGAAATTAAAATGAAAAATGCGCCTTACAGCCTTACCGTTTTACATCTGCCACATATTTTCTCTTCGCAGTCAATAACACCTCCAAGTTTGCATATACATTCGCTGCAGTCTTCTTTATTGAATAGTTTTCCAACTGGATAGCTGAAATTAAATAATATCGATGAAGATTTGATAATATGATATATATTTTTATTTTTGAGATCCAGTAAAAGTAAAAAAGTTGAAAATATTTTTTTTACATCTAGGGAACAATCTAAGTTGAATTTCGGATGATCCAGAAATTGATATTTCGAAGATATACTCAGAATTTTCTCATGAATCTGTTCACTTCATTATTTCATAAAAAAAATGTTTATCAGACTTCATATAGAGCAGAGGAAGAATAACAAGGCACATACAAACCAAATACTAAAGGGTTTTCCAATAAGAGGTGTTATTTTGAATAGCCCGCTATTTCGGTAGATGTCAAGCTGTCATTTTTTGACATTTGACAAGTAGAAACTACGCCATCAATGAAAATGGAACGATACACGTTTCAAGAACGCATTAGAAATTATTAAAATGGTGAAAATTTGGCAAAGGCGGTTCGTAAAACTTGAACATTTTTGGGTCGTCGTGACAAGTTAGTGATTTGAAGAATAAAACCAGTGCACGTCGCTCAAGAACAGCCGAGAATATTGCTGCTGTAGTCGAAAGTGTTGAAGAAAACCTAGGTTGTCCATTTCTCGTCGTTTTTATGGCCGAAATCGGATAGAATTGATCTGGACAACGTTTACTTTCAACAATGTGCCACACTTTCCGGACTGTGCTATCTCTCGAAGAGGTGATCACAATTGGCCACCGAGATTTAACACCTTGAGACTTCTTTCTTTGGGGCCACGTGAAAGAGAAGGTCTACGCAAATAGTCCAGCGTCGATTCAAGACCTCAAAGATGGAATTCGTGAGGCTATCGAGAACGTAGGGCAGCCACTTTGCGATTTGGTTATGAAAAATTTTTAAAAAGAAGAAAATTTCATAAAAAGGATTAAGTACTGCACTATTAACGACATAGCTTCTTCTTAATAATGAAATAAACACCCGATTATTTATATTGAAAAATGGCATTTTTCTTTGAAGATCAAAATAACAACTCTCATTGGAAAACCCTTCAGAAGTATTAGAACCAAGAGAAATTGATTAAATTAAACGGTGAAAAATGAAGATATCTTATATAATACACACTCTGGAGCCTCAATAAAAAGGACATAGTTGACCAATATGTATCTCTCAATTTTAAGTCTCATGGCTGAGGTAGAAAATGGTAAACTCACATTAGAGAACCCAAAACACATGGACACAACGGTCGTGGGACGCATCCAGTTCCATTCCACCACGTAGTTGAGGTACATTCGCAAGCCTCCAATTCCATATTAGAAGATGGTACTCCTGGACAATAGTTGCACGGTAGGACCGTAGTTTGTTGAGTTGTTGGTTTTTCTGTCTTGAGTGTTGTAACTGTACTTGTTGAAGGTTGGGTTTGTCTAGTGGTAGCAGTTGTTTGCTCAGTTGGTTTGCTTGTACTCGAGGAAGTTGATGTTGTTGGTATGGTTGCTTTAGGAAAACATACATCATTACACATCTTCATAAAACATGATCTCAATTTATGCAATACGTTTAGATACATTGTAAACAGTCAATAATTCCAGTAAAAACCTTGAGTTTATCGATTGTAGGACTGGCTATGTATACATCCGTTTGGGGATCGAAGCACAAGAATGTATTTACCATCATAATATAAAGAGGAATGGAAACGAGAATACACCGACTATAACCTCAAAGAAATATACCGTAAAATGGTATACAGATGGTTTCAAAACCTCTACAGGAGCTGGCGCTGCGATATACGGGCCAAGTACCTAGTGTGTACTGTCGCTAGACTCCTATATGAGCGTCTTTCAATCTTAGCTATTGAAAGATGTCTAGATATAAATCTGGAAACAAACTATCAGAAGTGTGATATGATCATACACTCAGATAGTCAAGCTGCTATTAAAGCACTGAGCTCCTACGTCATCGACTCAGAGATGATATGGGAGTGCATGAACAAACTCAATGAGGTACGCAAGAAAAATGAGGTCCTTTTTACCTGGGTTCCTGACCATTCGGAAATCAAAGGAAAAGAAGAGGCCAATACATTTGCCAAAGAGGGCGCATGAATGTCACTCATTGGCCCAGAACCCGTCTATGGTGTAGGTAAATGTACCTATAAGAAGGAGTTTCTGGAGAAAGAAAAAGCCGAGAGGGAAAAACTCTGGCGGAATCTCCCAGGGTAGATAATTCCACTTAGTTCCTTCGGAACTTTGAAACAGCTAGATCCAAAAGATATCTGGATCTTGATAAGAAATAATTACACCTCCTGACTGGCTTTCTCACAGGAAGCCTTAGGAAGCACCTGTTGAGGATGGGATTATCGGACGCTGACGAGTGTAGGTTCTGTGGAGAGGAGGAAGAAACCTCCATTCACCTAGTCACGGAATGCTTTGACATTGCGAGCCTAAGGAGAGAATGCCTTAGGAGAGAAATGTAAGGGTGAGGAACTAGCCTTGTTAATGCCTTCACAGATACTGGATTTCAACAGATCACTGGAACTGGAAGGCGAGCTGTGAAAGATGTGGTCAGAACAGCTCTGTAAGGGGGCACCATAGACCTTGAGGTCGCAGTGAACTGTAGCCCCTCGTATAGCCCCAGAATAACAACATCAGGTTCGGAAAAAGAAAATATTGAAGGTCCGATTGAGGTTGATTGAAAAGCGTTTCAATCGATCGATGCAATAATTTGATCACCAAGCTTGGACGTTTAGAGCCGGTGCACTTGAGCTGCAAGCAGCGTTAAATTCAGGGAACCTGTCTGAGGAAACTAAGTCAAGTGGGAGCATTTAAATGATACGCAGTTGTCTTTCGGATACCCTTCTGTTATCGCAATGGCTATCGGAGGTAACTCAAAGTCAGGGGAAAAACTTGTGTCAGCCCAGATACCCATCGCGATATTTTTAAAGTATCGGATAGCTATCAGTCACCATGTGCATGCTCCCTTATGGTCATGTCATGTTCACCGAGCATTAGGCTTTCCCAGATACATAAGCAATATTTTATTGTCTTTATGAATTCCTTATGCGTTGAAAGTTGATAAAATATAAGTAAAACTCACGATAAGGTTTGAAACACCCAATGATATCCGTCTTCATCTGGATAGTTTGATGCCACTTAACAGGATACAATCTGATGTATTGCGCTTGTAGAGGTCGTGTAAAGTAATTTGTGACTTTGGATTCGTTGTCATAATTTGCAGGGAAGACGACTTCTCTAGAATTCTTGTTCACCACTGGGTTCCATTTCTTTCCATCATGGGAATATTTTACCTTTATTGCTTCCACCCAGCCATCATTGCCTCCAAGAGTGTAAAAACCGGTGAGGTTACGTGGTTCCAGGAAATTGAACTGTTGAAAAGAAATATTTTTGATGAGAAATTGTTCAGAAATCTTTCGCTGAATACAAAAAAATTCAAGTTCAGTTTGACGTTGATATGATCTCACATTTTCCAACCAACCCTTAATATACAGGGTGTTTCTGAATTGAAGCGAAAGATTTAAGGAGATGATTCCTCAGAATATTTTATGAAAGAAAGCTCCCATAAACGTAGTTCCGTAAATGTATTGTTTCCAAGATACAGGGTGTTGAAGTTGCACTTAAACACTGACTGAAAAAGTGGTACGCCACTGAGATATTTCAAAATGAGAATTATTTTTATATTCTTCGTTCAATTTGTGATCTTTCTGCTTTCTTTTCGTGTGGGGTGCCGTTTTTATTCAAGAAAATTAAACATCTTAACGCGTATTTGTCGTTACTTTAACACATTTTGTAGTATAGATACTACGTTGAGATGTTTCATTTTTTTACATAAAAACGGAGCCCCACAGGAAAAAAACCGCTTGAGAGATTTTTCGTCATAAATTGAACGAATAATTCAAAAATAATTATTGTAATGTCAAACAATCTTAGTGGCGTACCACTTTTTCAGTCAGTTTTTCAGTAAAACTTCAACACCATGTATCATGAAGACAACGCATATTCGAAACTACTTCATGAAAACTTTACTTTCATAAAATATTCTGAACAATTCAGAAAACACCTGTAGAAGAAATATAATTTTTATGACAAACGTCGATCAAATTGTTTGTATTTTAGAATTTTCAGCAAATTTCCCCATGAATACAAATTACCACCAAATAAGAAAACATTCCTGAACCTCCTGATGAAAATAACCTTTCACCTCATTGAGAATTTGTAAAAAAAGGCTCACCTGAATCCATTCCGATGGAGAATCAACAAGGGGTTGCCATAAATATTTTGTCTGTTCTACGTCCTTACTAGAGCTTGCAGTCACTTGATCTTCTGATAGAGGATGATCTGGTGATCCCAATTCATCTGTACAAATAGGTGGAGCCATAGTGGTTGATATCTGCAAAAGAATATGGGTAGAGAGTTAATTCATTTCTTAATTAAAAATGTAAGTGTTTGAAAATCTTAACGACATGTTTCTCGATGGAGATTGTAAGTTGGAGCAATTTTAAAAATGACATAGAAGTTCTTAAAAAGTACCCTGAGGTGAGTAAAAAAATGAATACTAACAACACTAGCATCCAGATGAATTATTTGAGACGTCGACGTGATTAGCTCCGAAGTATGAGTTTAATATTGGTTGATTTCAAACGATCAACATTATTACCTATCTGCTTTCATCGTTTGAAAAGTTACCACTTTGTTTGTAGGTGTATTGCTTTATAATAATGAATGAAAAAATGATGAATTGTGTTGTTCCGAACAGCAGCTAAAAACGATTCACTTGAAACATTGAAGGATGATATAAAAATTGCAATGATTGCAAGTATTTTACAAAGTAACGGATTTGATCATCATGATATCTTAAGAGAAACCAAAAAAGGCCAGTATAGTCCGTTCACGAAAGTTTGAGTGCATAGTAAGCGTTGTTTATTTATCTGAAGTTGGCAGTATTCGCTGTCATAATGTAAAATAAAGTCAACGTTGCCGGATGTACCCGGCCTCTTCCGACGAGCTTCCCAGTTATCAGAGAACTCTTTGTTATATTGACGACCTTTCTTATCAATCTGACAAGAAGATAAACAACATAACCTAAAATTTTAATATACACAGTAAAATATTACAAATTGTCATGGCCAACTGACGGTTCAACCTTTCGTGAACGAATTATATATAGAATTTTTTTCGGGTGTCTCATTTTTCTTGCAGGAGAATCTCAAACATTTGTTGAGGTGACTTCTAATTTCCTACACTCACTCAATTAGAAATTGTGTAATTACAAAGCACAGTGTAGGTACGGAAGAGAGAAGATCTAAAGTTGATTATAACAAGATTCCCATTTTCCGGTAGTTTATAGTTCATGGTTTATGATTCTGTATACACAATAGAAAATATTAATTTGATAATGGGATCAATTAAGAGATGTAGTGTCTGAGCGAGAAAAGAGACAGTGCGATTATACGATCAGCCATGTGCAAAGATAGAGGTTGTTGCAATTACAAAAACAGCTTCGTTTTCATTTGTGATTTTCACATAGCTCTTTCGAATGAAGTTAATTTCATCGCATACTATTTCATATTATTCCCTATTTTTTTTTGGCATTCATTAGTAAAATTATGATATTTACAGATTTTTGTGTAGAAATAATATGAAAATCAACCTTTCGGCTTCTGATTATCCAATAATATTATTATTTATTGTCTGGAATACATTGTGATATCATATCATATCCTTTGAAAGGCTTAATTTGTGGAATCACTATGTCATAATTTCCAACACTATTTAAATTTCATGTGAACTCGCAGAAGTATTTTCAAGAAAATTAAACTCAAATAGGTATCAGGACGCAGTGAACAGACGAATTGGATACAATTTGTGGATTCAACAAGCTTACACAATATTTTTCTTTTTAGTATTTGAAAAAAAGTTACTTTTCAATTAAATTTTCGTTGTACCGTAAATCAAATCGTTTTTTGCGGAACCTTTCATCGTACAGAAAAAGGTTTCGTAAGCATTTTGCTCACACAAGCTGTTTTTGTACAATAAAAGCTTCTGGGATATCCGCTAGAAACGATTTTCTTTTTCAACTTCAATACGCATTATCTCGGAAACTATATACAGGGTGTCTGAAACAAATGCGAGGGACTTTGGGAGATGATTCCTCGATGAAAGTAAGCAGGGATAGTTCATATAAACCCCCCTTTCAAGATACAGCCTTTGGAAGGCGATGACGAGTTGACACTTCCCAATTTTTTTATGGAGTCCTAAAACACTGAGTCATAAAACTATAAATAATATTCATCAACTGGATGTTACTGATACATTTTTTTTCAGTTCTAGAGAAAAAGAGTCTCTTGCAAAATTTGAGACAGTCGATACTTTTCTCGGAAAAAATAAAAACTTACAAGCAGTTATGATCCCTATTCATTTCACTTCATCGTCTGTTCCATAGAATGGTTATTCTAAGATATTGTTTATGCTCAAAATGGGTTTGGTCAATTATGCTTATTAATCGAAAGAAAGTTCTATTGTGAAATTAAAATATTACGGATATAATTTTCTTCCGGAAATTAGTAATTAAACCTTCAGAAAGATTTATAGAACATCTTTATCCCCTGTCATAGGCATACATTATCTTAGAATATTCCTTCTATGGAACCCTTAAACGATGAAATGGAATGAAAATGCTTGTAAGTTTTTTTTAAATTTTTTTTTATTTTTCCGAGAAAAGTAACGACTGTATCAAAATTTTGCAGAAGACTTTTTTCTCCAGAATTGAATGAGAAACCATAAGGGAATTTTATTTTTCCATAATCTATCTCAAGAAAACAATTTTTGAACGAAAATAATTAGGGGTTGTTATTTTCAACCCTTAATAGTAAAGTTATGATATCTGAAAAAGTTGTGTGAGTAACATCTACTCAGTGCATCATATTATGTATAGTTTTATGACCCGGCATTTTTTTAGAAGCCGAAAAAAATTCAAAAACTGCCAATTCGTCACCGCCTTCCAAAGGCTGTATCTTGGAAGGGGGGTCGATTTCGAAAAACATAGTTAACAGTTAGTTAACAGCATCTTCTGTTCATACTTTTCGACGAGACATATCATCCCAAAGTTTGTCGCATTTATTCACTAACACCCTGCATGCAATGCCAGAGCCTGTAGAGATCAGTAGTTGATTTCACGATAATATTCTCACCTCGGGAGCTACAGAAGTTGGAAGAGTGGTTGTGATAGATTTTCGTCCACAACTTATCACATCTACCCTCAGCGATATATTCTTGTGCCACGTCAGAGGTATTATTTTCACGTATCTGGCCTCGAATGGGTTCTTGAACTTCTGGAAGGCTGGAGTGTTCGCATCTACCGATCCTCTGAACTTCTCAGGAAACAGGAATGATTGAATGACAGGTGAGAAAACGTAGCCATCTGTGCTGTGGAACACTTCATAACTCGTGACGTACTCGTCTTTCTTGGGGTTTCCCTTTATTTGGACACCGTAGACTAGTTGGTCCTTCACCAAGTCGATTATGAGATAGGGTTGTGTCTGATGGGGATGGAGACCAGCTTCCAACTAGAAAAGGATTGAGGAAATTAAGGCATCAGCTGAATTTTAGATGAGCAATATGTTTTTCCAAGTCTAATTGTGTGACGTGAATGTGCTAACTTTTGAGATTAAGGATTTCACAGAAAATGTCTATTTTATAACCACAATGATGATGTTATAAATATGTCCATCTAATTTGGTACAGGTTGTCACACTCATGTTGGGTATCAGCCATACTGATTAGGGCGAAGGTCGTCGATTAGGAAAAAAGAGAGTAACACTTTCACTAGATTAACTCACAAAGTCAAAACAGAGACTTATTGTCCCTTCAAAAGAGAGGCTCAACAACCTCTATCGTTGTCCTAAACGAAGTTGCTTACTGGTCTTCTCATAGGTTACTATTTTTGCACCTGCACAAAATCGGTAGGGAAAACTTTGATATCTGTAAGTTATTTCATGAGACGTAGAAACCACTATAGCTATTATTACAACTAGGGAAATATGAATACTATATTTCCCGAGGTTGTCCTAGTTACATCCCGAGGGCGAAGCCCGAGGGATGTATGAGGCAACCGTGGGAAATGTATTCATATTTCCTTGTTGTAATCAATAGTTTTTTTCTGATCGATACAATATCGTTCTTGAAATGGAAAAATTAATATTATATTGTAAATTATTGATTCAATTGGATTTTTAACGTTGCTATGGGCTGTGTTTGTGAGAATCATGGTTGACTGGTTTTATTTTGACGTCTTGTCAGAAATAAAATCATTGAAATAATGTCGAACTACGTCGAAACTCAAGCGGCGAAAGCCCGTGATTTTTGATTCCGGCCAAATCTAAAGCTGCTCATAGTAAAGAGTATGAATGCTTTCGAGAGTGGAAAAGAAAAAGTTTGTTGGACGGTGTCAGCGAAAAATTTTGCTAGCATAATATTTTGAAGATTTGGTATGTTGCTCTGATTCTTGTCTTTTCAATGTATGATTAATTCATTCGATCTCCTGTTGCAGGAATATTCACCAAACACCTTATGGCCAAAATTTCTATGTTTGCTGCATTTGAAGGAAGAAACGAATGTCAAATTTTCGAAGAAGTGGAAGTATTTGTTAAGAACAAAAATAAAGGATCCGTTCCCAAAAAATCAGCAGTGTTGTCCCGGGAGCAGATCAAGAATTTTTGATAGAAGCACCAAATGACTTTTTACTGATGTATAAGGTTGCATAATATACTATTTTTAGTGAAATATGACTTGACGTTTCATATTTCCCTTGGGACAATAAGACTTGACGTTTCATATTTCCCTTGGGATATATGAGTGTGTTATGACATATGGTAACTAAGGCGATATTGCTCATTATTGATTCGATCAGAAAAAAAGCACATATTATGCCGATGCATAGTATTGGCGCAAACCAGACTTATTCTACTGTATATCTACACTCACAGGCAAAACAATCGATCCACTAAAAAAATCGATGGGGTTTGTTAATTCATAATATGTTATTTATTTATTTATAAGTTCGATTCGATTGAATTTTTTTTCAATTGTATGTATGGTCAATCTTTCGCCAGTTTTGAGTTTCGAGAAAACTTAGCGTACGCCATTTTATACAAAATCTGTTTTTTTACCCTAACTTTAGAACCCCACCTGGTGTGTTCCAGTTGTTCCACCGTGAAATTTGTTATTTTATCATCAATACACATCTCCTCTTGACAATTTTATTCTTCGTTTATAACAATAGCTCAGTTTTTGTTGAAAATACAGGGTTTTCAGTAAAATTAAATTTCGATGAGGCTATAGCAGTACTTCGACAAATTCAATCTAAAATAAACAGAAAACTATGTTAAAACATAACGTGTTTTTCGCCCAGAGGCGGATAACCAATGCAATTCTTCTTGGCATGTCCTCATTAAGATTTAAATCAATTAGAGCATCACTGAGCATATTTTCTGGAGTTGGTAGCGAAATCGAATTTTCCTCCCAAGAGCATCTGAACATGCCATATCGGTTCAAATCTTGTCTTAGAGCAGGCCAGTTGAATTCTTGGATGTCAATCCCTGCTAAATACTCCTTGGCAATCCTAGCCACATGCGGTTGATGAGGTCGGGCATTATAAAGCATCAACACGAAATCGTCTCCTATAAACGATGCATACGGAACAACATGTCGCGCTAAAAATTCTCCTGTTTTATGTTTTCACTCAGTTTTCAGTTTATTTTTATAACGTTCGGATAAAGGTTTAAATCTGTGTGAAAGTACTGAATTGTGGAGTTTAATGTTGCTCTGAAAACCCTTCTCTTATTAAAAATTGAGCTATTGTTATAAATGAAGAATTAAATTGTCAAGAGAAGAGTGTCTTGATGATGAAATAAGAAACCACACGGGGGAAACAACTGAAACATACCAGGGGTGGTTCTAAAGTTAGGGTAAAAAAACCGACTATGTTTCACCCTATATCAATTCTTGAAATTCAAAACTGGTGATAGATTAAGGATGAACATACCTACAATTGAAAAAAAAATCAATCGAATCGGACTTGAAATAACATATTATGAATTAACAAACTTTCTCGATTTTTTGAGTGGATCTATTACTTTGCCGGTGAGTGTATCTTCCAATTATGAGAAATAAGTATTCTGGGAAATAATCAACTTTGCGAAGGAGATAATATTCCTCAGAAAAAGCTCTTGTACGGTTACGTACAAATGGCCTCATTGGTTGTAGTTGCAGAAAGGTATACAATGTCAATCGTCTACAACCTATCTACCCTTTAATTCGCCTTGTCTATGTACAATTCATGGTTTTTCACAATGAATCAATGATAATTAACAAGAATGAAAAACAAGGCTTTCGAATAAATGGATCCACAACTGACGCTTTATTTATAATTCGCCAAATAAGAGAAAAAGCTATCGAATATATAGTCCGTACACGAAAGGTTGAGCACATAGTAGACGTTTCTTTATTTATCCGAAGTTGGCAGTATTTGCTGTCATAGAGTAAAATAAAGTCAATGTTGCCGAATGTAACCGGCCCTCGTCCGACAAGCTTACTAGTTGTCAGACAACTCTATGCAATATGACAACATTGCGTATGAATCTGACAAGAAAATAAAGAACATAACCTAAAATTTTAATATACACAGTGGGATATGCCAAATTTCCATGGCCAACCGACGGCTCAACCTTTCGTGAATGGACTAATTTACTTGCTTTTTCACATACGCATTGATACCAGAGCCGACACACACAAGACAAAAAGCATACTCAGAACAGTTGAAATGAGAATAGAAAAAACATTCAGAGATAGGGAGAAAAAACCACACAGTCAGAAAGTAATGTAAAGTTAAGGACATAGTAAGATGGGGAAGAAATAGGAGAAGATATTGGAACGAACATGTAAAGAGGATGGAAGAGTACAAAAATATATCATGAAGCATGCCAAAACACCTGACAAGTGTCTTATAGGAGAGATAGGTGGCAATCAACATCGCAGAAAAACCAATCCTAAATAGACTAAAAGGTCTTCAGAAAGAAGAGGAATAATCAATGTTATATTACCAATTCAACAATGGAAGACTTACCTTTGTTATCGAATCTTGCTGCTTTTGGTAAACTCTTGTTGTTCTTACTACTGCTGGCAGAGAATGATTCATCTGGGAGATCCTTGGTCCGTAAGGAAACGAAGCTAAAGAAATAAATTCAAATATTATAACTAAGTAATAAAACAATTTGACCTTTAAAAGCACTTTTGAATATTTTAATAGACAAAGATGAAACAGAATGAAAGTTTAATCTTGGGTGTCGAATTGTGTCTGGATATATTGCCAATTTTCGGAACTCACCTCTGGTCGCAGACCGGTGCAGGAGTTATAGTGTTAATAGCAATAATGAAAGGATTTGTGGTTTTTTGTGTTGCAACTGATGAAACGGTTTGAGTTTCAGTACTTGTTGTACCGGCAGTTGTTTGTTGTCTTGTGATCTCAGGTTGAGTTTCTGGTTGGGTTTCACCCCTTGTGCTTATAACAGTTGATGTTCCAGCTGTAGATGTTATCGTTGAAGTTCTTGATGTTGATGTACCTTCCGTAGTTGTTCTGCATGGTGATTCATCGCAAGAGTAGTAATTTTGGATACACTGGCATACTTTACAACCGTCTTCAACATAAACAGCTCCGGGCTAAAAGCAGAAAAATGGGCTATGCATGAATGAAATTCAAACCTTTGAAATTTCCAGTTTTTTCTTTCGTCCAACAACACGAAATTGAAAACTTTCATCTCAGGTGGTAGTAATGATTGTGTTCAATATACACTGCACAATAAAATTAAATCTCAATTTTAATGAAAGTTAACTCTACATTGACGTTTTAACTTATATTTTATGTTCTCTCGGAAAGGTTTTGAACGAAACAAGACACATTAAATGAAAGAAAAATTCAGGATTACACCGAATCTTATATGAAAGAAACGAGATAAACAATTTTCAAAATACTGGAATGCTGATAAGTGATTTAATACTTGGTATTTCCACCCCTCCGTTAATTACAGCTCGGCAACGACGGTTCATACTCAAAATGAGTGATCTTAAAATGTTCTGAGTTCTCTGAGTTGGATTCCTAAGTCGTTAAGAGTAGCTGGATGACTTTCTGAACTTATCAGCCTTCTATTGAGGTTGTCCCAAACCTGCTCAATCGGATTGAGATCTGGACTTCGTGCTGGCTCGAGAGACTTCAACCTCTTCAAGGTACTCCTGAACGATGCGCGCACGATGGGGTCTGGCACTATCGTCGATAAAAATGAAATTTTCACCAATGTATGGGGCAAATGGCACTACATGCTCTTCAAGAATGTTCCTTATATACCTATCAGCATTCATAGCTCCATTATCAACGACAACTAGGTCTGTGCGAGCAGTCAAAGATATTCCACCCCATACCATAATCGATCCTCCCCCAAAACCAGTAGTATTTAGGAAATTGCACTGATGAGCATATCTTTCATGTGGACGTCTATATACAAAGGAACGTCGATCACAATGGTAGAGGCAGAATCTAGACTCATCTGTGAAGAGAACGTTTTCCCAATCAGCCTCTTCCCAATGGATATGCTCTCTCGCAAAATCCAAACGCGCCCTTCGATGGGCCGGGTAAGAGCTGGGCCTCTTGCCGCAACACGAGGCCTTAAATCATATTCTCTGAGGCGATTTCTTATTGTCTGAGTTCTAATTTGCACCGCATGAGTTTGCTCAAGCTGATTTTGAAAGAGGCGAGCGGTTGCAAACCGTTGTCTCAACGAAGAAACTTTCGAGTAACGAGATGGCAGTTGTTACCCGCGGTCTACCCTATCCTGGTCTAACCTGTTCTGGTCATCGGACATTCATATCCTGAATCGCTGCAACATTCTGGACACACTTGTATGGGAAACTTTCTGCAATTCTTGTGTATGTCCACCCTTCTTCTCACAAAACTACCGCTTGGGCACATTCCTCTTGGGTCAAATTGCGTGTTTCGCGTTGCATGGCAATCGAGTGTAGAAAATCAAACGAAAGAAAAACTATTGATCACTAGAATTGATCGAGAACAACTGATTTCAGAATGGAGCCAATACATTCAAAATCTGATAATCTCATCTTTTTTTATTCCTGCTGGGAAAAAACATATGTATTGATGAAAAACGTTGAAAGTGGATAACATATGCATGCATAATTCTGATAAAATTAATTATCATTGAGAACACCTTCAGTTCTAGAATAAATTTGAGATTTCCATAATGTGCGTTAATTTTTTTGCGCAGTGTATTTAACTTCAGTTTGGAATATTTCTTCTGTAGCTTACCTTGACAGGCTTTCCATCGTGCGATACACACATGCAGTCTTGAATGTTCACACAAGTAGCATTATTAGCCCATCTGTTTTTGCCAACGCATTCCTGGTTCTCCAACATATCGTACACATCTTGTGTTACACAACCTGGTTCGCATTCATCACCTATGCACATGCCTTGTTGCTGTAGTTTGTCTTTGTACAACATGCAAAGATCCATACAGTTGATGGCACAATCTCTGTATCTGAGCCCAGGTGGGCATCGTTTGTCTGGAAGAAAATGAGAATCAATGAGGTATGTAAAGGTTTTGGTAACATGAAAACGATAAGCAAAGCTTTTTGCTGAGAAAAGAAGGAAAAACGAGTTACAACTGACTGGAATATATTGGAAAAGGGCTATAAGACTAAGTATAGTCCGTTCACGAACGTTTGAGCGCATAGTAGGCGTTTGTTTATTTATTTAAAGTTGGCAGTATTTGTTGTCATAACGTAAAATAAAGTCAAAGTTGCCGAATGTACCTGGCCTCGTCCGACGAGCTTGAGTTATCAGAGAACTCTATGCAATATTGACAACATTGCGTATCAATCTGACAATAAAATCAACAACATAACCTAAAATTTCGATATACTCAGGTAGAATATGCCAAAATTTCCATGGCCAACCGACGGCCCTAAGATTCATTGTAAAATTCATTGTTTAACTTTGAGTGCTACGTTCATTATTTTCTCCGGTTTCAAGGCACATAAACACATAATAAAGGTGTTGCAGCCTTTCCTTATGCACACCTAAATAATTGCAAAGCAGTTGGAATCATCGGTAACAAATCCTATGTTTCGAGAGTAATAACTCACGGGGCCAGTGTCCGTAAGTAGGCCCCTCATTTTGTTTGATTTACTTCAAAGTTTTTTTTTGGTCGAGATCGAGCGTCAGAAAAATGAAAAATTATCCAGCCTTTTTTGTCCTTTGGTTTTTGCTAGAATTCAATTATCCTCTTTTGCTTTTATTCCTCAACTGCCTTTGTTCGATATCTGATTGATTGAAAACTCCAGAATGGCTCTGGTCCAATGCATCAGAATAAACCTCTTATGAAAATAATTCTGAAATTCATGGAAAAGGATCTCCTTGGTAAGGAAATACTATTTCTTAAAGGCGTTTTCGGACAATGCATTGGTTCTGTAGAACCTTTCCTATAATTTCTGATGTGCCCTCGCATGTTCAATGTTATCTTGAGTTCCTAGGTTCCTAGTGAAGAAGGCTTTAGCTTTAACGCAGAAAGATTTGCATACAAAGTTATAAAGATTATGTTTCACATTATCTTCTCGGCTCATGGAAACAAACACATTTTACACTGAGCCAAATTCTCTTCTCTTGCCATAATTTTTAGGAAAAGAATATATGAAATAACTAAGAAAAGAGTAAACGACTTATTTCCGCCTTTTTCAAATACAAATTTAAACTGCAGTGCGCTGCGGTAACTCTACGACCTTGCTCTCGTGTAGGGTTACGATAGATCAACCTGAGACGATGATAGAGTTGATAGCACCGTACTTTCCGAATACGGGTTGGATGTTCGGGTTGGGTAAACGAATTCGAAGGTTAGGGATCGAGTACCCGAATAAGTATCCGAAAACGCCTTTATGATGGTATGAGGTATTTTGCTGAAAAGGGGAGTGAATACGTGTGTTTCAACTAGCAAGCACAAATTATTTTATGTTTGTAGAATTAGGCAAACATAGCAAAGCCATCAAAATGTTTTCGCTTAAACTCATCAAGTTATAGCATACACACAGCATAGCAATAATACGAATTCAGCACTATAAGTCAACCTAAACTTCATGTTGGAACTTACCACATTCAGGTTTAATTGGTATTACAACATCTTCCCGGTCGCAACTGAAGGTATGTGGATTATACATCATTGGACCTTCGCAAGTTTGCTCGACATATTTGGGGCCATCAGGACTATTCTCACACACGTAGAACTTTCTGCAATCATCTTCATGCGGCCTGTTGAGTGTCTGGTAGTCACATTGAGGATGACCTGTGATGGCTGTTGAAGCCCAGGTAGTAGTAGCTTGTGATGTTGTTGAAACAGTCACCACTTTTGGTTGAATAGTCTCAGTAATTTCCAGTATTTGAGGCTTTACCCTAACCTTCGATTTAACCTCTTCCCTTGCCTTTTCTGTTGTAGTAGATGGGGTTATGTTGAAAGACACTTCTGGAAGAACCACCTCTAAGTTATCTAAGAAGTCCGGTATCAACATTCGGGATTCCTCATCTTCATCGAGCTCCTCCGTTGTAGTTGATATAGCTGTTCGTAATATCATTGAATAATTAAAAAGTATGGTGAATTTTTATTTGGTAGAGTGGTTTGATCCTGTTAGCTTGAAGAGAAACATACACTGTGTTCCATCTCAAACGAGTAATGCCATATATTTCTTTTTCCATAGTGATTGGAAAAATTTCCCAAATACCTACGTCAAATGATTTTTTTTGGACATCTTTTGATGTATATTTGAGGCAAGAGCGAGGGACCTCCTAAGAGGGGGCGCTTCAATCCCTCAAAATTGAATAGAGAAGAGTTGAGTTATATTTCATTTGGAAGGATTTTTTTTACAAAAGTGTATGAAGAACGTTATTGTGATGAACCGTTTTCGCCGAAACCAATTTTTTAGTTCAAGTGAGCCACTTGGAAAGAATTGAACAGAAATTTTTTCTCAGGTAACAAAAAACGTCTCTCAAACAATAAATAAAAAATTATGGAATTAAAGATTGATACCAACTCTATAAATGCACAATCTCGGCACAATCGGAATTATATTCCGAAAATTATTCAAAAAATGAAATATGTAAAAAAATGAAAATCACAAAATTTTATTCTATGGTTCTGATGATCCCCTTGAAATTTCCCATTAACTCGAATCGGATATCCTGTTATGGAAATATAAAGATTTTTCTTTTCAATATTCCAATTGAATTTTCTATGGTTCTGTTGAAACTATGGCCACGAAATTTTTGATGAACATTTAGAATATCTATCTCCATTCACAAAAAAAATCACTCGAATCAGATATCTTTTTATGGAAATATAAAGCCTCTTTTTTCAATATTTCAATTGAATTTTCTATGGTCCTGTTCACACTATGGCCATAAAATTTTGCATGAGGCTTGTTATCAGCATTTTGCATTTGGCCGTAACATTTCGTTCCGATTGGTTTTGTATTTACTGAGATATTGAGGAACCAAAATTTTGAATGTCCATATTTTATGGAACACCCTGTATTATTTGGCTGGTTAGCGAAGTTAACCGAGCCATTTGGGAAGCAAACTCACCCTGAAAATTTCAAGTCTCTAGGACAATCTCTTCGTAAGTTATTGTACTAACGGACGGCCCCACGGACAGAATTGAATTTGACCACGAATTCGTCATCAGGGAGTCTAACCCTATCGTTTGAGACCATTTTCAGCTCAAAATTCGAAAATTATAGACATTTGGGCTTAAGATATAGCACTCGTTTAAGTAGAACGAGCGCTTAAAAAGTATAGTGAATTTTCATTTGGTAGTGGTTTGATCCTGTTAGCTTGAAGAGATATACTGTGTTCCATCTCAGGCGAGCCATCCCGTATATTTCTTTTCTCATAGTTATTGGAAAAATTTCTCGAAACATGTCGAATGATTTTTTTTATGGAAATCTTGTATATTGGAATATGGAAGAGGGATTGAGTTATACTTCATTTGAAAGGATTTTTTTACAATAGTGTATGAATAACGTTATTTTGATGAACCAATTCACCGAAATCTAATTTTTTAGATCAAATAAGCCACCTTGAAAAAATTGAACTGCAATTTTTTCTCAGGTAATAGAAAACGTTTCTCAAACCTTAAATAAAAAAAAACCAAATATGTATTTCCTAACGTTGCATTTTTTGTTCTATGAAGTTGGGTGTAATACATTTTTCGATAATTCGATCAATTTGTTGAGTTTCTAGTTTCAAAAATAATTATGGTGTACCGGGTTTTTCACTATAATTTGACCCCCCCTTTAACTTTGTTACTAAAGGAGATACAAAAAAATGTTTCGTATAAAAGTTTCACGAAATCAACTGAGGTTTTTTGATATGAGTCCAGAAACTGAAATATATACAGGGTGGCCAACCTATTGATGGCAACTTCATTTTTTCAAATGGAACACCCTGTATATTTTTCCATGTTTGGCTAGCTCTTTTTCCTCTAATTTCTAATATGTAACATATATTGGTCTATCTCTTTTATTCTGAGAACCACAGAGTTTCAAATTTTAAGAACTACCTGGCAAGATCTGTAATCATTTTACAAGTGGCATGGTGCGTTTACTGAAAATGCTCATTTTTGGAGTTATAATAACGTCAATGGGAAGATATACAGGGTGAACAACATTGAATGCAACTATATTTTTTCAAATGTCGTGTATATTCTTCCTTTTTTTGATGGGCTATTTCCTCCTGATCTCGAATATGAATGCGTATGTGGACGTGTATCTTTAATTTTCACAGTTTCAAAGTTTTGAAACGATGACACCGAATAAAAAATATGTGAAATACCTACGAAATTCTTTATGTCCAAACAATCTACTTGAAAGTATTATTTTAGAATGAATACTTAAAAATTAGTTAACCAATGAAAAATGATAACTATGGTAGTATGGCAAGAATAACATCAACTAAAGAAATTGCTCAAAATGACCACCTTCATTCAATACACATAGTTCATATAGTTGTCTCAAGTTGTTCAGACTATTTTTGATAGCATTATTATGGCTCTGATTCAAGTCAGAAATTAAAGCTTCAAAATTTTTTTCTAATCATTACACAATATTATCATTATTCTTTGTGCGTTGACGGGATTAGTTCCGAATTATGGGTTTAATATTGGTTGATTTTATACCATTAATATTATTCTCCGCTTTCATTGATTCAGGAAGTGCTATAAAAATGTGTCAACGGTGTTAAATCTGGACTATTTGGTGGCCATAAAATGGGTGCGCCTTTACCAATCCAAAGATCAAATTGGCCACTTAAATATTCACGAGCTTCCAAAACGCTATGCCAGATGGTTATTGAAATTTGAGACTCTGTGGTGCTCAGAATAAGAAAGATAGACCAACATATGTTACATATTGGAAATCAGGGAAAAAAGAGCTAACCAAATATATAAAAATATACAAGGTGTTTCATTTGAAAAAATGAAGTTGCCATCAATATGTTGGTCACCCTGTATATATTTCAGTTTCTGGACTCATGATCAAAAACCTCAGTTGATTTCATGAAACTTTTATACGAAACATTTTTTTGTATCTCCTTCAGTAACAAAGTTAAAGGGGGGGTCAAATTATAGTGAAAAACCCGGTACACATTACTAGAATATGCTGAGCTAGTTATCTGTAGGCCACTTATATGAGCTAAACAATTCATTTAATGCGAAAACGGTTCATCGAAATTACGTTTTTCATACACCACAATGAATGAGGCTTTCAAGATCTTTCAAATGAAGTGTTACTGAACCAACTCCTCTTCCTTATCCAATTTTGAGAGGTTGCTCGTACAAGGTTCAAATAAACGTCAAAAGATTTCCCTCAAACAATACTATTCGACGTGTTTCGACAAAATTTCCCTTGTCATTATGCTATGAGAAATATACAGGGTGACTTGTCTGAGATAAAACATCCTGTATACTATTAGCAAATATCTCACCGCATTCAGGTCTGATGGAAGCTACGACACTAGGATAATCGCAAGTTAAAGTCTTCGGATTGTACATCATGGAGCTTCCACAAGTTTGTTCAATATATTCAGCTCCTTCTACGCCATTATTACAAACGTAGAACTTGTGACAGTCCAACTCATGTGGTTTGTTTGGAGTTTCAGGGTCACATTGTGGTTTTCCTGTGATAACAAGGCTGACAACTGAGGTTGTTAGTTTTCTGGTTGTAGTAGTAGCTTCTGTAGACGTAGTCTTAGGTGCTAGAATAAAATGAATAACACATTTTATCCATAAATTTACTTACTCATCTACAATAATCTTTGTGTCTTGTAGAAAAGGATAAGGTAGAAATTGAAGTTCAAGTACTTTAAGTGAAACAGATTTCGGTCGCAGACCATAGATATTCCAACAAGCCTCTGCACTGGCTCATAGAGCGCGGGTGAAATAAGATTGGTTGAAATACAAGGTTTCGAACTTCATTCCGACCGCACAGTGGCTCCCGAATTGACCAGACGTAAATCCAATGGTTTTTTTCCCTTGGTCATTTTGGAAAGCAAGGTCCGAACTAAAAACTATACCAGGCTCGAGACGCTGAAGAAAGCTGCTATCCGTGATTGGGCTAAAATACCGGCAAGTTACGTTCGGGCAACTTGCGATTAGTTTTTTGACCGTCTCAAGGCAATAGTCACAGTGAAAGGTGGTCATATCGAACCAAAGTGAATTGATCCTGAAAATTTTGATTATTTTCACAGTATCGCAGTATCGAGTGTCCTAAATTCACTGTCAAGTGAGGGGATCTCAGAAACCCGATGAGCTAGAACAAAATGGCTCGATTTTTGAGAGAATTCATGTGGTGAAAACCACAAGTTCCTAATTCTAACCGCTTTCGAGCTATTACAGAAAATTGAAAATCGTTTTCCTAACCGAATTTATGGCTTTTTCAATAGGTTATACTTCGATTGACAGAGCCTGTACAGATAGGTATACATTATGGTCCTTACCTCACTAAAAAAGTATTTTGACAAATGAGAATAGAATAACTCTTATTACAAATAAAAATATCGAATATGTAGAGCTATAAAGCTACATTAATATTTCACAGTTACGTACCACATTCAGGGCGTATGATCGCAACAACTTCAATCAGATCGCAACTCTTTTTCTCTGGATTGAACATCATAGCACTTCCACAGGTTTGTGACAGATATTGTGGACCATTTGGACCATCAGAGCATACATAGTATTTATGACAATCTTCTATATCGATCTTTTTCGCGACGAGTGCATTACATTGGGATTTTGTGGTAGTGGTGACAGTTGATGTAGGTATTAATTCCATTTCTGCAATCTCTTCTTGAGTGGTAGATGTTACAGTAGTGGTTTCTGCTTTCGGGGTTGGTTCCGCTTCAGTGCTTGTTACACCACCTGCATAAGAGTCAATATTGAAAATGAACTTTCAAATACGAGGACAATTCAAATATAAATGAGACTTTTCGATTTTTTAGGCACAATAGTTGGGGGAGAACATTCCTGATTTTTTTGTTGGGTAGATTCATCAGGAGTAAGGGAAGCACGTCGGATTGCCTCATCGGCCCTCTCGGTGTCCACTGTGACGTGACGATGTTTGAGCAAGAGGTTCCTCCGTCAATTGCGCAACGTATTGTTCTCTCCACTTTTCACTCGCTTCTTTAGACTCTGAGGTGTAGTGGTGCACCCATGTTCATCACAGGTGGTAATGTGAGTGAGATCGTGCAAGAAGACGCCCACAAACCTGAAAACGATGCAATTTCTAGTCAGCTGTGAGAAGGCGAGGAAACCACCTGGCGCAACCCTTAGGGTACCTTGCTTTTCTGTGAGTATGGAGTAGGTGCTCCCATAACTTATCCCGACCTAACTTGCAATTTCAGAATTGGTACGACGTCTGTCGTCTTCAATAAGCTGTCGAACACTACTGATGTTATTCGCTGCGGTCATGGCTCTCATTTTCAACACGATCACAACCCTCCACGAACTGTTTATGCCATGCAAACAACCTGGCTTACGACAGTGTCTCTTCTCTGAACATAGGCAGTCAATCTCCTCAATATTTTGACCAGTTTTACGCTTATGCGGCGAGAAACTTGATTACAACACGTTGTGCAATTGACGGACGAAACTCTTGCTCAAACATCGTCACAGTGGACACCGAGAGGGTCGATGAGGCAATCCGACGTGCTTCCCTTACTCCAACAACAACAAAAAAATCAGAAATGTCCCTCCCCCCACTATTGTGCCTGGAAATCGAAAAGTCGCGTTTATATTTGAATGGCCCTCATAGTTAACATTGGTTTTCTTGAAATAAGTCTTACCGCATTGACAATAAACTTGAATTTCAAAATCAGGACAGCCAGACCCTTGGTGGAAGCTTTACAAACTAAACCTCTCTCTAAACTACACTCTGCATCTAGCCCAGTTTCTTTTGCTGATATTTTCTTGCCAACAGTTCTGCATCGTATATCTGTCATCATATTTGCTGGACACTTAGCACCAGGTAGTTGATTCTGAAATCAAATCCAATGTCAGGCGTCATTTCCACTATTGATACCTAATAAGAAAAGAATCCACTTACCAATATCAAAGTGGTTGGAATCGGTTCTCTTTCAAATGGTTTTTTAGATGAACCCTTCTTTGAGACTATAGGATTTTGATTGATCCATTCTGTCCACCCACTTATACATTGCTGTTTCTGATCTTGAGGTGCCACAGTTATATATTCAGGCGTAGTGGTCTAGAAAGTGTTCATTGAAATACGTTAGAACACCATGAAGGAATTAACTTACCGGTACTTCTGTACATGGCATACCCTTGCAATTCTTCTGGCCTCTAGAACAATAGCACGTATGGCAATCATCTTCTTCTATGACATCCCCTTCTAAGTATTGAACGCCATTGATTTCCATGCACACAGGTTTGCACTCATTAACAGGTATGCAATGTTCAAAAGAAGAATTGAAGTAGACTTGACCTTCTGGACATTTTTTCAATTGACAGCCTTCAACGCAAGTATCCTCAACACATGTGGCACTTATTTTTCCTCTTGTATACATGTTATCGCAGGTTTCTACCAAGCACGTTGAAATGCATGGTTTGTATTGAGAGCAGCGTTCATCACACTGAATAGCTGAAATGCCACAATATATGAAATTTCCAGAAATTATCACACAAAACAGAAAATAATGAATTTGATTTCCATGAATTTTACTTACGACACAATTCTTGTGACCTCCAGTGAATAGGAACTCCTCTGTTGTTACACTCTTGAGCATAGGCAGCCAGAGCAGTACACAGACATTCACAATCACCTCCTTGGTCACATCCACAGGCATCAAACAAGCACTTATCATAAAAACTGTCAATTGGAACCTCAGCATGGCATGGCGAGAATATCGATGATTTTAGAACACCACACTTCTTCACAGCCCATACTCGTCTCTCTGGCTTTTCCCCGCAAGTATCCTAAAAATAAAACTTTATAGATTTTTTGATAAATATTGAGCGTTAACCTTACAGCTATCTGCTGAGCTTCTGGACAGTTTGGTTCCATTTTCCATGAATCTCCAAAAGCATAAGGTGATGCTTCCGTCATTCCACCTGAAGGTGTTTGGAAGTCATCAAGTTCGTTATCGTTATAGTTACCACATAACCCTTTCACCTGAAAATACCAGCTAATAACATGATAGTCTAAGATATAATGCTCATATTTACATTATTTTTCCATTTCGGACTCAGTCTCACGTAAACTCTGGTACCTTTGTCCCAGCGAACAGTTAAACCAAGAAGAGGTGCTTCAACAATGGCGTATAGACCAATTTCTCTAACAGTCAACGTATTCAAGGTCTTTGGTTTGGGTAAAGGTTTTCCTTTATCTAAAGTAAGGCTTTCGGTGATATTCGAAGAGCTTACTCTGATGGTTACTGACTTGGAGCAGGTTGTTCCTAATGTTCCACATGGAATATTCTAAAAAGGAGGTGTGTGTAATGACGTATGCATTCGTTATGAAAACTTCAAATTACCTGAATCGATATATCGAAAGCTGCCTTATCTCCCAATGCTCCTTTGGCTAGAACATAATCACATTGTCCTTGATAATCGTAGTGCTTTCCATCGAAAGTTTTGTAATGAGAATCGCCCCATGCGCTACATTCTGCTGCACATTGTCTATCAGTACAGCTCCATTTTCCTCCTTGGCATGTACTAGAATGAGAATTGTTAGTCTAACTCAGTGAAAAATCATCACAGGTTTCGATTACGTAGTGGACCATAATCAGTTCAACTTACCATGTGTTGCAATCATTTTGAACAACTTCATTTTCTTTATAGCTTCTAGCTCCATGATGGCAAGGACAGTCAGAAGGTTTTATACATTGTTTTGTAGTGGGATCTAGTACAAAGCCTTTCTTACATTGACATCCAGCATGACATATGGCAGGTGAGGAGAGTTCATACGAATCCATATTCTGGAAATATAGATACGTGAATGGATAGAAGTTTCTGGCTGAATGTTGTAAAATTGATTATTTTATAATAGGCATGGTGAAAAAGCTAGATCAAAATATAATTCGCTAACAAAACATTCTATTCACCTTGCAAGTCATTGGTTCTGCAGGTTCACAACTGGTGAATTCCATATGTTGACTAGCATTACACATAGTTTTCAAATCTGCTGCATCTGGGTAGAGTTTTATCTCCTCTGTGATAGCTTCTGTACAACTCCAACCTCCACTGACACATGAACTGAAAAATAAACGAGAGGAAACCTTAAGTTTCGAGTTTTACGTTATGCCAAGAAAAATGATAAAACTAGCAGTAATATCGGAATTATAACTTAAGCAAGAATCTCTTGCGCATGAGGTGATGTGTAAATATCCATTTCAAGCTATATTAAACTACTGGCTCACCATAGATCAGGTTTATTCTCAGTTCTTCTGATTTCCTTGTAACCTGGGTTGAATACCAATCCATTGGAGTAGCATTTACATTGAGCTGTTGGTATGCACTCTCCATTGTCATCTAAAGCCTGTCCAGAAGGACAGTTACAGCCTTCAACACATTGCCTCTTACACTGGTTGTTGGTGGAAATGTCATAGCAACTTCTTGAGCACGAATCGCCACAAACTTGGTACTCTTGACCAGCAGGACATTGGATAGAGCATTCCTTTACACTGCTTCTCCAGTTGACGTTGATTCCTTTACTGGCACATTCATGAGCGTAGGAGGAAATTATGGTGCACAGGCATTTTCTTATCTGAAAGATGACTCGTTTTATAGACGGGTTAAACTAGGATATAAATACATACATCTCCTTGGCAAGAACACATATCGTACAAGCAGTCCTGGTAGTATTGATCTGGGTCCACGTAGAAATAGCAATCTGAAAGAACACCATGATGATATTCAAATAAAAGGGTGAATATGCATAAATATTCTCAATATAAACATTGTACCTAATAATCTGCGGTTAGGATAAAGCATATATTCGATGCATTATGGAAATAATAATATACCTGCGAAAATTTCTGATTTGATCGTTGAACAAACTTTTTCTGCATCTGATTTTCTGTGCATGTTCACATCGCAAGGGTGGGAGGGGATGACGACAGGCATGTTGGAACAAGCTTCATGAGTTTTCCACTTGTTGGCGAAAGAAATGGCCGATTGTTCAATATCGCCTTCAGGGGTAAAGAAGTCGTCTTTTTGGTTCTGATTGAATGTTCCACAGAGACCCTAAAAACCACATTATTGATTTACAGGAATCAAGACATTTTTGTAAATTCATTTACCTTGGTCTGCTCTTTCAGGGATGCGGGTACATCTATATATAGTCTGCTCACACCATCCCACCATATATCGACTCCATTTGGTAGTAGTACTAGAAAAATTATAGATTAGAATTGTTTTTCGAAAGATCCAATCAATTGATTTCCAACATTGTGGTACGAATATAAGAATATGAAATAGTGACAGGCCAATTTTTTGGGGACGTTGTTCATCAGGAAAGTAAGATAAGGAGAATTTAGAGACATTTTGTATATTATCTTATAATTCGGACGAAGCTCCTTCAATGTACATCAGTGAGAAACCAGAAATTTCCAATGGAAATTCAAGTTTGGATATCAATAAACATCAATGTGAGGCCTAATTTCAATTATTCTTTTCTCTCCTTTGTTTCCTTAACATAAAAGAACATCAAAATCACTCATTCAGCTCACCTTGTAAAAATATAGATGATACAATCCTGATCTTGATGCCAACAGTTTCAAGTGGTAGTTTAGATATCTCCTGACCATTAACAATTACTTGATGATTTTGTCCTAACTTGATAGTTAATGAAGAGTTCACAGTTATGGTTGCTGTTTTAGTGCAAGAGGGCAGCTCAGAGTTTTCTGTCTTCGTGAATCCTATCATCTGAAGAAATTAAGTCTCTTATTATTTGATCAAATATGATATAACACTGGGCAAAAAAATTAACGCACATTATGGAAATCTCAAGTTTATTCTACAACTGAAGGTGTTCTCAATGATAAGTATTTTTATCAGAATGCATGCATATGTTATCCACTTTCAACGTTTTTCTTCAATACAGATGTTTTTTCCCAGCAGGAATAAAAAAATATGATATTATCAGATTTTGAATGTATTGGCTCCATTCTGAAATCAGTTGTTCTCGATCAATTCGAGTGATAAATAGTTTTTCTTTCGTTTTATTTTCTACACTCGATCGCTAGCAACGCGAAACACGCAATTTGACCCAAGAGGAATGTGCCCAAGCGGTAGTTTTGCGAGAAGAAGGGTGGACATACACAAGAATTGCAGAAAGGTTTGGAGTTTCCCATACAATTGTGTCCAGAATATTGCAGCGATTCAGGGGGACAGGTATGAATGTCCAAAGACCAGGACAAGGTAGACCACGCGTAACAACTGCCTTTCAAGAACGTTACTTGAGAGTTTCTTCGTTGAGACAACAGTTTGCAACCGCTCGCCTCGTTCAAAATCAGCTTAAGCAAACTCATGGGGTGCAAATTAGCACTCAGACAATAATAATAATAAGATATCGCCTCAGAGAATACGATTTGAGGCCTCGTGTCGCGGCAAGAGGCCCAGCTCTTACCCCAGCCCATCGAAGGGCACCTTTGGATTTTGCGAGAGAGCATATCAATTGGAAAGAGGCTGATTGGGAAAAAGTTCTCTTCACAGATGAGTCTTGATTCTGCTTCTATCATTGTGATCGACGTTCCTTGTATACAGACGCCCACATGAAAGATATGCTCAGTGCAATTTCCTGAATACTACTGGTTTTGGGGGAGGATCGATTGTGATATGGGGGGGTGGAATATATTTGACTGCTCACACAGACCTAGTGGTCGTTGTTAATGGAGCTATGAATGCTGATAGGTATATAAGGAATATTCTTGAAAAGCATATAGTGCCATTTGTCCCATTCATTAGTGAAAATTTCATTTTTATGGGCGATAATGCCAGACCCCATCGTGCGCGCATCGTTCAGGAGTACCTTGAAGAGGTTGAAGTTTCTCGAATGGAATGGCCAGCAAGAAGTCCAGATCTCAATCCGATTGAGCAAGTTTGGGACAACCTCAATAGAAGGCAGGGAAGTTCAGAAAATCATCCAACTACTCTTTAAGACTTAGGAATCCAACTCGGAGAAATCTGGGAAGGATTAGATCAGAAAATTTAAAGATCACTCATTTTGAGTATGAATCGTCGTTGCCGAGCTGTAATTAACGCAAGGGGTGGAAATACCGAGTATTAAATCACTTTTCAGCATTCCAGTATTCTGAAAATTGTTCATTTCTCTTCTTTCACAAAAGATTCGGTGCAATCCTGAATTTTTCTTCCATTTAATGTGTCTTGTTTCGTTCAGAACATTCCCAAGAGAACATAAAAAATAAGTTTAAAGTCAATGTAGAGTTAACTTTCGTTAAAATTGAGATTTTCAAAATGTGCGTTAATTTTTTTGCGCAGTGTATTTTGATAAAACAAGTTTCCGTCCAAACTTACCGAAAGAACGGAAAATATAATATGTTCGATTATATTAATTGACAAAAAAATATTAGTATCATACTACGTGTTCGAAAGCAATGTTGATATAATAGAGTGGACATACTATTCGCTACTTTTCAGTAAACAGTTTGTTATTTCCTCACTAAACTCACCTCTGAAATGGCTCCTGGGCAAGCAACATTTTCAGTTTGCACAGAAAATCCTGCAGTTTCAAGCATTATATAAGAACATTGTCCCATAAAATCAAACTTCTTTCCATCGAACGTTGTGTAGTGAGGATCCCCAATAGCTGAGCATCTTGCTCCGCAAGAAACCTGAAAAATTCCAATGTAATTCCAACATAATTCCAATCAATAACATCGATTCTACCTGTGTGCAAACCCAGTGACCATTTTGACATGTACAAGTGTTACAATCCTTAGGAACCGAAGAACCAGCTGGGAATTCCTTCTTTCTCAACCTACAAGGGCACTCGCTTTCTGAAATACATTCTCCGTTATGCAACACCTTTCCTTCTGGACAGAAACAGCCTTCTTCACATGTTTTGGGATCTTCAGCAACATTGTTTTTGCTGGATCCACATACTGGTTGTCCCTTTGAAGGTCCACATGATTTGTAAACTCTACCACCAGTACACTTCATAGCTGAAACAGAAATAAGGATGAATGACTCCTAAATTCAGAAGGATCTACTTCTTCACTTATATCCAGAAGAAATCAAATTGATGAAGAGAAATAACATGGAGGCATGGAGTCAGAGAACCTGGTCCTGCCTGAACAAGTAGATCTCATCAGTGAACTAACCTAATGATATTATGATAAAAATAGTGAGCATCGAGTAGAACTTCGGCTCGATATTATGAGAAAAAATATTGGAAAAATGAATATTCTACAGGAAACATCTAACTGAATATCCTCAAATGGTATACTAATGGTGATGCTGTACCTATAAGAAGGAGTTTCTGAGACAGAGAAAGCTGAGGAGGAAAAACTCTGGCGGAATCTGCCAGGTATGGATCATTCCACTGAGTTGAAACAGCAAGATCCAAAAAAATATCTGAATCTTGGTAAGAAACGATTACACCTCCTCACTGGCTTTTTTACGGGACACTGTCGCCTATGGAAGCACCTGTTGAAGATGGGATTATCGGGCACTGTCGAGTGTAGGTTCTGTGGGGAGGAGGAATAAATCCCCATTCATCTAGTCAGAGAATGCTTTGACATTGCGAGCCTAAAGAGAGAATATTATGGGCGAGGAACTTGTAAGAGTGAGGAAATAGCCTCGTCGAAGCCTTCACAGATATTGGATTTCATCAGATTTCTGGAACTGGACCTGTAAAGGGTGTGGTCAGAACAGCTGTGTAAGGGGGCACAATAGACCTTGAGGTGACAGTGAACTGTAAGCCTTTTTTAAACTATACCTATACTGATGGTTCTCAAGCCACGATAGGTGTCGGCGCTGGAGTAAGCGGGTCAAGAGCCAAGTATACACTATCGTTAGGCTCCTATTCGAGTATTTTTCAAGTAGAAATACTTGCAATCGAAATATTCACAGAAAGAATCCTGGAAAGAAACAATAAAGGCTGTGACATAGTGATCCATTTTGGTAGTCAAGCTTCTGTTAAAGCACTGAACTCTTATGTCATCCACTGAAAGGTCTCTTTATGCTGGGTTTCTGGTCACTCAGGAAATGAAAAGGCTAATACACTAGCCAGAAAAGAAGCACAAACGCCACTAATTGGCCCTGAATAAGTATCGGGATCTAAGTATAGGAGTAAGTTACCCCTTGTCACAGGGTTTCTTACAGGACATTGTCGCCTTGGAAAGCATATGCTCAACACGATGAGTGACGATTTAACCTCCTCACCGTTGCGAGCCTCCACAAAGAATTTCTTGAGCAGAAGAATTAAAGAAGAAACGTTAATCTAGCCTTCCTGAAGCCCTCTCTTCCTACTAATTACCTATGTAAATTATTTCAAGTGATCAAAGGGTAAGAACTTACGGCATGTCTCTTCATTCCGCCAATTCGAAACTGTCGTAATTCCTTCGAATTTACAATCTGAGATGTAAACGTTCATTGTATCGCAAGCGCAATCTGATTTATCTTCACTTTCACAGTTGCAGTAGTCCCAAGTACAAGCTTCCATCAAAAGTGATCTATCTAATACCTGAAAATGAGAAATGAAACTGAACACCAACAATGTTTAACCAAAGCTATACAAGTAAGGAAATAGTTTTCGTTGAAATGCAATATCAATTAAGTATACATAAAGTGTAATTCTTACTTTACTACAAGCGAAAAATCTGCTATCGGAAAGAAGTTTAGCACAAAAAGCTTTGGCCTCGCTACCCAAAGAACCCTTAACTGCGCTATCAGGACATTCTCGCTTCTCCATTGGGGCAGATTGGCAGTGAGCTGAAAAAATATCAGATTTCATTTAATGGGATCTTCTGAAGTATAGAAAGAAAATTAGGAACGCGTAAAACGAGTGAATTCATTGAAAAGACAGTTCTTGAATATTACAACAAAGATATCTCACCTCCAATGTCATCGACTTGCCAGCTGGCTGCTGCATTGACAATATTTTTCGTCCTACGACCATTTTTGGTAACAATATCGTTATCTGGATTTCCATCGAGGTTGCCACACAGTCCCTCTGTCCTATTCCACAAGCTCTCTTTCGCTTCAACTTGGATGAATTTCTAAGCGAGAAATATAATAATTGCTTAGGTACTGCAACTTGAATCGCTTCCTTCTCATACTTACGTTTGCATCCCATTTCATTGAAACTCCAACGGAATCTAACATGATATTAATGAAATTAGCAGTTGTTTCAGTGCGGATGCCAACTGCTTGACCAGGAATTGGTAATACAGTATCACCCTGAGTTAAAAGTGGAATACCATCATCTGAAATATAACGTGATATTCTCAGGGTTTTGTTTCTAACTTATCGTAATTAACATGTAACTCAAAAAACCGGCATACACAATTTGAAGGATCAAGAGGAAAGATCTTGATTGTCTATTAACGTTTCCTCTGAGGTGTAAGCAAACTGACAAATCGTTCATGCATTATGTCCAAGGTGAAGTATGCTGTCCTGCTGAAACCATAGGCCGTTCACGTACATTTCGTATTATCGGGCCAAAAGAAATTGATTATCAACCATAGCTGAGAGGGATTGAGACACTTATTTCCAGATTCGGACTATCAGTGGTTCGGTAACCCCATTTTAAATAATGATAAAATTAATAGCAGATGTAAATTTCAAATTCAACTTACCCGTAACACTCAATTTATAATTTCGTCCTTGAATGTAGATATCTATCGTCCTGTAACAATTGATGCTGCCATTCGCGTAGCAAGAATCTGCATTTCTTACAGTAACACTAAAAGTATTGTCAACTGAATCTTTGACGAGGATGTATGCACATTCGGAATCAAAGCTGCAAAAATAAAGAACATTTAAAACTTCATGATATTTTCAGTCTAGATAATCCTGTGAGCTTCAGCTAATTATAACTCAAAGAAAATTATTCGGGGAATAAAAGTGTCCAAACAATTTTGAATACTACAATCAGGAACATATCGCACCAAATACTTCGCAACTTTTCACTTTGCACTTTCTACTTTTCAAATGAATAATTTGCATGAAACCGAATTCATAATCAAAAAGTGCAATGTGAAAAGTTTAGTGCAAAGTGAAACACTTTGCAGAAATTGAATGTTGTGAGAAATGTTGTGCAATATACTTAATTTTCACTTTGCAAGTATGTCAGAATGCAAAGTGAAAAGTTGCAAAGTATTTTAATGCAATAGGGCCCTGGTCTACCACACTACAACTCTCTAGCTTGTCTCGAAGAGAAAATACAACCCTCGACTGTTTCGTCGAAGAAGCTTACAATTCAGATTTCGTATTTTATGAATCAATTACAAATACACTGACCGGCAAAATAATCGATCCACTCAAAAAATCGATGAAGTTGTTTATCCTTAATCAATCACTAGTTTTAAATTACAAGAAAACTCGGCGTACGTCATTTTATACAGAGTGAAAAAAATCCGTTTTTTTACCCTAACTTTAGAACCACATCTATTGTGTTCCAGTTGTTCCACCGGTTGTGATTTCTTATTCTATCTTCAAGACTGATCTTCTCTTAACAATTTTATTATTTATTCATAACAATAGCTCAATTTTTGATGAAGATACGGGGTTTTCAGTAAAACATTAAATTTCGCTTCAATAGTACTTCAAAAAATTCAACCTATAATTCAGACCTATTGAAAACAAACGGAAAATAAGTCAAAAACATAACGTGTTTTCCGACCAGACGCAGATAACAGGTGCAATTCGTCTCGGCATGTCCTCATTAAGGTTTTGAATTAATTAGAGCATCACTGAGCTGCTGCAAATTTTTGGAGTTGGTACGTGAGGTCGAATTTTCCTCCTAAAATCGTCCAAACATGCCCAATTGGGTTCAGATCTGGGCTTATAGAGCAGGCCAGTTGGATTCCTGGGTATCAACCTCTGCTAAATACTCCCTGGCAATCCTAGCCACATGCGGTTGATGCGGTCGGGCATTAAAAAGCATTAGCACGAAATCGTCTCCAATAAGCGATGCATACCGATCAACTCGCTCTAAAACTTCTCTTGTTTTATGATTTCACTCAGTTTATTTTCATAACGTTCGGATTCAAGGTTAAATCTGTGAAAGTACTTTCATAGCCAGAGCGAAATTGTGGAGTTTATTGTGCTCTGTACACTCTGTATCTTCAACAAAAATTGAGCTATTTTTATGAATAAAGGATTAAATTGTCAAGAGAAGATGTGTCTTGATGATGGATTAAGTAGTGTGGAACAACTGCACACACCAGGGGTGGTTCTAAAGTAAAAACATATTATGTTTCATGTCCTATAAAACGACGTACGCCGAGTTTTCTTGAGATTCAAAACTGGTAATTGATTGAGGATGAACATACCTATAATTGAAAAAAATCAATCGAATCAGACTTGGAATAACATATTTATGAATTAACAAACTTCATCAATTTTTTGAGTGGATCGAATATTTCGCCGGTGAGTGTAGGTATATTCTCACCTATAAATTCGGTCATCGAATGTTTTATAGTGAACTGCCCCCCATGTATAGCAAACTCCAGGTGTGGGTAACTTGGTTTCAATAACAACTGAAGTCGTGTCCACAGGCGATTGTTTGGAATTACTGGATTGCTCAGATTCTTCGTAAGAAAATTCGTATTCAGGTGAACCAGTCTCCTAAAATTCGAGAAAAAAGATAGATATTTGGTTATTCAGTGTACCTGTAGATAACTTACCATATAATGAGAAGAATATGATTGCTGGCTGACAGTGTAGTTCATGTTAGGATCAGCTGAAATAGAATAAATTATGAAATATTCAAATTCAATGAGATATAGAATGATAAATTTCAATAAAATATTAGATGAAAACATCAAGAAAAACAATAGTTCATGTTAGGATCAGCTGAAATAGAATAAACTATGAAATATTCAAATAAAATGGGATAAAGAATGATAAATTTCAATGAAATATCAGATGAAAACATCAAGAAAAACAATAGTTTATGTTAGGATCAGCTGAAATAGAATAAACTATGAAATATTCAAATTCAATGAGATATCGAATGATAAATTTCAATAAAATATCAGATAAAAACATCAAGAAAAATAATAGTTCATGTTAGGATCAGCTGAAATAGAATAAACTATGAAATATTCAAATAAAATGTGATAAAGGATGAAAAATTTCAATAAAATATCATATAAAAACTTCAAGAAAATAGTATATTATGCAACGAGCGCATAATGATAGCTATTATTCGTGAGATGAAGTTAAGGCCACGAGCCGTAGGCGAGTGGCCCAATTCACCGAGTGAATAACTGCCATTATACGCGAGTAGCATACTATACTTCATCTACGACTACTGAATATATTTCTTGAAGATTTTAACATTTGGCGACCGCGACAAGATCCTTCTATGACAAGCGTGAAAAAAGTCAAGTTGAAACAAAAGAAATTTCTGGAGAACTGGTCATTGTATATTTTGTAGTAAAGTAAGCTTTAATTGATATAATAAAAATAGATTTAGCCTTCGATCGACAAGGTATGCACATATTGGTTAGTGGGAGTACTTTAGAATACTGAGGAAAAACCAATTTAAAGAATAAAGAATATTATATTAAAGCTAAATCTATGAAGTATCTGACAGCGGTGATTTATAATCTCATTATTCCCTTGTGATTAATGGGTTTTATTAAGGCTGAGCACAGAAACGTAAAATGGACAGATTTTACAATGAAAATGTCTTTAAATCAAGGCTCACTGTCACAATACAGAAAAAAATAAATGGAATATAATTAACATAAAACACGCTGCAGGTCGCTGACGATAATTAATAGAAAAGAATGGTATTGAAAAGAAACATTGAGAATTAAATTATCTTTCGAATGACAAAAAAAAGGTATGTTCCTGGAGAAAAAAAATTTGACGCCGCGACGCCTGGCATCTTAATTCTTTTCTTCGACTTTTATGCACATCTCAAGTAAACATTGACTTGTACCTTAGACTTGTCTAAGACTTGTATCAAATAGCGTCATCAGAATAAAAAAATATCCATTCCTTTCAGAGTAAAGTTAGGTTACCATGATAAAAGAATCAACCTGTACACAAAAATATACTGAATGCGATAGGGATTGCATGTTAGTCAAATAAAAAAATTTAATTATTCATTAAACTTACTGGAAACACAAGTGGGCACATCTGAAGGATGGAAAACACCCTCTGAGTATTTACAGGTATAGGCCGGTGCAGGATCAGCAGTAAGTTTCATTCCCTCAGAACAAAATAGGCCGGAGCAAGTGAATTGATCTGCGTCTCCCGAACATTTGAAGCCACCATTGAAATTGAGTTTGCTGCTTGCGCAAACATCCAAATCTATATAAAAAAATATAAAAAAAATCATTAAAAACACGAATCCTTTTCCATTATCTTATTTTCAATTAACTTACCATATTGACATTGTGGTCCCCTAAATTCTTGTGGGCACTGACAAACATTCAATGACAGACATACTCCACCATTTTGGCAAGGTGGAGAACACGTTGCTGCAAAAAAAATACTGTTGAGATGATCAAATACAAAAATGAATTTTATGAATATTTCTTTGTCGGATGTAACATTCTGCACTCCTATGATTTCACAGTACATACTACCAAAATATTCCAAGACTCCTTGAAAGTAAAGGGTTTTCCAATAAGAGGTGTTATTTCGAATAGACCGCTATTTCGGGAGATGTCACGTTTGAAGAGGTAGTTTTTTTGACAAGTAGAAACTTCGCCATTAATAAGAATAAAACGATACACGCTTCAAGAACGCATTGAAATTATTAGAATTCGCTATAAAAATGGTGAAAATTTGGCAGAGACGGTTCGTAAAACTCGAACATTTTTGGGTCGTCGTGAAGCATCTTGTCGAACCGCAATAAAAAAATTGGTGGAAAAATTCGAAATGTTGGGACAAGGTAGTGATGTGAAGAATTAAACCCGTACACGTCGCTCAAGAACAGCCGAGAATATTGCTACTGTAGCCGAAAGTGTTGAAGAAAACCCAGGTTTGTCCAGTCCTCGTTGTTCTTTGGAATTACGCATTCCACAAACGTCATTACACCGTATTTTGCAAAAAGATTTGGGACTTAAGGCTTATAAAGTTCAGGTAACACAAGAACTCAAGCCGTCCGATCATCAACAATGTCGTGTCTTTGCTGGTGGGTCGTTGAAATGCATGAAAATGATCCGGAATTCCATTGAAAAATCATCTTGAGTGATGAGGCCCATTTTCACCTCGGCGGCTTCGTCGATAAGAAAAATTGTCGCATCTGGGGCTCGGAAAATCGACGATTTATTGTTGAAAAACCTCTCTATCCTCAACGTGTGACTGTTTGGTGCGGTTTATGGTCCGGCGGGGTGATTGGACCTTACTTTTTCGAAAATGAGGCTGGAGCAACAGTTACGGTGCATGAATTATCAACAGATGATCAAAGATTTTTTATGGTCGAAATTGGATATTATTGATCTGGACGTTTACTTTCAACAAGACAACGCTACGTGACACACAAGCAACGAAACCATTGATTTTTTGCGGGAAAAGTTTTCGGGCCATGTTATCTCTCGAAGAGATCAATATTGCGAATTCTTCCTTTGGGGCCACGTCAAAGAGAAGGTCGACGCCAATAGCCCAGCATCGATTTAAGACTTCAAATATGTGATTCGTCAGGCTATCGAGGACATAGGACAGCCATTTTGCTATTTGGTTAAGGAAATTTTCATTAAAAGGATGTGGTCCTGTAAGCGTGGCATGGCTTCTTCTGTATAATGAAATATACATCAGATCATTTATAGTGAAAAATGCATTTTTCTTTGAATATCAAAATAACACATCTTATTGGAAAACACTTTTTCTTTGTCGGATGTAACATTCTGCATTCTGCAAATCTATGATTGCACGGTATACCCAAGGTATTCCAAGACCCCTTGAAAGTATACAAGTTCTCAGTACAAGGCGAATGGTCTAAGTGCCTAGCAAATTGCTACATAATGGTCTTTTGTGCTCTTGATATATTATGCCTTCGACTCTACTTGCTCTGCAGCTCGCAGGCCATTTTTAGAGTATTAATGAGGCTCAGAAACTTGAATGGTTTCATGAATTAGTTATCTTCATCTCCAATAATTCTTTACCTTTTGGGAAACGAGGGGCCAGATATGTTTCCTTTCATCATAGAATCTGTATTCATCCCCGGTTTCATAAGGTATTTCCTGAGACAGAAGTGACCTGTGAGGACTCTTGTGTAAAGGTTCGCTTTGAAAAATCCATGATATTATTGCTTAGAATGTTTAAGTAAGAGAAGCTGTAGCATAGAACCTTCCTATCTGTTCATTGTCTCTTTAATTCTCTTTTATAGATGTTTTTATGCCACAAACAGATTTCGGTCCAATGAAAAGAATATAAAACTATTCAGAGAAGTCACAGCTTCCTCGTTTCCCTTGATTACTGAGTATTCTAGGATCCATATCAAGAGACTCTGTTAAGCTTTCCTAACCCTTTCGGTTTGCTAAGGCATTCCCACAGAATCTTCGACCTAATGGTGTTGAAGATTGGCGCCTTTATGACCTATTCCAAAAGCTTCTTTCTGAATTTATTTGCCTTGTTAGTGTTGGTCTTGGAACGTTGAGTTTTTTGTTCTGTCGACAGCAGTTGGTGTGTTTTTCCAGAAAACAGTCAGTATTCTTACTAATAGAGGGTAGTTAATGAAACCATCAGTTTGATGAAGTGCTATTATCGACCAATTCATAATATATCTACACTTATTCATTGATATAATATTCCAAAATTTCTCACCTTGACAATCTGGGATGGTAACCCAATCATTTCTTCCTGGTACCCACAACCATTTTACAAGTGAGAGTAGCTACAGCTGAACCATCTGGGAACTCATGATCAGGAAAACATTTAACCGTGCAATAACTGAAAATCAGAAGGAAGGAATTTATCAATTCTGGTAATCATGATCGCTCTTTCAATTACCTAGAGGTGGACTAGCACTACAATGAATAATTTGATGAAAAGATATCGAATTACTTACTCTTGCTTCGATCTGCAGGATCTCCTAGCGTTCTGAGGCAAGGGAGGTAATTCCAAACAAGGTTTATTTTGAAATTGGCACTGAGGTCCAGAAAATTGTTCTGGGCAGCTGCATTGATCAGGGGAAATGCATATTCCTTGATTTTGGCAAGGAGGTGAACATTCAGCTGAAACCAAATACACAATGACAAAATATAGTTCGGGGTTTACCGAACCTATACTGGCGATCAAGCTAAAATAGTAGGTACATACTTGTTTGACAGTGAGTTTATGATACACTTATCCAACCTTTTTTATTTTTATTTTATTTATATCGAACATAATTATTGTTGAAAAAATAGTACATTTGAAACATTTGAATTGTACAGGGGTTTTCACTATAATTTGATCCCCCCTTTAACTTTGTTACTAAAAGAGATACAGAAAATGTTTCATACAAAAGTTTCACGAAATCAACTGAGGTTTTTTAATATGACTTCATAAACTGAAATATATACAGGGTGGCCAACATATTGATGGCAACTTCATTTTTTCAAATGGAACCTCCTGTATACTTTCTCATATTTGGTCAGCTCTTTTCCCTGATTTCGAATATGTAATATATTTTAGTCTATCTCTTTTATTCTGAGCACCACAGAGTTTCACATTTCAAGAACCAACCAAGTGGCAGACTGCGTTTACTGAAAATGCCCATTTTTGGAGTTATGATAGCGTCAACAACATTATTCAAATCGGCACCATGTCCCGTATATTCTTTCATCTTTTGATAAGGTATTTCCTCCTGATTTCAAATATATATGCGCATTTGGGTGTGTCTCTTCAATTTTCAGAGTTTCAAAGTTTTGAAATGATGATACCGAATAAAAAAAATATGTGCAATACCTAGGAAAGTCTTTATATTCGAACAATTTACTTAAAAGTATTCTTTTAAAATGAAACTTTAACAATTAATTAACCAATAAAAAATAATAAACTATGGTAGTAGGGTAGGTATGATAATTTCAACTGAAGAAATTGCTCCAAAAGACCACCTTCATTCAATACACATAGTTCATATCGTTGTCTCAAGTTGTTTAGAATTTTTTTGATAGCATTATTATGGCTCTGATTCAAATCAGAAATTGGAGTGATTGCTGAGCTTTCCAGATCGTTCTTAAATTTGAAACTCTGTGGTGCTCAGAATAAGAGAGATAGACCAACATATGTGGCATATTCGAAATCAGGGGAAAAAGAGCTAGCCAAATAAGGAAAATTATACAGGGTGTTCCATTTGAAAAAACGAAGTTGCCATCAATATGTTGGTCACCCTGTATATATTTCAGTTTGTGGCCCAAGAGCATCAATTAAGTGTTTTGTATCTAAATATTGAAGGTATTTATTCGAATAGTTTTAAGTTTCAATTTTGTAAAAACGGCGAGGCAGGGTTTTTTCTACTGAGGTTTTTCCCTGTGCTCTGGTATCATACGACAGAATAGTATGGTACACCGTTTTGCACCAACCTCAGCTAGGGACTTTTTTGTTTCATGTATTGTATTTTGTTAGCTCTCAATTCAAAAGAATATATATATATATAGTTTGTGAAGTCATATTAAAGAACCTCAGTTGATTTCGTGAAACTTTAGTAACAAAGTTAAAGCAGGGGTCAAATTATGGTGAAAACACTGTACATACTGTGTCATAGTTTATATTCAATTTTGTCATCTATAGTCCGTTCACGAAAGGTTGAGCACATAGTAGGCGTTTCTTTATTTATCTAAAGTTGGCAGTATTTGCTGTCACAACGTAAAATAAATTCAATGTTGCCGAATGAACCCGGCCTCGTCCGACGAGCTTGCGAGTTATCAGAGAACTCTATGCAAGACTGACAACATTGCGTATCAATCTGACAAGAAAATTGACAGCATAACCTAAAATTTAAATATACACAGTGGAATATGCCAATTTTCCATGGCCAACCGACGGCTCAACCTTTCGTGAACGGACTATATGTCTTATTTCAGCTAGCCTGATGATGGCTTAGCGCCGAAATCGATAGTCAAAGTATATAATTAATACGATAAGTGTGTCTTATTTTCCTTATTAATAGTCTACCAGACACAGTCATGGAGTTTTTTGTTAAGAAAACTAAAATAGTACAATTGAAACTCTAGTTCGTAACCTAGAGTTTCAAATCTACCATTTTATCTAGTAGATTTTATATGTGTTGGAGTGTATTGCATCACACTTGATACGCAAAATGGTATTCAAAAAATTGATCTGCTTTAAGATGAAAGCTTGAAACAGTAAAAATTATCGGTGTAATAAGCATCGATGATGATGTGTCAAATGTTTTTTTCTGTTCTTACGTTGACATGTAGGCAATTCCGTAGTTCCAGTATCTTGTGAGATCCATTGCCCTTTTTCGCACATGAGGTAAACTGCGTATGCTCCCCCTGGAAGGGTATAGCCTCTCTCACATGATAGGGAACATCCACTGTAGAAGGAACAACGCAACTTCGCATTTGGAGGTTTTGATGGTGGTGCCCTACACCCTGGAATTAAAGATTTTATTGTTGAATTTTGGACATATCTCAAAAGTAGAAGCTACGATTTTAATCAACATGAAGCAATTTGTAAAAATTGTGATAATAGATGAAAATGTATTGCAAGTTATACACTGACCGGCAAAATAATCGATCCGCTCAAAAAATCGATGAAGTTTGTTAGTTCATAAATATGTTATTTCATGTCCGATTCGAATGAATATATTTTTCGATTGTAGTTATGTTCATCCTTAATCAATCACCAGTTTTGAATCACAAAAAACTCATTTATACAGGGTTTTTTTTTTACCCGAACTTTAGAATCACCCCTGGTGTGCTCCAATTGTTCCACCGTGCGATTTCTTATTTCATCATCAAGACACATTTTCTCTTGGCGATTAATTCTTCATTCATAATGATTGCTCATTTTTTGTTAAAGATAAACGGTGGGACAATTGGAACACACCAGGGGTGTTTTTAAGTTGGGTCAATAACATATTTATGAATTAACAAACATTTATCGTTTCATCATGCTACGAATGAGTGTTCTGCAAGCTACCCTGTACACTGTACAGCTTTGAATGCAGTATATAGTAGCATTAAGGTTTTGATAACCAAGATTTTTCCCATCTATGTGTTTTGAGCCTTTTAAATGATCAACTTGCCTTGAAATAATCTATTTTGACGAGTCCTACCAAGTAGGATAAAAAAGCCGTACCTTAAAATTCAACCGGTAAAGTTGCAACAGAAGATTAGATCTAGAATCTAGTTTCTAATTAGGTACATGCATATCACGCTTTCCGGAACAATGCATTGGTATCTTGAGATTTTAATTTCTGGAAATGTAGGTTTAGATAGTAGGTTCCTTGATTCGATTTCCTCTTTGTAATGAAAATCATAGAGAACCACATGTAATCGTTCATATTTTATTTTCATCCTACTTAGGTTCCGAGATCGGTTTGCTATCAGTATTTCATAGCGAGTTTCACCAAAGATTCCACAATCTTAACGTTGCATCGTGTTCGTTTCAGACTTACTAATATTTTTTCGAATATAATTTAACAGTCAAAGTTATTTCAAATTTATGTGAGAAAATTTCCTATATCAAATCGCAGGTAGAACCGTATCGCTTTGTTCGAATGTTGAAAGAATATCAGAGGATTTATGCATGGTATTTCGGAATTCTAACATAGTTAATTCACGAAATTCGAGTTTATCGGAACGAGTTATAACGAGCAGACTTCGACCATTCCATTTCTTCGATGCCTAGATATGACAAGAGTGATGTAAAATATTCATTTATTAGGAGCAATATCCTATGTTTTAGTATAACATAGTTGAGAGTCTAACAGACGTCGGTCAAAGAAATAATTTTAACATGTGATAATTTCATTACCTCCTTCATAAACAGCTGCTGCTGGTGCTGAATACAGATTTCCACTCTTTGGTTTACTCTTAGTGCCACCCTTCGTTCCTCCTTTCACGCCTCCTTTTGCAGCACCTTTAATGCCTCTGTAAATTAATTTTTAATCAGATTCTTTTTCTAATTGAACCTTCGTACGTGATACTTCAAGCAGGGACAAATTTTCATTTACTATTCGATGTAAATTAATGAATCATTTCTGAACTTACCCATATTTCAATTGGTTTGCCCTGGATTGAGATCCATACTTTCTCGATACTAACTTAGGAACATCACTGAAAATATAAAAAATAAAGATATTCATGAAAAAAATCTGCAACTTATCTAATGATTGTCCTGCAGTTGAAGAATGTCAGTAGAAAAACAACCATTTCTCTTTTGTCATAGAATTATTCTTGAAAATTGATTCAACTTCGCAGGAATGATTGGAGCAAGTTAATTTTCTTAGAGGCCTGACATTGAGTTTGAAATTTTTGCGCACTTTTTATATTGGAAAAACGATCATTCAACTTGAATTTCCTCCAAATCTCTATGTAAAGTCACAAAGCTTTCAGAATTTCAGATGTCCCAAAAAATGGCAGTCTTACGTAGTCATTTAGCACCTGAATATAAAACTTAGGTTCAATCGGATTTCTATATTCGAAAATTTCACACCACCATCGGAAAATATTGTTATTGAGCAGCTATTATATTATATTATTTTGAAATCTCTCTTACAATGTTCTATGTCTTATATATTATTGACAATATCCAAATAAACGGCATATAAAAACAGGAATGTAAAGGAATCAATAATCAAGCTTTCGAGATTCGGATTGGGCATAGTCAATAGGTACCTATGTTTTTATTTTTTCCAATTTTTCGGGTTAGACTTTTTTATGAATAGATTTACTAGCGTTCTTACAATATGAACAAGGGCCCAAGTGCCCACCTACCAAAAAACGCTTCCGGAAAGGACCATTATAAAACATAGCATACGAAATGGTGGAATAAGTCCACTTGCGTCTACCTGCATTGGACATTCTTCATTAGTTTCATTCATTTTATATTTTCCTATTTTATTTCAATATTGAAAGTTTAATGAATAAATGCGAAATCTTACTCATATACTCTCCATAGAGTCGTTAGTTTTAGCAGAAAAAGAGTAGTATACAGGGTGTCCCATTACTCGACGTCAACCCAGACCGGGTGAAAAGGCAAGTAATGCTGTTGTCAGAAAAATATAAAGAAAAATCTGAGTTGCATGATTTCAAAATAATGCGCATTTTAAAAAACACGCAAAATTCCACACCCTGTAACAGTCTTTTCGCTCCTGTTGCCACAAATATCAACTTTTTCCAACTTTTTTCTTTGCTGTTTAACCTTGAATAATGCTTGTCTAAATTGTAATCAAATTTTGATACCAGCTGCTCTAGGTTTCATAAAAATAGGGCTTAATTCTCAGAAAAAAAATTCGAAATAAACAATTGCCTAATTTCAACTGACTGTATTGAAAAAAATGTACTACGTAGGTTTGGCATGTTTTTTCAGAAGTTGGCGCATTTAGTAAGGATTCTATAATAGACCAGGGTCGATAATTTTTGAAACAAAAAAAAATTGCAGTAAAATGAAACCCATTGAAAAAGGAGGGGAATATGATCAAAATGAAAGAAAAAATAAATTACGGTCGATCTGAGTCCGGGAAGTGAAGGGGGTGTGTTTTTTTAGGGTGAAAATGGTTTTCCTTGATTTCCGGCAAAACTACAAGTCCTATGAAAAAAAATTAAATGTCAAAGTTGTAGGTAATGAAAAAATCTACAACTTTTGTATCGACAATTTTTTCACATAACCTCAAAATTTAGGTGAAAAATTCAAAAACCAAGTTTTTGGTTTTTTATTTATATCTTTTTCAAAAAAAAACTTTTTTTCTCGAAATTTTGTAAAAACTTACCTTATTATGTCCCAAATACACTGTAATTTATTTGATTTAAAATATTTATGTTTTCGTCTTATTTTTACTTAATATCAAAAAAGCACCCCAATTTTCAATCGAAAATTCTGACGTCAAAATATCAGCTTTTTTCAAAAAGTTTAAAGGCTTTTTCTTCATTGAAATATCTACTTTCTGATGGTGTAAAAAAAATATACATTACTATAAGGAGTGTTCTCAGAATCAACGATTTATGAAACCCACCATTAGAGTAACTCAGTCCCCACTTCTCTATGAAATAACTTACAATGGGTTAAAAAACTAACTAAAAGTCACTAAGGTATATGAAATATCTCAAAACAGCAATAAATAGTCATCTAAAAATATTATTTAAACAAGATTCTACACCTTTTTCAAAATATTGTAGATGTCTTATTAAATATTACTTCATTAACTTATTTTTTTGTTAATTATAGTTATTATTTAATAAGACATCTACAATATTTTGAAAAAGCTATAGAATCTTGTTTAAATAATATTTTTAGATGACTATTTATTGCTGTTTTGAGATAATTCATATACCTGAGTGACTTTTGGTTAGTTTTTAACCCATTGTAAGTTATTTCATAGAGAAGTGGGGACTGAGTCACTCTAATGGTGGGTTTCATAAATCGTTGATTCTGAGAACACTCCTTATAGTAATGTATATTTTTTCCACACCATCAGAAAGTAGATATTTCAATGAAGAAAAATCCTTTAAACTTTTTGAAGAAAGCTGATATTTTGACGTCAGAATTTTCGATTGAAAATTGGGGTGCTTTTTTGATATTAAGTAAAAATAAGACGAAAACATAAATATTTTAAATCAAATAAATTACAATGTATTTGGGACATAATAAGGTAAGTTTTCACGAAATTTCGTGAAAAAAAATTTTTTTTTTAAAAAGATATAAATAAAAAACCAAAAACTTGGTTTTTGAATTTTTCACCTGAATTTTGAGGTTATGTGAAAAAATTGTCGATACAAAAGTTGTAGATCTCTTCATTACCTACAACTTTGCCATTTAATTTTTTCCATAGGACTTGTAGTTTTGCCGGAAATCAAGGAAAACCATTTTTCACCCTTAAAAACTCACCCCTTCCACTTCCCGAACTCAGATCGACCGCAATTTATTTTTCCTTTCATTTTGATCATATTTTCCTCCTTTTCTAATGGTTTCATCCTACTGCGATTTTTTTTTCATTTTTTACAATTTTTGAAGGTTTCGGCCCTGGTCTATAATGGTATAATACTTGTTTAATTGTAGCTGCCGTAGTTCAAATTTATTTTCGATTGCCTTTGAATACACTTTTTCGTTAACTGCTTCCCAGTAATAAAGTCCAATGGATTCAAAGGCAATCGAAAATGAATTTGAACTACGGCAGCTACAATTAAACAAGTATTATACCATTTTGGAATCCTCACTAAATGCGCCAACTTTTGAAAAAACATGCCAAACCTACGTAGTACATTTTTTTTTCAATACAGTCAGTTGAAACTAGGCAATTGTTTATTTCGAATTTTTTTTCTGAGAAGTAAGCCCTATTTTTATAAAATCTAGATCAGCTGGTATCAAAATTTTGATAACATTTTAGACAAGCATTATTCAAGGTTACACAGCAAAGAAAAAAGTTGGAAAAGTTGATATTTGTGGCAACAGGAGCGAAAAGACTGTCACAAGGTGTGGAATTTTGCGTGTTTTGTAAATGCGCATTTTTTAAAATCATGCAACTTAGATTTTTTTATATTTTTCTGATAACCAGCATTACTTGCCTTTTCACCGGTTCGGGGTTGACGTCGAGTAATGGGACACCCTGTATATTATTGACAATATCAAACATCCGTAACGTATCAACATTTATGAATTCAACTGTCCTGTTCAAATCTCAAAACAATATTTCGAATGAAATGTTTCCAGAGCTATGGGTTTCCTTCTATTCTACCTTCCTCTTAAAATTAATGGCAGAAAACAGTTGGTTCTGAATTACTAAATGAAGTCAGAAGCTTCGGCACAATTGTTCATATTGAAAAAATCTGAATTTTCAGGAATGGTTTAACATATTGAAAGAAGAATTGAATGAATGGATAGAATGAAACAACAGATTGCTTTCAGGAGATTCAAATTTGAATAATTGTTTTCTCAATATGAATAAAATTCTGACTTCACTTCTTCTGGGTTTTCTTCAATTTTTGAGTGCTCGCTCTACTTGAACGAGTGCTATATCGTTTGCCCAAATGTCTGTAATTCTAGAATTTTGAGCCGAAAATGCTTTCAAAATATAGGGCTAGAGTCCCTGATGACGAATTCGTGGTGAAATTCAATTATTTCCGTGGGGCCATCCGGCCCGTCCGTTAGAACAATAACTTTCGAAGGGATTGTTCTATAGTGACCTGAATTTTCCAGGGTGAGTTTGGTTCCCAAATGGCTCGGTTGAGTTCGTAAACCAGCCAAATCGTACAGGGTGTTCCATAAAATATGGTCATTCAAAATTTTTGTTCCTCAATATCTCAGACAAACCAAAACCCATGGAAATGAAATGTTGTGGCCATATGCAAGATGGTCATAGTAAGCTTCATGCAAAATTTTGTGGCCATAGTGTAAATAGAACCATGGAAAATTCAATTGCAATATTGAAAAAGAGAAACTTCGTATTTTCATAAAAAGGTATCCGATTCGAGAGAAATTTTTTTGTGAATGAGGATCGATATATTGAATGTTCATCCAAAATTTCGTGGCCATAGCATTAATTGAACCATAAAAAATTTAATTGGAATATTGGAAGATGAATATTTATATTTTCATAACAGAATATCCGATTCGAGTGAAATTTATTTTTAGAATGAAAACTAATATACTGAAGGTTCATGCAAAATTTCAAGAAGATCGCATCATCAGAACCACAGAATTTAATTTTTTTAATAAATATTTTTTACATATTTCATTTTCCGAATATTTTCAGAATATAATTCCGATTGTAACGAGATTCTGCATTTATATATTTGAGTCTCTCAAATCCCATATAAAATTGGGGTAATAGTGTTATTGCTGCATCAAAGAACGAACGCTCTGAAGGCTCTGCTCAGAGCTTTTCTAAATTTTTTGAATGATCGATAAATTTTGTCATATTTCATGTGTTTCATTATTCATACATGCCAAAAAGGACAAACGTTTTTTGAGGGTTGGTAGGTTTCTGTTCTCTGAGAAATAGCGCATGTTTACAATAAACAGATTAAACCAAACCTAATGGTACACTGATACACAGGATTATTTAATGAGTTTTGGTACTCACCTAGCAAAAAACGCATCCGTGAAGGACCATATAAAACATAGCAAAACTAGGTAAAACTGAAACGACCCCATTGCAAAAAGCAGTTTTTTTCAAACGACCATTTTGCAGGTGATCCGGATCAATAACTGAATCAAAAATTTGCCGGGTTCTTTATTTATTAGATTGGTTCATTAACTTCGCCAATGTCAATGTCGAAGGGCTTATCGTTTTGGGAAATTAGGGGGGGTGTTATTTTCGAACACGCAGATGTAAATCTGGGTGGACGGAAGGCTACGATAAAGCCGAGGAGAATTAATTGGGACACTTCCCGTCGGAAATCGTTTTCCTAGCAATTGAGGGAATTTTGCGGTTAATTTGCATTTCGGAAGTCTTGAAGATTGTGAGTATTTTTGGAAAAATGGAGTTTCGGTTATCGGTCGATATTAGGAGGATGTTGATAAAATGATTGATCTCTTTTTAGAACTGATGAAAAAGAGGAAATACAGAAAGAAAACTGATGGTGATAATCATTTGGAACTAATTGCATTTTAAGACTTGGCAATTTCCACCTGAAACCCAGCTTCCATATTATTTCAGTCAAATTTAGGTTTGTCTTAACCCGTTTTGATAGTCTGGTCGTTATTTAGTAGTCTGTTTGAATAAAAAATTGAGAACAATGAAAATTTCCTGAAAATGAATTTTCCCCTACTGATCAACTAAAAATTTCTGAAAAACTTTATAGATTTTCACTCCCAGTATCTGAAACAGAAATAATTAAAAATTTTTATTTTAATTAGGTGCTCCTGCGAGAATCTTTGCACTTATTTGTCAGGAGCAAATTGGTCTTAAAAAAATTGTTGCCTAAAAATAAACCTGAAAAAGGAAATAAATGAAAAGGGCAATGTAACGTGTTGGTGTCTATATCAGGCACCTTCTTCAGACAAACTTGTAAAATCTTCAGAATTGTGTGTTTTTCCATTTGCAGTCTAATTGAAATTTTAAATGTCTAATTGACGGTTGAAATGTTTCAGATACTGGGAGTGAAAACCTATAAAGTTTTTCAGAAATGCAGAATTCTCCCAGAATATATTTCAATCGATATCTCAAATAAAAATTGTTGGAAACAGTTAACAGATACAACTGAGACGTATTGAGAAAAAATTCGCTAGAAACATAGCTTATTATGGTTAGAAAATGCTCAGAAAATCTTTTCACTCTGCAAGTACATATCCCTGGTTTCTCTATGAGACCTAAAGGGTTTTTCAATACGAGCAAGTCAAATTTGAAATGAAATAAAACAATCTTTGTATGAAGTATTAACAAATTTTTTTTTTCATTTGAAGTTCTTATGAAGGATTGGGATGAAATATGATACTAAGTAATATCCTTTGAATGAAAAGGACAATATTCATGAAAATTTTCACTTTAAATGCATTCAATGTACAATATTTTGCTAATAACTTAAAACCATGTTTTAGTTATTTGTGAATGGAATTTAACATCATTTAAATGTCCAGTGCGGCATCTCACAGCGACATTGTATTCGCAAATTGCTTTTGAAATAATTTAGGTACCGGGTTTTCCACTATATTTTGTTTGAAGTTTGTGCCTTCAATTTCATAAGGGAACGGTACTATTTTTGAGCGCTTGTTCTACTTAAACAAGTGTTATATGGTATGGCCCAAATGTCTGTAATTTTATAATTCTGAGCTGAAAATAGTCTCAAACGATAGGGTTCGACTCCCTGGTGAGGAATTCGTGGTCAAATTCAATTCAGCTGAATCATGCAGGGTGTTATAAAATATGGCTGTTCAAAATATTTGTTCCTCAATATCTCAGACAAAACAATACAAAATTCAATTGGAATACTGAAAAGAAGAATCTTTATATCTCCATAACAAAACATCCGATTCGAGTGGAATTTATTTTGTGAATGAAGATTGATATAATGAATGCTCACGCAAAATTTCAAGAGAAGAAAGAGCAATGCGATTGACCTAGTGGTACCTACAACACTCTGCATTGTGCTTAGATGAAGACTTTATAATTTCTGGTCAGCATCTTGTAAGTTGATGCTTATTAAATGCCAAATATTACGAATTTTCAACCAGCTAACAATATGAAGCTATACGTATAAAAGGCATTCCTATTGCGAAGAGCATTTATTGCCTTAGAACAAAGCGCACATTTTCAATAATTATTCTTCTCAATGAAGTAGGTACAGGGAATGTTGAAAGTTGAATCGAAATACCACTTTTACAAATCCTTTGCCAACTGAATAGTTGTTATCACTCTCAAAACAATGACAAGACTTCACCTTCGGACTTCGGATTTTTAGGGCCTCTAACAATTCTTGGAATATCCAAGCCCTATCATTTCAGTTTCATTGACATCGTAATGCATCGTTGTATAGTACAACAACATCAATCGCGTAGTAGATATTCTTTCCTGTCTGGTCAGATAAGCCTTGACCATAACACAATTCCCTAGTGTAGAAGAAATATATCCAAAAATAGAAGTCTCCCTTGATCTTGAATTTTTGAGCGCTCGTTCTCCTTATACGAATGCTATATCGTTTTGCCCAAATGTATGTAATTTTCGAATTTGGAGTCGAAAATGGTCTCAAACTATAGGGTTAGACTCCCTTATGACGAATTCTATCAGTGGTCCGTACGGCCGTTAGCACAATAACTTTCGAAGGGATTGTCCTAGAGACTTGACATTTTCTGGGTATGTTCGGTTCGCAAATGGCTCGGTTAAGTTCGTTACCAACCAAATCGTACAGGGTGTTCCATAAAATATGGCCATTCAAGATTTTCGTTCCTCAATATCTCAGACAAAACAACCGAAATGAAATGTTGCGGCCATAATAAGCTTCATGCGAAATTTGATGCCCATAATGCTAACAGGACCATAGAAAATTCAATTGGAATATTGAAAAGAAGAATCTTTATATTTCCATAACAAGATATCCGATTCAAGTGATATTTTTCTTTTGAATGAAAACTGTTATACTAAATTTTTATGCAAAATTATGTGACCATAGTGTCAACAGAACCATATAAAACTCAATTGGAATATTGAAAAGAAGAATCTCTATATTTCCATAACAGAATAACTGATTTAAGTGAAATTTATTTTGTGATTCAAAACTGATATACTGAATGTTTATGCAAATTTTAAGAGGATCCATGGAGGTAAAGGAAGTGGAGGGAGCCTAACGTTTGACAATTGTCACGTAAACAAAACATTTTTTGCGTGTGCGGTGCAGTACAGATAAGACAGCAGGAAGCACCGAGTTTGTTGTCCAAAATAGTCTTATCAGTTATTGTTGAAATATTACTGGAAGGATGTTGATATTTTTTTAAAGGTAGTAGGCATCTCGTCAATTGATAAAAATTCCCGAAGATCTTGCGTAGTTTTTTATATTGAAACAATAATTCAAATTTGAATGTCCTACGGCCTCATTTTATCCATTTATGATTCAAATTTTTCTGTTTGAATCTTTGACTATTGCATAAAGATTTTTCACATAATGATTAAATCTAGTAACCTACTCCCAAATTTCAAGTCTTGAAGAAGTTCCCTTCGGAAGTTCTGTTTAATTCGAATGATCTCAACCAAATGTATCTTATTTACCTAGCTGTCTTGGGGATCAGCCTGCTGTTGTTCTGCTCAAATGTCTGTAATTTTGTAGTCTCAAACAACTCTGTTTGACTCACTTTTGAAAAATACGAAGTCAAAATTATTATGGTGAGCTTTTGAGTTCTACATTCTAAAACTTCTAAAGGAAGAGTGCAAAAAATTGCCGAAGCATCGCATATAATAATAAAGGACAGAGATCAATAAATCAATCATATCAAAATAATAATTAGGCATGAAAGGTGGAATATTTATGGAGGTTTTTAAAATTTTCTAGTACCTACATATTCTTGAAAACCTAATGAGAAAATATTTCGAAGGGAATTTGTAAGAATAATCAAACGCTATACGTTTACGTACGTTTCTAGAACGTTGCAATACAAAAACCGATACCTATTCCTCTAACGTTTCTTTTGTGAAGTGGACCTCTTTATTTTCACGGGTGTTTTTCAACTATCATGAAACCATTGATTCAGTCCTTAAACAATGATGAAACTATGAGAAGAATGCTTAATCATTGACATATACATTAAATGCAGAAATGATCCTAAACTGTTTTAATTCGTTCATCAGAAAAGTTTTGCCTACTTTTGCAACATCCGTGAAGAAGAATGTCTTTGGTCTCAAAGATATTTCAGGTACCTTTGAGTGTAATGTCAACTTTGAGTGTAATGTTTCATAATTCAAAGGGTAAATTTCTGAAAAATATCAAGTACAAAAAGTGGTGAGTACACGTTTGTGTTTTAGTTGGTATGACCAGTACTTTTTTTTCAACTTTTTGGGTTTTCACTCCCAGTCTCTGAAAAAGAAATAAATGAAAAGTTTTCAATTAAGATGAAGTGCTCTTGCGAAAATCTTTGCACTTATTTGTCAGGAGTAGGTAATTCAGTTTCGAAAAATTGTTGCGTAACAGTAAAACTGAAAAAGGAAATAAATAAAAAGAATAACGTAACGTTTCGGTGTCTATATCAGACACCTCCTTCAGACAAACTTGTAAAATCATCGGAATTGTGTGTTTTTCATCAATTAGACTGCAAATGAAAAAACATACAATTCCGAAGAATTTACAAGTTCGCAAGTACAAGTGACATAGACACCCAACGTTACATTATCCTTTTCATTTATTTCCCTTTTAGTTTTACTGTTAGGCAACAATTTTTTCAAACCAATTTGCTGCAGATAAATAAGTGTAAAAATTTTCGCAGAAGCACTTCATCTTAATTGAAAATTTTCTAATTATTTGTTTCAGAGACTGGCAGTGATAACTTAAAAGTTTTCAGAAATGCAGAATCCTCCCAGATTATATTTCAGTCGATGAACAGTTCTATCTACGAATCATTAGGATCTAATAGCATAGGGTATCGGTCGAAAAATGAAAAGAATGAGAACAATTAATACTTTATTGTATAAAAAAATAACAGTTTCATATTAAATTATATAAAATACCTATACTTTTCACAATATTATTTCGTGTTTGATATCGTTAATCTACTCCTTGATAGTAATTCAATTGAGTTATCAAAACCTATAAGGTATTCTGAATTACTGAAATCGGCAAAATAGTTCAAATAGTGTGTAGAATTTGTAGGCAGGTACCTACTAAAGATCTCGATGAGAAAAAGAGTTGTTGATCTTTGCGAATTCACATGTATTTGATTATATTATGTCAGTATCAATATAATCTTCTCTCTTCATATTTCTTCCGAAGGCATCTGGACTATCAATCAAGTCATCCCATGCTTTATAGTAATCCTCATTAGTTATATTCAATGGCAGATCGTGACTCTTCAGGAATGTTTGCCAAACCTATAACACATACAGGCTGTTACATAATAGTATGTCACAACTTGAGGGGGCGAATCTACATGTAATTTTAAGAAAAAAAGTTTATATAAACATGGGTCCGTAAAGGTTTCGTTACGAAGTTACAGGGTGTTGAAATTCCAAAAAAAATGGTTTTTTCTTCATAACTCCTGCAATTTTTGAGATATTCAGTCCAAATTTGGAATGCTAGCTATTTTTAACAGTCTCCATCATTGCACGTCCTGTATATTAACTAGAATTTACAGGGTGTTTTCTTTTTCCGAGCCATGTCTCCTTGTTCACTCTCATACTTTTTTGCGGTACGCCACTGATTAGCTTAAAAGCAATTTTAGATATCCTCATTCAATTGAAAACTTTTTGACTCTTGTAATTTGTTCGTATCTCTGACCGTTTTCGAGTAAAAAATTATTGTATGTTGATATTGAATGAACTTAAATTTTGGGCATACCTATCGGGTATTTCTATTATTTTTTTATTTAACGAATAACATACAATCGCTCAATAATGATTTACTTGAAACCGGTTAGAGATAGGTACGAAAAATTTTACATAGAGACAAATTCTCTTCTCTTTTCATAATTTTTAGGAAAAGAATATATGAATTACCAGCAAAAGAGTAGAAGACTTATTCTCGCCTTTTTTCAAATATAAAATTGAACTGCAGTGCGCATGCGGTGACTCTACGACCCTGCTCTTGTGCAGGGTTACGATAAATCAACCTGGGTCAGTGATCGAGTTTATAGCACCGTACTTTTCGAACACGGGTTGGATGTTCGGGTTAAGTAAACGAACGAGAAGGTTAGGGATCGAGTTAACCAGAGTAAGTTCCCGAAAAAGACTGTAGATATACAGGTACGTACCTGCTCATCTGAAGGTCTATCGGGTGGTCGATTTCCTAAATTACCTTCATAAAATAACTGCAAGGTATATAGCATATAATAATAAGTGTACATCTTATCTGCTTCCATTGCCTAGAAAAATATGAATTAAGTACAATTTATAAATAAAAACGTAATATGCGTATCAATAGCGCAAATACAGGGTCCCCCAACATGTTCCATATAACCAATATCTCGACTCTCAGGTAAGGTATAAAGTTCAAACAAAAAGTATTTTAAATGGCAGCAAAGACTATATCAGATTATGTTGTTAAAATTTTGTTACTGATTATCACCCCTCGAAAACCTCCACCGGAAACATTATATTATTTTCCCTTTGAACGATTTCCCAGCAAAAGAAAATATGTTAAAACAATTTTTCATCTTTTTACGGGAATTTAACCCTCAAAAATGATAGCTATATGTACATGTACAATAGGGCGCATTCGCCATTTTGCGATTTTTTTTGATTGGATTAAACATCAACACGAAAGACAAAAAACCTAGACAACAACCAGAGTTTTTCTGTCCACATTTCCGAAAACAATTCTCCATAATGAAACAACCTAATAATTAAAACAATCAAATCAAAATAAGGGTCAAAATAATAAAAAGTTGAAATGATACAATTTATGATTATATTTTTAAGTGTTTAATCTACGTATTCTTTCAACATATTTTTTTACTAAGAAATCGTTTAAAGAAAAAAATATAAGGGTGCAATTTATAATAAGAACATTGTACCAATGGAACACAAAGTAGGTATACGATGAGTGCGCACCAGTTCTCCTAATGGAAAACGCTATTAATCGCATTTTTTCTTAGGTTTTAAGTTTCCAATTAAAATATTACATCGGCTTGTGTGGTCGATACAATGTCCTGATAATTTTTCAAAAGTACCAAAAACTTCAAATGGTAGGTACCTATCAAAATGTCATGTTATTTGAATTACCTATTTGGTTAGAAAATAGACTGCTCTTGAAGACACGTTACTTTTTATATCTTCAAAAGAATAGAAGAAAAAGAATTTTTTCTGACGATTTAACATTGATTTCGGATAAGAAAATAATACCGTCGAAGCTTAGCCTTATTCGGAGTCAGTCAAATAAATTCAACAATCATCTACTAATGGGGTTTCCAATATGAGTTGTTATTTTGAATAGCCCGCTATTTCCGTAAATGTCACGTTTGAAGCTGTCATTTTTTGACATTTGATAAGTAGAAACTACTCCATTAATAAAAATGGAACGATACACGCTTCAAGAACGCATTGAAGTTTTTAAAATTCACTATAAAAATGGTCAAAATTTGGCAGAGACGATTCGTAAAACTCGAACATTTTTGGGTCGTCGTGAAGCACCTTGTCGGACCGCAATAAATTGGTGGAAAAATTTCAGCTGTTGGGACAAGTTAGTGATGTGAAGAATAAAACCCGTGCGCGTCGCTCAAGAACAGCCGAGAATATTGCTGCTGTGGCTGAAAGTGTTGAAGAAACCCCAGGTTTAGCCACTCCTCGTCGTTCTTTGGAATTAGGCATTTCACAAACGTCCTTACACCGTATTTTGCATTAAGATTTGGGTCTTAAGGCTTACAAAGTTCAGTTAACAAAAGAACTCAAGCCGGCCGATCATCAACAACGTCGTGTCTTTGCTGATTGGGTCGTTGAAATGCATGAAAATGATCCAGAATTCCATCGAAAAATTATCTTGAGTGATGAGGCCCATTTTCACCCCGTCGGCTTCGTCAACAAGTAAAATTGTAGCATACCTATGGGGCTCGGAAAATCCAAGAGTAATTGTTGGAAAGCCTCTCTATCCTCAATGTGTGACTGTTCGGTGCGGTTTATGGTCCGGCAGAGTCATTGGACCTTACTTTTCCGAAAATGAGGCTGAAGCAACAGTTGCGGTGAACGAATTGCGCTATCGAGAGATGATTGATGATTTTTTGTGACCGAAATTGGATAGTATTGATCTGGACAACGTTTACTTTCAACAAGACGGCGCTACGTGCCACACAAGCAACGAAACCATTGATCTTCTGCGGGAAAAGTTTCCGGACTATGTTATCTCTCGTAGAAGTGATAACAGTTGGCCACCGAGATCTTGTGATTTAACACCTTGCGACTTCTTCCTTTGGAGCCACATGAAAAAGAAGGTCTACGCCAATAGCCCAGCGTCGATTCAAGACTCAAAGATGGACCTCAAGATGGAATTCGTGAGGCTATCTAGGACATAGGGCAGCTTTTTCGCGATTTGGTTATGGAAAATTTCATCGAAAGGATATGCTCCTGTGAGCGTGGTCGTGGTGGTCGTTCGCCTGATGTTATAATCCATTATTAACGGCATAGCTTCTTCTTTATAACGAAATAAACATCCGATCATTTATATTGAAAAATGGCATTTTCTTTGAATATGGAAATAACACCTCTTATTGGAAGTTTGGACGTGCTCGTACAAACGTAGGTATACAACCACCTAAGCACAAGAAAGGAATTTGACTTGAATAGGAACGTGATAGCCGAAAATGAAACCTATTTTGAGGAAAAAGGTAAATCGTTGGAAAAAATATGTAATGCGAGATCGACGTTGGACTCAATGATTGTATTACTCCAGGCAGCGTATGGCATTGCATAAAATGATTTTGGCCGAAAAAGTTCTGTTTTCTTTGTGAGACCAGATCTTTTTGATCCGATGTATATAGGTACCTACACTACCTACCCACAAATGAAATTTACCGTGTGTTAGTTCTATTTCTTATTGAGCCCTCCATATCGTTCTAGCTTCCTGTGGAAATATATGTGGAACAACTTGAATAATAAAAAGTTATACGAGTAAAATTAGAGTTCTTCTGCTCAAAAATATCTGTGAGAATTCGATCCAGAAGTGGTCTTGAACGACGAATTCCCTCATGAATAATCCAAAGTGAGATCATCGTAGCTTAATTTGTAAATGCATAAACTCGGTCGAATGTCTCTGGAGTTATAGTGATTCAAAATTTTATTTTCGAATATTTTCACAACTTGATATCGGGATATCCAGAATCTAACTGCTCAATAACCAAAAAAATCTCATTGAAAAATCGCTATGATTCTCAGAATAGATAAATAAATAGAACAATCCACTTATTCAGAAAAAGATCGACATGATATATCGCTGAAATTTGCAGAATACAGAATATGAATAAATTGTACAACAATTTAACCCTCATAATTTTCGTAGAATTATTAATTATTACCAGAAATATATTCGTAAATAAGCCGAAATCTGAAATTTAGGTTCTGTTATTTCAATATCCTGAGTATCTATTATTCATTCATGAATCCATCTTTGAAAATTTCAAGTTTTCAAGTTGTTACTTTCGAAGGTTATCGTGTTAACGGTCAGCTGTAGACAGGGTTAAACACGATTACTTCCAGAAGAAACGACTTCAAAACTTTCAGGGTAGATTTGAATTCGATTGTGTTGATCGTATATCTATCACCTGAAAGCAGGAGCGAATATAGGGGGGCCCAACCTTCTGCTTTTGATACACCTGTAGAAAGGGTGCACCATCAATTCAAAAAGAAAAAATACCCATTATGTACTATAATAAATGCATTAATCCTTTTAAAACATTTTTAACCAGTACCTGAACCTCTTTGTTAGTATGTTAAAAATTTAATTTTAACCCTTCACCAAACCAATTCAGAGACACTCACATTGAAAGTAATGGTATATCTACTACAACACTTAGCTTCATAGATTGATTTGAATTTGTCGCTCCCAACAGGAAAAAGCAGTCTATTCAAATTGTGAGGATGAAAAAGTGATAAGCCAAAATCATCTTTTGTATCCATGACAGAAATATTCAATTTTTTCAAGAAGCTACCTAAAAGCAGACACATAACATATGGTGTTTCTTGTTCATTCTTTGCCTTATTCATAATGAAATAAGTGTAAAAATTTTTAAAAGACAGATATTCTTCAGGCAAACTATTATTACAACTTTAACACTAGTATTTCTTCGATGCAAAAAATTTTTTACTGTAAACCTCTCCACATCATACCAGAGTTTCCAATTGAAGACTTACATTTTTTTCATCTCTGCAGATTCAATAAAAATCTCTTTATACTAGGAAATAAACAATTGCAGATGAAATCAATGTTGATGTTTAGTTAACACAAAAATCTGAGTATAATTTTCATTGCTACTCTCCAAATAAAAAAAAAGAAAAAGAATGAGTTCACCATGTATGGTCTGTACCTAATAAGTAGTCCAGTTTATTTCTGTAAGGCATGTCACTGTTACATGCAGAGTTCTTCATTGAATTAATAACTCCCTTGCTAATAGCATATCCTGCTCTACCCAAATTGTAGTTTGTGTTCCAAAATTTAACAGCATAACCCATATAATAATTCTGAGAACTATTTTTGTTTGAGAGGTAGTAACGCAAATTATCTAACATGACAAATGTATCATCATGAACAACTAAAAGCCAATCGTAAGACCCTGGAGTTTTCTTGATATATTCACAATATTTAAACCACATATTAGTATTGGAGTTTGTATTCGAAGGAAATATAGTTCTAGTTTGATTGATGTATATGGTTCCTATTGTATTGCAACTTTTCCCCCATGTATTTTTGATAGCCTCGACATTTCTGTCTTTAGTAGCTAAAATAATACAAAAAACTTGTATTCTTCGAAACAGTAATTCAGCTTCAGTGATAATGGTACGATTGTCATATCTTAAAGAATCGAAAGATATATATTTGAGTTTGTAAGTTTGCTCTAAATGAGCGAATTGACTAGAATCATTTCTTTCCTTAGAAATTACATCTTCATGCTTTTGAAAAAATAGTGATATGATAGTTCCAGTTAGGAAGCCTAAACTGAAAATTATCTGTGAATTGATCCGCCACATTTTCAATTCATTTTACTCAATAATCTTTCATTTTTACTTCTGATACTCGATAATGGCATTCAATTACTGCAAACGCGACGTCTAAAGCTAAATATTTTAAAAACTGAAAAGTTAACCTCACTCTCACAGAAAATACCATAACCTATTTAAACCTAAATGTCATCATGATCACATAACCAGAACCACAGAACTAAACTTGTCTCATCTTTTTTTTGAAAAAAGTATAAAATTTCTATGAACTTAATTTCAAATTTCATGAACAATTTTTTCTCAAATTAAAATCATAAAATTGAAATTATGCATAGATTTCGGCGATCAATCAAAAATTAGTTCTGTAAAAATATGGCGCATTCACAAAATTTATCGAATGCTTCAAATAAGACCCGATATTCCTTATTCAAGAGTAAACAATTGAAATTGGAGAAAAATGCCCGATCACAATTAAAATACATTCATAATCGTATATTGGATCATATCAAAATGAAACACTTTTTGGAAAATCATCAAATTGATAGATTTTTGAATATAATAAAAAAATGTATTTCAAATGTGGATGAGATTGAAGCTTTCCGCAAAAAAGTGAAATGCATGCTTCTGACCATTAAAGACAGTATTATGGAATTCGAAGAAGCTGTTAGTTCGGGAGCAATCACATTTTCTTCCACCCATAAAAGTGAAAACTGCAACATGGCCATTAAAAAGACTTCACAAAGCTCTTCTGGCGTGTCTACATTTGGTGAAATTTCATCGCTATCTTCTTTAGCATTGACAAATAGCAATTTCAAAACTCCTCAAAATTATCCATCAAGACTGGATTCAGGACCAAAAAAATCAGTGAACAGGAATATTATTCCGCAAAATGATAAAGATTATATGCCCCAAAATTCTAATTCCGTTTTATCTTCCATTGAAATGCCGAAAAGTTTCCATTATGCAGAAAGAAATACTTATCTTGGGGATAATTTTCCAAATAATGAAAATACTCACAATTCACACTATGAAAAAAATTTGAAAAGCCTAGAACTTAATAGATTGACCCAATTGAACACTAGAGATATTTGGACACCTACTGAAAATGACAATATAATATCAACTAATACTGATATTACTTTATCTTCATTGGAATTGACCAACAATCATTTTCACACTCTGACAAATAATAATGCAATTACATCACACATTCCTTGCAAGAGTTTAACTAACAGCATGGCAAATAGTGGAATAGAAGAAGTAACTCAGGATTTATTCACTCAGCCATGTGTTTCATTGGAAAAAACTTTCGAAAATGCAATCCACCAGAAATGTAATAATATGAATAACAACGGAAAACTATTGGCCAATATTCCCTCAAAGACAATAATACAAACCTCACCACATAATATACAGAAAATTGATATGAACAATCATGATTATATAAGAAGCTTGAAGAAGTTATCATTGGGAGCATCAGAAATCAATATTGATCAATCTACTACCTCTTCACAAGTTCATGAAAGAAATAGAGAGTGCAGTGGTGAAGTTGAGATTATTATAGAACCAACACTAAATTGTACAGAAAAACAAAATATATCTGAAGAGCTTGCGCTAATAAACAGTAGTAGTGAAAGCAGCGAAATATTTCTGCGAAATTCACTTCGTTTATGTAGTGTTGCAAATAAATGTGACGTTATAGAAAGTAAAAGCAATGTGAATGAACAAAGCAACTCTCAAAAATTCGTAACTTCTACAAAGAAACAATACACAAAAGATTCAACTAAACCAAATGAAATTTCAAAATTGTGCAATTCAAAACTTCCTCAACAAGTTGATCATAAGCAGAAAATACAAGAGGTTACTGAGAAAGACAGTGTGACTCAAAGAAATGGATATTACTCTCCTGACAGTTTCAGCCACATAATACAGTCACAACATATAGGACCATTATTTCAAGATTATTTTAATAGTAATAACAGTAGAGGTTTTAAAAGAAGATGCACAGATATATCCTCAAATTTAGAAATAATAAATGGGAAAATAATCTCTGCAACTGTGGATGCATGCAATTCAATACAAAGTCATCTTGTTGCATCTACCGAAGTATCACATACAAATGTAACAAGCATCTGCTGCAATAAAAACATATATGATCTTGATAAGGAACTAGAACAAGCAAAAGAAGAGTGTTCCAAAACATTAAATGACCTAAACATCTTATTCAAGGATTCAATAAAATATAAGAACAATTCAATATTAGGTAATTGCAATGCAAAACTTAAATTTCCACCTGGTTATGAACATCATTATAAACATCTGGATGACCTTTTATACGAATACAAAGTGAATATTGGTATCCCGAGCAATATTCAGCAATACTGCTCAGCAATAGATCAGGATCTATTTTATGAAGAAGCTATGAGGAACTGGAAGGAATTACAGCAAATTGTACAAAAAATTAAAGAACGTGAGAAGAAAAGTAGAGAAAGCAACAAATTTGAAAATTGATTAGGAAGATACTCTAGATAAACCTTAAGAATAACAAACATAATAAGTAATATTCCATGGTTATTTTATCACTGTATATTGAGAGAAATTTGCTTAGTATTTTCATCTCTTTCAGATTTACAACTAAATGATAGATAAACTACATTCTTTGTGTATTTTATTAAGGAACATAGTTCACATCTGACCACATATAAAAACAGTTCTTGATAAAAAATTAACAACCAACAATCATAAAAATTATTATAAAATACATAAAAATTCTTAACATATTAGGTATTATCACAAAATATTCGATGAAGCTAAAACCATGGATTCAGGAATTATGGTAGTATGAGAAATGCTTCAACAAACTATATGTGAGAAACGATGGCTACAGAATTAGAATTTCGCCACAAATAGTTTGTATAGTAAGCGCCATGAGATTCTAAAACTTATGAATATAATAACATATTAAATCTGCCCATTTCTTTATTAACATAGCTACTAATACAAACTTGGTAAAAATAATTATAACGCAAAAAATTCATTTGTGCATTTTTTTTAAAATAATTATTAAAGTGTGCAAAGACTAAATGTCGACTCTTGGTGAACTGTCTCACCTCTCTCTAACACACCCTCAAATTCAAAGGAGGAGTAGGGGGGTGAATAGAGTGTTCTGATTGGTGCACTCCGACGCATTCCTAAGAAATTCATGCAGTTCTTGCCACCACATTCAACTTCAATGATAAGTTGTCCTTCATTTTTTTCATGAGATTCCTGAGTGTCTTGTCTTTTTGTCTTAATTTATAAGATAAATGTTATCGTTCAACCCAAAATTGTTTGGATGAACCATATAAAAAGTAATATAGATTTCATTAAATTATAATGGACTGTTCTAAAAATCTCATAACACTGTAGTGGTCCAGTATTACAAAAAAATGGTACAATAGAACCTTCATCATTCAAGCGCCCTCAGTACAAAAACCAACATGATGTGAAAAATTTACAAAATCTGAACTTTGTTGCTGTTAAAAAAAACGAATAAAGAAAATAATCTTCCAGCAGCCACATAACTGATTTTGGCATAAAAATTACCAATGATATTCTATATTGAAGTTCTTATGATTTAATTATTTTAAGAATTCAGAATTTGGTAATTAAAAAAAAACTATTGATCTAACTGGTATTTCGAAAATTAAAGTAAAGCAATGAATGTTAGATAAAACTGAAAAGAAAAATTATAATTTTTAGTTATCAACCAAAAATGTTGCATCTGAATCCAGAAAATGGAATACAAATAAGTGAATCCAGGAAAAAAGTGAGAAATGGTATAATCTGTCAAAGACTTGGTCCCAACAGGCAGAAATAAGAGAGGTTCTATTGTAATTACACTAAATTAGCCCTCGAAAAATATGATTTAGAGTAGTTCTGGTTTAAGAAGAATATCAATTGGAGTAATTTTCTTGCTAAATTTCATAAGCATTCAAAATTATTTTATATTTTCTGCAGCCTTCTTCACTATAATTTCATCAAGAACTGTTAAACTCCATCATAAAAGTGCAATAGGAGGGATTAAAATATGGTGTATCGTGTGTATGATTGACCCACTTAGTATTATAACTCATTTTTGTGAGATAAGCACAATAAATGACTACAGTCAGATTAAATTAACATATATTTGGTCCCCTTGGGGTACCCTGAAAAGTTTGGTAGTATTAAAAAAATTGAGAAGTTCGATATATTCAATATAAAATATACTCCATAAAATAATTTCCCAATATAAATATCTTATAGGGCGATATATCTGCTTAGCTTTTTTGTGTGAATCTAAATATATCATCATAAGTTTAGTTGTGTATACATATATATAATTTCTATATTTTATCTTTGGTTATCGAGTCTACCAGTTTCATGGTTCTTTAGATATGTAAATTTGAGATAAATTGACATCAATTGGCACACAGATGAAAGCAACAAATTCAGAAGAGGTAAGAATGGAATTTAGGAACACTCAACATCAAATATTTTTTGTTATAGTATCATGTTACTACATATTTTAGCTTTTCTTTCATTTCTACAAACCAATAATGCTACATTCTGATTCGTTTGCACATCCCCTATTAAAACTGAATGAATATTTCTTTGTATCATCCTTATTGCTTTTCATTTTCGCCTATTTCGTTTAAAAACTGAATTTACCTCTTACTTTGAAAAATCCCAATGCATTTCGATTATGAACTAGGGAACCTATTCCAACGTAATTTTCCAAAACAATATTCTTGTGATAGATAGCACAGTAATCCTTCTCATCTGATTTCTTTAGTTGCATTGCTACGAAAACATCACAAAGTTTATCTACAAAAGCTTCCAGGTCGAAAATATTCCTGCGAGGTTCAACAGTTCCATCTGTAAAAAAATCATGTGAATCAATCTTCAAGTTGCTTCTTATCAAGAAATGATGCCTTGAAAAATCTTAGAAAAGATATAAAAAAATAAAGCTATTGGCTTTGGTATGTTTGATTAAATATTAATAAAGTGTGTTTTTTTCGAGGTATAGTGGTTTAAGTTGGCATTACTGTTCAAGATGGCGACCGATTCAACAGCTGTCAAGTGATTTATTCTCAGTTTGGTATTTATGTTCTGTGAGTTTGGTTTGGCAATTCATCATGAATAGACTCACGCCGGAACAACGCTTGAAAATAGTGCAATTTTACTTCGAAAATAATGGTTCTGTGCCGAATACGCATCACGCACTTCGTCCATTTTATCGTCGACAAAATAGCCCATCAGAGCAGTGAATTCGAATAACCATGGAACGTTTTCACACCACGTTCACTCTTATTGATAACTCGCATCCCCAGAGACGCCGTACGGTGCGTACAGACGAAGCTATTGCTACTGTAGAGCATAGCATTGAGGAAGACCCGAATGAGTCCATCCGCCATCGAGCACAGGAATTGGATCTGTTCTGTGTCCATCCACTTTACGAAAGATTTTGCGGAAGGATCTTGGTTTGCGTGCTTACAAAATCCAAATCTTGCAAGTATTGAAGCCAAACGATCATCAAGCACGGCGTAGATTCGTTGAATGAGCCCAAAACCAGATTGCCGTTGTTCCCGATTTTCATAGGAAAATTTTCTTTAGCCATGAAGCGCACTTCTGGTTGAGTGGCTACGTCAACAAACAAAAGTGGCGCATTTGGGGTGAGGCTAATCCTCAAGTGTATGTCGAAACACCGTTACATCCAGAAAAACTGACTTCTTGGTGCGCTGGTGGAATCATTGGTCCGTACTTCTTCAAAAACGATGATGGCCAGAACGTTACAGTCAATGGGGATCGGTATAGAACCATGATTACTATCTTTTTCATTCCTGAATTGAACAACCATGATGTCCAGGAGCTGTGGTTCCAACAAGAGGGCGCATCATGTCACACAGCTTGTGCCACAATAGATTTATTGAAAGACACGTTTGGTGACCGCCTAATTTCACGTTTTGGACCTGTGAACTGGCCTCCATGATCTTGTGATTTAACACCGCCAGACTACTTTCTTTGGGGCTATGTAAAGTCATTGGTCTATGCGGATAAGCCACAAACGCTTGACCATTTGGAAGACAACATTCGCCGTGTTATTGCCGATATACGACCACAAATGTTGGAAAAAGTCATCGAAAATTGGACGTCCAGATTGGACTACATCCGAGCCAGCCGTGGTGGTCATATGCCAGAAATCATATTTAAAATGTAATGCCACAAGATTATCTTTCGGATAAATGAAATTCATGTCAATCGAATAATCCATCGTTGTTTTATTGCAATTTAAAGTTCTATACCTCTTTGATTCAAATATAATAATAATAATACTTTTCACGGATTTAGATATCAATATCAGCTTCAAACATCTAGGTTAGGTTATATTGTCTCTGTCTGAGTTTGTTTTTTGAGAAATGGAAAAAATGATGCTACATAATTATCCCTCATTAATGCAAATAAAATTGATTCATGGAATGTTACCTTTGTGGAAGAAAAGTGGATGATAAGTGAATGTGCAAAATGGGACGTTATCGGTAAAAGGATTCCATTTAGATCCTAAGCTGGCAGGTTTCTCTTGTTTCCACATAAGTCTGGCTCCTCTCATGTTTCTGTCCCTGTGGAAAATTTATTTTTATAATTTTGACAAGATTTATTCAAATGATGCCTACATAGAAAAATGCACAGTGTCCCAATAATATCACAATAAAAAGCAAATGTACACAATATTTTTATAATTACATAAGCCTTGATTTTACATTTGTTTAGTCATATGGTACACTTTGCAGAACTGGCTATTTGTTATTTCTTAATTGTATAATCCTAATTCTACTTCTGCTCTACATACTACATAATCTTCAGCAAAGGAACACATACTGTTATTTACATAACCACAAAGCAAAACTCAACGAGAAAAAGCTGTTCTTGCATAGAAGCGATAATTATCAATATACCTAGATTGGTAGAAGTTATTCATTGGTTTACTTTCAGTATTTCCCCATCGAGAAAAAAGACAATTCTCCAAAAAATTAGTCAATCCATCAGTGACTCCATTTAAACGACTGTAGAAAATAAATTATAAATATTCAGATGATTCTTTATGATCAAGTAAGGTATTGATTGGTTTGTGATTCTATCATTAAATTTGTTGAAAGAAATATTTGGGATCCCTTGTTGATTATTTGTATAACACACAGGTTGGAAGATTCTTTAATATTGTTTATATTCTTTTCTGGAAAGATAGTGCTAACTTTCTTCTATAACACCCCAATCAATCAGAGATTCGTTAGATACTTGTTCTTAATGGAGACTGTGTGAAACTTTTGATTTTTATTTTCTTTTTTTAAACCAGGTTACATTATGAAAATGATCCGAACATGAAAATTCTAATATTTCTGATGAAAATTCCGATATTTCTTAATATTTCTTGAAAAATTAATGATTATTGTATTGTATAATATTAGTTTATATAAACTGTAAATCTAATGCAATACAGGCAGGGGAACAATAACGAGGGAAGTAATAAAATTATCAGAAGCTTTTCATACAATTACTACATATTTACCATCTACAGAACTTGTGTATATCCTGAAATAACTATAATGGTGATTTGAAAATTAGTAAAATGTATATGAGGTTATCACTGAGAAATGTTTGTGTATTTCTGAATTAAATTTGGTTGGTTATTGAAGGTTGAGGCGTTTCATAAATTTACTACATATAAATTTGGGTATTTATTGATATTGCTAAAGAAATGATGTACATATCTGGAAATTCTGTGGTTTTAAAAGGAAAAAATCTTCTCAAAAATGAATGAATCAATTATTTATGATCTGGATACTCTCCAAGGTTCATCCAGAGAAAACCACTGATAGGTATAGTCTATCCAAACTCACAGGAGATATTCCTATGATGCTATTTTGTCGCTTTCATGGCCACACGCAAAAATAACACCCAAAGGTTGAATTTAGCAAACAACGAATTTAATTCAATGAATGACACTCTTGAGCCCCCTGTGACCTGCTACTGCACTGGCTAGACTGATGAACAATCATTGACCAACCAATGAGTCCCAATGACTGTTAACAAGATTCCAACATGTGTTCCAGGATACAGGAGCGACTTAAGAATTATTGGAAAGAAATAAATTCTTAAACTCCCACAAAATCTCTTCAAACTCGAACACTCCTTGTGAAATGTATACAGGGTGTCCCGAAAAATGTGGAAAATCTCTCGGATTCAGATAGAACATAAAAAAATAAGATGACAAGTTCCCCTAATTTTTTTTCTAGCGGCCCTCCCTACAAAGATACGACCTCCTAAATGGCGCCACTGGAAATTGATTTTAGTGGAATGAATTCCAATTGCTTACTTCTTTCATTATTTTTTTCGAAAACGATTCATTTTATCGACACTGAACAAGAGTACCTTTTCTTTAGCTTAATGCTCAAGGTATCCAAATTCGTTTTTTTAGCACTTTATCATACAGGGTGTTAAAAATGTAAGCACTAAAATGAACAACCCAGTCCGCCCCTGGAAAACTGAACAAGCTAATTGAAATTTGAGTGTGGTGATTTGAGAGGTCTTCAATACTATCAATCATATCAAATTTTCATCAAATTATATCAAGTAGTTTGAAACTTATTCCACTAAAATGGATTTCCAGTGACATCATTTAAGAGGTCGTATCTTCGTAGGGAGGGCCGCTGGAAAAAAATTATGGGAACCTGTACTCTTCATTTTTTATGTTCTATCTGAATCCGAGAGATTTCCCACATTTTCCGGGACACCCTGTGTATTTCCGATTTAAGACAGTCTATACATACATTTTCACGAGAAAATAAAACGATTTTGACATAAGAACAAAAAAAATTTCTTGAGTTGCATGATGAACATAAGTGTGTTTTACTTTGAAAATATAATCAGACAATGTCAAATAAAGAGATCAAAACATCAAATTCGATTATTTTCGCTGAAAAAACTATCAGAAAAAGGTGAAATATCAAGTGACTACCATTAGAAACGAAAGATGTGAGTAATTCTATGAATGAGTGCTTTGTTTCACAACTGCAGCAGTTTATATTGGTGAGGACTATAGGTAATCTATTGAAATGGCCAATAGAATTGGACCAGCCCCAGAGTAAAAAGTAAACCTAGAGATGCCTTGAAGCATTTGTTATGCAGCCAAGTAGAATCTGTTAATTTACGCGAACAATATTCCGTCGTTGCGAACTCGTGCCGTATTTAGATAATTAGTCTACCGCTCCCCTATTTTCATACTAACTGCTTGCATCTGTTTCAGACAATTCTGTTAATTTGGTAACATCATCTGTTAGTGTTAAGTTTCGCGATGCGATTGTGTTTACATTTTCATTTCGATTTGACATTCATAAACTGAATTATTTTACTGATTTGGGGGCAGTTTATTGTTGCTTGAGAGTGTTTTGGTAATTATTGCTAAGGCAAAATTACGAAAATGTTGGAATTGTAGAAATGAGAATCTAACTCATTGTTTACTTCACCCCAGTGCTGCAGTGAAATGCTTTCCATCTCATTCTAATGCTTGGTTGGTTACACTGCGGTACTATTCACGCGTAGGGGCACCTCTATGTTTATTTATTACTCTGACTGTCAGTTGCAGGAACGTCCATTAAAATTTAAAGGTCCATGAACTCTAATCTCCATATTAGGAACTAATGGAGGATTAAGGGTTTAATGGAGCTTTAATTTTAATGGACGTTCCTGCAACTGAGCATGAGGGAGCAGCTATAGAATTTCCCAATATTCGAGATAATCGTTTCTCAACTCAACTGAAGACTTATACATCCTGAAACTGTCTTCAAATTCAAAACTGAATTATAATAATAAATAATTATGATTCACTTTTCAGATAAACCCCATATAGTTAAGCTTGCATGAGGCTTCCCAAAATTCTACTATGCAAGAAAAACTGGAAAACTAATAGGCTTACGGAATTAAAGATCCATTCGGATAGACAAGATCGCCAATGTGCAACTGCTCCACTAGATCCAATGGAAGTTTTTTGTATCCTAAGCGTTTAAGAGCAATAAAATCGTATTTGGCAATGACTAGAGTTTTTGGTGTCAAGAGAATCAGTCTTTCCTTATCAGTATCCCAATGATTAATCCTGAAATCAAATGAAAATACCTGATTTTACCTCGTTCCTTTTCTCATTTCTTTCTAATATGATTTTCAGTATTCGTTAAAAATATCTATATCTTGAATAGGTGATTATCTGATTGTTCAAGAAAAATACAACAAACATGTAAAAAGAACTCATAATAAAAACAAATTATTATAGATCAATAAATGTGAATCAGATTGAAATGACTATTCAGATGTTGCTAAATTGTATATTATGCAACAAGCGTATAATGATAGCTATTATTCACGAGGTGAAGTTCAAAGCACCGAAATAACAGCCATTATAAGCGAGTAGCATACTATACTTTATTCACGACTACTGAATATATTTCCTGAAGATTTTAACATTTGGCGACCGTGACAAGATCCCTCTGTTACAAGTGTGGAAAAATTCAAGTTGATGCATGAGAAATTTTTATAGAACTTGTCATCTTATATTTTGTAATAAAAATTGCTTCAATTGATGTAACAGAAGTAGACTCGTTCCTCGACTGACAAGGTATATCCAAATTTCTTATACCTTGTTCCCTAATTCTATCTTTCTAATATGATTTTCAGTATTCGTTAAGAATATCTATATCTTGAATGAGTGATAATCTGATTGTTCAAGAAAAATACAACAAACATGTAAAAAAATGTAAAATATTTCATGCTACAGTGTCAATGAAAAACATGAATTTTTTTCATTTTCAGTGTATTATTCTGAAATTAAGATACTTTTTCTTTAGCAAAAAGTGATTTTCGGGAGGTCTGTTTGGATGTTTTATAATAATGAGCTCAATAAAACTTATAAAATAAAAGTATCATCATTTTTTGTTTGGTATAAAGTAATTATACTAGTGAACTTTTTCTTTTAAAACTTGATTTATTGGAGGACTATATAACTACTCACTGAGTAAGCAAGAAAAAGGCTAGGAGAGGACCATCTGAATCTTCATCTAAAAATTCTTCTTTACATTCCTTTACAGCATTGTCGACAACTCCATCTCGGAATGTGAAATAATTACAAGGATCTTCAGGTATTATGACCGATGATTGCATGGTTTTTTGTTGGCTCATTGGAGCTGTTTGAGACGATGTTCTTTCAATTTTAGGCTCTGGCTTTGTACCCCAAATATTGACAGATACTGAAATCAAAAGGAATCTATTAGAAATTTTAAGACGACTAAGCAAATATCCTATTCATTCAATAGTATGTCCAATAGATACTATTTCCTGTTTTGATTTGTAGGAATTCTGTATCTTGGTAAAATATATAGCTCACTCAATTATTCATTAATAAAGTAAATAAAGAATTACATTTGTTTGGTATAGATGTAAAAGGAGAAATGAAAGATTGTCCCCAATGACAATTCGAGTTAATTTTCGCATTTTCCTTATCCAGACTTTGATTTTCTTTCGATTTTGGTAACAATTCCACTTTGCTCCCACCAGGATGGATTCTCAAAGATCCACCTCTAAACTGCGAAGCTGAATCGTCTTCCAAATTATATTCGTCTATCATATTTTAGTGAATTATTTGAATTCTTTATTATTGAATTTTTTGTCACGTAAACAGCTTGCGTGAACTGAAGTTCGAAGTTTGTCTATGACCGGAAAATTCCGAAGTTTTAGGTTAGAAAATGCTGTCAAGCGTAGGAACAAGAACATAGACATGATTGTGGTTTCGGGTTCGAATCCCGGCGAGGGAATCGGATATTTGTGTATTTCCAACACAAACTGCAGATTAATAAAAATTTGAATCCATTCATACATTTGTCATACAAAACTATCCATTTTGCTTCTTCAAATTCCTGATGGGGTTGCAAGCCTCTCTAGGGGGATGCTAGTAGAAACAAGCTTTGTTTTCCAGACCATGTCTCCCTGTCATCAAAAATCAATCTGTCTGAGTGTTTTCGAAAATTCTCATTCGTTGTTGAGTTATTGAGGGTGGAAAATTTCGATTGAAACTCCCTGTATGTTTTGTAACGCCTCATCAACAAGCAATACACATGAACTTACAGAAGAACCTTCAGATTTTCAAGAAGTTATTGCAAAAATGTTTTCCTTCAAAAACGATATTTCTTCATCAAAAATCCTTGTATATTATTCGACTTAATTTTTCGGCATCCAGTGCATTCGCCAATTTGCAGCATACAGTTTGCAACATAGGTAGGGGTGTCTGCAAACAAATGCGAGAGAGTTTGGGAGATGAATCCTCGATGAAAATGAGCAGGAGTAGTTTATATAAATTTTTTTCGAAATCGACCTCCCTTCCAAGATACAGCCTTTGGAAGGCGATGACGAGTTGACAGTTTTTGATTTTTTTACGGCTTCTTAAAAACACTGAGTCATAAAACTATACATGATATGAAGCACTAAGTAGATGTTACTCACACAAATTTTTTAGATCTCACAACTTTATTATTAGGGGTTGAAAATAACAACCCCCTATGATTTTCGTTCAAGAATTGTTTTCGTGGGATAGATTTTCGAAAAATAAAATTTCCTTATGGTTTCCCATTCAATTCTGAAGGAAAAAACTTTTCTCGGAAAAAATAAAAACTTACAAGCAGGTATGCTCACTGTTTATTCCATTTCATCGTATGTTTCATAGAATCAATATTCTAAGATATTGTATGTCTTTGAAAGGGAAAAAAGATGTTCTATAAATCTTTTTGAAGGTTTAATTACTAATTTTTGGAAGGAAATCGTATCCGTAATATTTTAATTTCACAAATAGAACTTTCTTTCGATTACCTAATAAGCATGATTGACAAAACCAATTTCGAGCATAAACAATATCTCAAAATACTGTAGACTGTGTAGACATTTTCGCGAGAGACTTTTTTTCCAGAATTGAATGGAAAAAATAAGAGAATTTTATTTTTCGAAAATCTATACCACGAAAACATTTTTTGAAGGAAAATCATAGGGGGTTGTTATTTTCAACCCGTAATAATAAAGTTATCAGATCTAAAAAAATTGTGTGAGTAACATCTACTTTGTGCTCCATATTATGTATGGTTTATGACTCAGTGTTTTTAATAAGCCACAAAAAATCAAAAACTGTCAACTCGTCATCGCTTTCCTAATGCTGTATCTCGGAAGGGACGTCGATTTCGAAAAAAATTCATGTGAACTACCCCTTCTTATTTTCATCAAGGAATGAGACGTAATAAAAATAGAATCCTATTCATAATGAAGAACTTGTTTCATTGATTGGACTATTGCTCTTGACGGTGCAAATTGGCGAATGCACCGGTTCGCCATATTAAAATATTTCTTTGGGCAAATATGTTATCGATTACGAAAACCATTTAATGATGGTGTGTTTTCAGATAATAAGGAAGTCAACAAAAGCAGATCATTATGTATATGGCAATGAATGCAGTGTTTTTTTTCACAAAACAATATCAATTCAGATTTATATTCTATTTTGATAGGAAAAAATTCTGGAAGTTCAGTTGTTCTCGGTTCTCATTTTATAAAAGATTCTCGAAAAATCTTTCCTTGAGATAACGAAATAACCAATTCCATCGTGGAGATAATATAAGTACCTATGTTTTCGAATACGAGAACGATCTGATGATTGTAATTTCTTGAACTGAAGAAAACCTCTCTAACCACATGATCACGTAAAAAAATATCATGCAAGAAATTCATTGACGGAATTTTTAGCATTAATGAGGGGCCTTCATAAATGATTGTAACATCGTAGGTTGCTATGGAAATTTTCTATCCTATGGTTTCTTATGCAAAATCTACAAACTTATAATTTCAGTCACATTATAATATTTCTTTCGGAATGACCAGCCTAAACTCACAGAACAGTTTGTTTAAATTTAAGTTTACATCAGAAAATAAATATTTATAATAGTCCAACGCCAACTGTGCTGTTATAATCATTTATAGAGACCCTGTATAAGTTTTCTTTAAGTCCATTTACCATATGTTGTGTAACTCTTCATCAACAACAACGATACACGTGGAAAATAATATAATATTATCATTATATAATATTAAAGAATATCACTTCAGTATGTCGACTGTTTTGGCGTCCAGTGTATCTGCCATTTTGTAGCCTACATTTTGTAACCTAAACGAAATAATTGTCGACACCTACCAGCGAAAAATGTATTCGATTTTTCAACAAGAATTCCTTAAATTAATTAGAAATAAAACAAAAAATCATCATCCTATTCAAAATAAGAAAAGTTAATCTTTAATTGTTTCATTCCCCTTGATGGTGCAAATTGGCGAATGGGCGGGTCTCCAGATTTATTTGTACCGATATGTTTTCTATTGCAGGAACCATATACCCAGTGATGATGATTTTTCAGAGAATAAGAAAATTGCTAATTCCACATCCATGAGTTCAGGGAGGAGCAACTGCCCCTCCCTCTAGGTCTAGGAGATCCACAAGTATCCCTTAAAAAGTCATGAAAATAAATTGTTTTCCATCCTACACTACCTCCAGTTCATTTTTTCTATTTCGATTTTTTTGCACCCCCCTGGCCCGGAGTATGGGGACGCCCTTTAGCACATCATCATGTATACAGGTGTACCTATAGTTTTGAGCAGAAAAAATCACAACGAATGCAGTGTTTTCAAAAAACATCATAAATTTCGATATTTTATCCATTTCATTCACCCATTTCGGAAGTTAAGTTGTTCTCAGTGTTTTATAAATAATAATCAAAAAATCTTTTATTTGAGATAACGAAATCCACAAATTCCATTGAGTAAATGATATGTTTTCGATAACAGAAACCATCTGATGATTTCATTTTTTTTAATAAAAAAATTACTTTCACCACATCATCATGTCTAAGAATATCATGCAAGAATCCATTGAAGTAGGTAAGTTTCATGAGTTATGCCCATTCACTATCTGTTTTGTCTCTCTTTATCAACAACAAAATACACATGAAATTACAGAAGGACCTTTAAATCTTCAAGAAATGATTGCAACAATGTTCTTGCTTAAAACCCGTTATTGTTTTATGAAACATTATCATTCTAATGTTTATTCGACTCAATTCCTGGAATACTGTGTTTTCGCCATTTTCAGCTTACGGTTCCTCTATATTATTCCGAAATTGAATTCGATATTTAGGATGAAATACCACTATTTAAATCTATGGGAGATGATTATCCTTCAGTAGGGTCCTGTAGCGGTCTTAGAAGAACGGAAGATTCGAAAATCATCACTTGGAACGCCAGACCTGGTTTAAAAACACCCTCCTGGCCCAAGAGCATCAATTAAGTGTTTTGTGTCTAAATATTGAAGGTATATTCGAATAGTTTTAAGTTTCAATTTTGTAAAAACGGCGAGGCAGGGTTTTTTCTACTGAGGTTTTTCCCTGTGCTCTGGTATTCATACGACAGAATAGTATGGTACCCCGTTTGCACCAACCTCAGCTAGGGACTTTTTCGTTTCATGAATTGTATTTTGTTAGCTCTCATTCAAAAGAATATATATAAGAAATAATTGTCGATACCTACCAGAGAAAAATGAAAATTGCAACAAGAATTCCGTGAAATAACTCGATAAAAACATCCCATTTATTATGGAAAATTGGTTCATTGACTGGTCAACTCCTCCTAGCGGTGCAAATTGGCGAATGCGCCGGGCCTAAGACTAACCCGTTTCTTTGGGCAGATAGAGGAACGTGCGGGAATATCGACCATCGGGTAAAACCAACCACTTTCAAATCTCATTAATTTGGCGCCATACGGAAGAAATATACCGACTGACAGGGTTAGAACGCTTGACATACACACATGCCGACGAGATTGTTGTTTTCCTGACTTTACTGATACGAATAATGCTCATATTCCTAAATTCATAATTTTTCTTCATTTTATAAATTGATTGCAATTCACTTTCATAGTGTAAAGAGGATAGTTTACTATACAATTTGAATCTTGAATTGTACAACTTTTTATATATTTTCTTCAAAAAAATTTCAAGATTGAGGTGTAATATATGCTGATCGATATTACTCGCCAGTCATCGATATAACTCTACAGGTTGAAATTACTCAACCTCATATTAATAATAATGATATATAATATACTTCGTAATTCCAAATGCCCGCTACGTATATGTCCGAAAAACGGGCGTTTCCCTTGGGCGTAAGATTCCATGAGAATAGAAATAAATAAAAAGGCAATAAAAATAATAATAGCAATTATTGAGGAATGAAAGCAATAAATTATATTCCATTGAAGGAAGAGCACGAAATAGAGAAAAAAAAAAACAAACATGTTAGCCGAAAGGTTACGAGAAAATTACAGGTTGTAGGAAAAAAGAAAATAAAAACAGAAGTACTCGTATTTTCTGTTTGTGAATATTTGGATATGATTATGACATTTGGTGGTGGCGGTGTCGTGCATTTGAGAGTTGGGCCCATGTTCAGATCGAGTACTACCTAGTGCTGAAAAAGCATTTTGCAGCTTACGGTTTGCACTCTATTAGAAACAATTGTCGATATTTACCAAAGAAAAATTAAAAATTTCAACAAGAATTTCGTGAAATGACTTGATACAAACATCCCATTTATTATGGAAAATTTGGTTCATTGACTCCTAACGGTGCAAATTGGCGGACGCGCCGGGTCTAGACTAACCCGTTTCTTTGGTCAGATAGGGGAACGTAAAACCGACCACTTTCAAATCTCGACAAAAATAACAGGTTGTAGGAAAAAAGAAAAAACAGAAGTATGTTCTGTTTGTGAACATTTAGATATGATTATGACATTTGGTGGCGGTGTCGTGAGTTGGGCCCATGTTGAGAGTAGGTACTATGTAGTCCCACAGAACATAAAATAGACTAGTGCTGAAAGAGCTTCAGTTTAAATATGTGCATGGTCGATTTCACCCTTCAATGTGGTCGATATTAACCTACCGGTCGAAATTACCCGATTTTTTTCTTATTTTTATAGACTGTTTTATGGAAAAATTATACATATTTTTGCAGAACCGAGAGAACGACTTCATAATAAAAGAAGTAATCAAACAATTTGTCTGTTTTGATCATATTAATACAAAGATTAGAGGTTGATATTTTGATTAGAGCTTGAGTAGTCGATATTCCCCCACTCTCCACTACGTTTTCGAATACGAGAAACATCTAATTGTGATTTTCAGAGAATGAGAAAATCGCTAATTGCACATCATCATGTGTATTATTGAGGAGGAAAAGAATACAGCGAATGCAGTGAGTGGGCGTAACTAGGTGGGGGTGACACCCTGGTGTTAGAGAAAGAGAATAAAACGAGTTTTCTTGGAAAACTCTCATTAGATGGCCCGCGAACATCGCAAGCGTTGAAGTTAGGAACGGGTACATGCAAGCACAGGTGAGTTGATGAAGAGATTAGATTCTCGATGTTTGGCCTTTTTCACTACTATTGCAACTTGCATTATGTTTTTTTGCTTTTTTTCTACTTGAACGAGTGCTATATTTTTTCATACTCAGATTTGATTTTTAATTAGCATGTTTGAAACGTTGACGTTCTTATCATTTTGGTTTTTATTGGAAATAACTGGCGGAAAAGTTTTAAATATTCAGTGTTTTCATTCCTTAGTCCAAAACTGATAAGAAATATCATTTCTTATTTATTATACATCGAGAAAAATATCTTTTTTACTTACTGATTGGTTGAAATAAAAGAGACTAATTAACAGCATTTCACTGTGAAATAAATAAGTGTTCTGTTTGAAAAGGTAAATACTGAAACTAATAAAGTTCAATGTCATTCGCTGAAAACGAATAGGTATGTATTCGATGTGTTCATTTATTTTAACACTGTTTTTTGAAGTTCAATAATTTCGAACAGCTTTATTTTCAAATCAGATCTTTGATAAATAAAAGACTTATCAACAGCAACTGTGAAAAAATAAATGCTCCATTTGAAAAAAATACTGAAAATAGTAAGCTTCATTGTCATTAGCGGATTGTTAAATTCAGCTAAAATGTATTTCATGCATTTACTTGATGTGAACAATATCTATTTCGAGTTCACGAGTTCACGAGTTCATTGACTATAGTCAACGTTAAATATAAATATAATTTTTCATTGAATCGAAATTAGGAAAATTTCATACTAGGTAGAGCTTCGTCAATGTTGTTTTTCAATAATCGTATCCATTGACGAAGCTCTACCTAGTATGAAATTTTCCTAATTTCGATTCAATGAAAAAATATATTTATTCACTTCACAATATTCTAGATCTGGATGGGATATTAAATAAGAAATAAAATTGACGATTTTTTGGATATTTCATAGCAGTTATTGCTGCTTCTGTTCATGAGGATCATTTTTGAAAAAAAATTGCTTATGGTATTTTTATTTCCTGATATGACTTATTAAATTCTGATGGATAAATATTTATTACTTTTTCCACTAAAAGCTAACGGATCCGAGGCGTCGTATCTGAAGAAGTGGAATTATCCAATAATTTAAGATAAAAAATTACTGCACTTGACAAAAAAAAAACAATTAATTCATATTGCAGAAAGTCTTTAAATTGTGATTTCATACCCAACTGCGTATTAAATTTCAATATATTTCAAGATTTTTTTGACGATCATCAACATGAATCGTGTTAAAATCTTGATTGAAATACATTCCCATTTTGCACAAGACATACATTTGACACAATGCAATTTCTATGTTTCTACGTTCCAGTAGAGTTATGACGTTTCTCGTAGTGCTTCTGAATACTTTGTGTACGGTTGCCTTGAGGATTGCACATTAAAATATCACAAATTGAGCATTAAAATGGGTCATTAATGTTAAATTTCTTACTCATTAAAATCACCTTTTATTTCGACGTCGGCGGAAAAATAAATTCTATCCCAATGTTGTGTTCACTCACGAATAAGTATATGAATAAAATTTTCTCTCGTTTCAGAGAATGCTTTTCACCTGGATTTTGATAAATTTGCTACCATTTCTTAATGCTTTCCTCATTAATTCTGCAATGGAATCGGATGGTTGGAGAAAACCGGGATGTCATAAAGTGGGTAAGATATTGTTTAGATAATTAATTATCATTATCCTCTTTACTCATATTTCGGGATATAACTTTGATTTGAGTTCAGAAATTTTTGTGTCACGATGAAACTGAATTCTTCAGAAATTATAATTTTTGTACACCTGGTTCCATCGATGCTCCAAATTTCAGTGAATTATGTCAACAATTCTACAGTATGGAAATTTTCAAAGAAAATTCCGCTTTCTTTGTTTCGTTGTATATAGCAGCTCTCTCAAATTTTTACCAGATCAGGCGGAAAGCCCGACGAAATCGAATTCAATGAGTTTCATGTTCATCATTGAATTATAAGTTTTCGTTATTGAACATTTCTACAAGAAATATGACTTCAATGCGATTCAATATTCTGGCAAATAAAATTTCAGTACTTATAGTTTTTGTATACAGAAGGCATAATGGAGTGAATTTTGAAATCGATCGTATTAACTTGAATTCTTGATCTCCCTAAACATTTGATTTCATGTTTCGTGAAATACTCGTCTTGTTCTGAACAAATAATAATACCCTTCCTAGTATCGTATCATCCGATAAAAATTTCCTGTATTTCCATTTACACACGTTTGCACATTGAAATAGGTCATATCTATACTAGTTATTCAATTCAATTTTCGCCTACTTCATACACTATTGTAGAACCAACCTTTGTGTTGATGTATGGTAATAGAATCAAGTGCGGTCAAATTTTCAATTACATAACTGAATAGGTACATGGTAATCGAATGAGACCATCAACCCATTTTCTATTCAAATAATTTGAACAAGTTTAGTTTGATTAGCAAGCATTTTGAAGTCAATTAAATCATCAATTCCAATGAACATATTTCCCTGAAATTAGTATCGTATACACCCCCCTCCTAAACAAATAATTGAATCCATCAGTATGTGCTATTTACCATAATCCCAATTTTGCAGGAGGCTCCGGTTAAATTTCAAATTTATATACATTCGAACTTCAACAGCTTGAATCATAATCAGACAAAAAAATCAACCACATTTTTTTGTGTATTATACATTTGAAAAATAATGTGTCATGAAATTGATTGAGTTGAAATCATATTCAGGTCGATAAAATTTTTTTGATATGATGAGTTATTTATTAGAACTATTATGAAAGGAGAGGCATATTTGTATTTTGCAATGAATCAATCTTTCAACTGCAATTTAAATAATTTGGCCAGGAAATGTATGTACAGGGTGGCCAGATTTGGTGATCCCTGAACTACAACTTTTTAACCTTAAGAGAAAGCGAAAAACGAATAGCACATTGCGGAGGTTTTCAGTGAGAATCGTACAGTTTTAAGAATGTTTCCTTTGACAATTTTTATAGAAATAATGTTATAGGTACATGAAGGTGATTCAGGTGATATATATAATAACGAGCGGACACCTCTATCGGACGGACACGGACACCATAACTTTCTCATCAGTGCCGAAAAACCTCTCATAAACGGTCATAACGGACAATTCTGAAGAAGGGTGAAAAGAGTATACGTACATGGATGTTCATGGAAAATTATCGTATTTATTTCTTGGTCTAAGCGCGCAAAATAGAACTTCGGGGAACCTCGTTCATTTCTTTGCAAGAACTACACGCTTAAGAAGAGATTTCTGACGTTGAAAGAGATAATGGACCTGATAAATATGTCAAAAAAAGATATTTAATCAGTTTGAAAGTTAGCAGCAAAATAAAATCTTACAGCGAAGCTCTGAATTTCATAAAATAGATGAAAATTTTAGCCCAAGAAGATTTTGCGTCCTTTCAACACCCCCAAAATTTTGATATCCACTTCTCATCTAAAATTGAAAAAGAGAAAAACCGACGTAACCAAAAATAACCGATTTTTTTTTAAGTTGTTCATTTCATAATGCGAATAATTTCGTTTTCTGGGAGAGATCAATATTTCTGAATTCATTTTCCTTTAATAGGTTTATAAAAACGTTTCTATAAATATTCTTTTCCGTTTTCATTTCTCTCTGTATTTATTTTGCACCTTCCCACAAGCGTACACCTTCCACGACCGGACAAAAAAGCCGAAACCAACAGTTTCCGTTCTTGGAAGATTTCACTGTATATATATAGACATTCCTGAAAAAAATTTGTGAAGAAAAATCCAAGACTTGCTTCTTGTAAGAAAATGTGAATTCAATTGGCAACCATTTCAATGCAGCAGTTTCAATCATCTCATTTCATTTTATTTTCGAACGCCAGCGATTAAATTTATAAGCGTCAAGTTTGTTAATTCAATCTTGATACAATTTAATGCAAGTATTCATTGCAAATTTGAAAGCCATTTATAACTGAATAAAATTAATCACGATTTTTTGAAAATTAATTAATATCTGTTGAATTTCAGAGGGTTGGCGAAAAAATAGTAATAATGTTTGCCTCGCAGGAAAAACCACATTCCAGGACCCTGTGCTACTAAAAGTAGAGGCATGTCCCGACTTAGCAATCTTCACAGTCACCCTGGAATGTTAGGCTTTTCCTACTCGGTAAACAAAATATATTGTTATAGTTTTAAAAAGGGTTACTGTTCACTGTGACCTCAAGATCTATTGTGTCCCCATACAGAGCTGTTCTGACCACACCCTTCACAGCTCGCCTTCCAGTTCCAGAGATCTAATGAAATCCAGTATCTGTGAAGGCTTCAACGAGGCTAGTTCCTCATTCTTACAAGTTTCTCACTCTTACAAGTTCCTCCCCAAAGGAATTCTTTGCTTAGGCTCGCAATGCCAAAGCATTCCGTTACTAGGTGAATGGGGGTTTCTTCCTCCTCCCCACAGAAATTACACTCCTCGGTGTCCGATAATCCTTTCCTCAACAGGGCTTCCTGAGGCGACAGTGTCCTGTAAGAAAGCATGTGAGGAGATGTAATTGTTTCTTACTAAGATCCAGATATCTTTCGGATTTTGCTGCTTCAAAGTTCTGAAGAAGCTTGTGGAATGATCCATCCCTGGGGGATTTCGCCAGAGTTTTTCCTTCTCGGCTTTCTCCTTCTCAAGAAACTTCATCTTATAGGTACATTTACCTATACCACAGAAGGGTTCTGGGCCGTTGAGTGACATTCGTGCGCCCTCTTTGGCAAATGTATTGGCCTCTTCGTTTCCTTTGATGCCCGAATGGCCGGGAACCCAGATTAAAAAGACCTTATTTTTCTTGCCTACCTCATTGAGTTTGTTCCGGCACTCGATCATCTTTGAGTCAGTGTTTTAATAGCAGCTTGACTAGCTGAGTGTATGGCTATATCGCACTTCTGATTATAGTCGGTGTTTCCTTCCAACATATATACTAATTTTTTATTTCAGGCCACACAAGGAAAATCAGTATACCAGATTGCGTTGAATTCAAAATGACAACAAACGCCTGTCGAGGTTTCTGCGAAAGCTGGGCCATACCATCTCATCAAAAGGACAATCCAGCCCAACCTGTTACGTCCATCGGTCAATGTTGTAATATAATGGAGACAGAGGCAGTCGAAGCTCGAGTTCTTTGCGTGGATGGAATACGTACCCTTACGTTCAAATCTGCTACCAGCTGTGCTTGCTACCATTGCAAAAAGGATTAAACTTCCGAAATATGCCTAACTGAATGAAACTTGTGATTGTGACAATGATATATTTATTGTAAATATTATACTGACTGATTAAATAGATTATTTCTTGAGGATAATTGAGAGTTTGAATCGGCATTTTCTACCAGGTGAATTGAATTGTGTAGGTACTAGTTTATTTTAAGGCTGCACTACTAGAGGTTCCTATGAAAATGGAATAAGGCAGATTTTCCTACTTTCAAAATAAAATATGTACCACTAAAAAGGATCAGAAAAATGATTATTTCTTGACAAATGATGATGATATTTATTCATCTAATAATGCACAAAATACGTGAATAGACCAAGTCTTCACATTACCAAGAAATTAAAAATTGATAAATCATCAACACTATAGTAACATTTGTTCGACAAAACAGATTTTATTCTTCTGGAAAAGCTCGACATGTTCGAAGATTTGAAACAGGTGATTGTACCACAGAGATTAGCTGGATATTCAGTTATTCCATGTTTTGAGACTCGAAAATATTTACTATCTCCAGTGCAGTATAAATGAGAAATCTGAAAGGAGTATTTTTTCTTCATTTTTTTTTTGAGTAATAGATATTCATACAAATAGATAGTATGGGCAGTTGCTTCAGGATATTTCACGAAAACTGATCAGCAAAATGTTCGATGATCAAGTCTAAACATCTTCGTAATATCTGTTTTAGAGTAATAAATATCCTGATAAAGTCCACAGAGTACTCCCTAATTACAATTTTGTACAAGTTGACAGCACAATAAGCTATAATAGACAATATACAGGGTGGGGCAGAAAAACCTATCCGATTTCAAATCCCTTTTTCTCAGAAGAGAGAGCAGGTAGAGTAGTGGGGTGAAAACCGTTAGAAAGCTGGATTTATGCCATTTGTCAGTAGTCAACATGCCTTGGTCTGGTGAACATCGTGCTTTTGTTATTGAGCGGTTTATCGAATGCGGCGGTTCGATAATTGCTACACAACGTGCTTTTCGAATTCATTTCGATATTGGAGTGACGAAAATCCTCGGGAAATCCATCAGGAACCCCTCCATAGCCCAAAAGTGACTGTGTGGTGTGCTCTTTCCCGCCTAGGCGTCTGGGGGCCCTACTTTTTTGAAGAAAATGGGCAAACCGTAACGGTCAACAGCGAGCGCTATTGTTTCATGCTGGAAAATTTTCTTAGACCCAAAATGGAAGAAAATGGCGTGGAAAATGTGTGGTTTCAACAGGATGGTGCAACCGCCCACACATCGCGACGATCAATAGACATTCTCAGGGAACTGTTTCCGGTCGCCTCATTTCTCTGAGAGGTGATCTTGGCTGGCCGCCGAGCTCACCGGATCTCACTCCATGTGACTTCTTTCTTTGGGGTTACCTCAAATCGAAGGTTTACCAGCATCGACCAAGGACCCTTCTTGCTTTACGAAGGAAATTGCTCGGGCAATTGAAGAAATTCCTGTGGAAATGACGGTGAAAGTCATGGAAAGCTACCGCGAGCGCCTAAATAAGTGTATCCGCTCCCAAGGACGACATTGAGTGATGTGCTTTTCAAAACTTAAATTTAAAAATGGCATAAAATTTGCGATATGTTAATAAAATTTTTTGACAAGCTGAGTGGTTTTAATTTTATAACGTTTTGAAATCGGATAGGTTTTTCTGCCCCACCCTGTATTAAATTTCTTATTTTGTTCTCTCTTTTCAATACGGTGAGGATCGATACGAATTCAGATGAGCTTAGCAGAGTCGATAAATATCACAGAATACTTTGCATAATCCGTAAGGAGAAACGACCATTGGTTTCTTGAATTAAATTTTCTTTCATGAATTCAACTTTCATTTCCATATCATAATTCAACCCTGAAAATTCCATGCTTGGGAAGTAGTTTTCGTATTCTCGCGATAACAGTTACCTATATAACTTTATAAAGGAACAACTCTATAACATTTGGGGTAGGATTTCAATACGAAAGTTGAATTCATAAATACAAAGAATGAAAGCAGTATGTAGTTCTCACGATGTTTAACTTTGAATGGTGGTTTTACCACTATGAGCAAGCGTGGAAAACTTCTGGCATATATTAGCCTATTCGTTTTGAGATATTTCGTGCTCCTGAGTAACTCAAAAGCTCGAAATACGGCTTGCCATTGGCTGCGCACAAGTACTGGAACAGCTCAGGAGCACGAAACTCCACAAAACGAATACTGTATATGACGTTGTATACAAATTGATCTGGCTACTAACGAATTGTGAATTAAATATGAAATTCCAGCTAGTTTGTACTTTTATTTTGGTAAACTATTGAGTCTACAGAAACCATTAATATGTGTTCGAATTGATTCAATTTTGTCTCCATTATGGCATTTATAACAGAGCATTGGATGCGAATTATAGATCAAGAACTATTAGAATAATTAATATGCTTTTTTTTCCACCGACCTCGAAATAAAAGGTGATTTTAATAAGTACAATTGAACATTAATGACCCATTTTAATGCTCAATTGTGCTATATTTTAATGTGTAATCCTCATGGTAACCATACACAAAGTATTCAGAGGCTCTACTAAAAATGTCAAAACTCTAATGGAACATAGAAACATAAAATTCCATTATGTTAAATTAGAGCACTAGAAAGATAGGTATGCCAGACAGGCTGACTGGGTCCAACTATAGACTCGAAAATTACAGATGGTAATGTCAATTTCTCAGTTATTGTGCTCTATTGTTAGTTGCGTACTTTTTTTGAAGTATAGTTAATAGAAAGTATTGATTTTTTATTCAAAACAATAAAGTTGGAGACTAGACAGGTAAGCATGAGCATTTATTCGATTACAGATTTCATTTCATTCGAATTTTCTGTAATTTTCGCGTCTGTGGTTGGACCCAGCATGGCTGTCTGGTATACTCCCCTTTTCAGAGCCTTAGTTAAATGTATGTCTTGTGCAAAATGAGATTGTTTTTGAATCAAGAATTCACACACAATTCATGTTGAGATCGTCGGAAAAATCTTATAATCAACTCGGTTATTAATCGAGCGACTAATGGTCTCGCACTATTAACGCGTTCGCTCCGCTCACGCATTAAAATATCATGACCATTAGTTGCAATCTTTAATAAAATTGTTGATTAAATAACTATTTTTTTGAAAAAATATAGCATTATCGTATGAAAAAACTCGAATATTTTTTCGAACAAGCTAGCGGTGTGAAATTCAGTAGGTATACCAATTTTATCGACGTTCGGTATGAACCATAAGATATAATATATGGTATGAACAGTCATAATTTCAGAGAGTTTCGGCAGCATTTTTAAATTTCAATTTTCAAGTCTACGTCATTTCAACATACATTTTTTCGATTTGCTTTTTGAGAGATTCTAATGAAAGTTGCAAAAGTTTTCTGATCATCAAATACGTATTTTAGAGAAGATTGTATTCCTTGTTTCGAGAATATTCAAAAGATATAACTCGAGAACTATGTATGTAGTAGATAAGTCTCTTGCTGTATCCGTCCGCAAGTTGTATTTTTTTTACCTCACATTCTTAACTAACGGGAGAAAGGCTGTTGTTGAAAAGTTTCGAAATATTATGTATACACAAGTCAAATTTAGAAAAATGCCTGATGTTTCTCTGAATATTCAGGTAAAATTGATGTGAAACTTACAAACGTACCCTGCATATTTACATGTTCAGTTTTATTAAGTTGGAATCTATTAAGAAATCTGTCATTGTATTCTATGCTGAATCAGTTTAAGAGGCACCTGTATTTTTTCCGGTCAGATGCCAGCTTCATTTCTGCTTTTTTCCATTTGAATTATTCAATATCATTAGTAGTAGTAGAAACGACTCGACAAATACTGTTTATATCATCATGTTGCCTGAATCTTAATGATATTCATGAATAAGAACTGTACAAGAAGAAATAGATGCAAGTGAATGGGGCTCTAGAGCGAAACAACCATAAGTTTGTATTACAGCGAAATCATTTTATTCCCTCATAAAAGAAAAAGAGCACCGAGCTGTTCATTACAGCAAATCAGGTCAACATGTTTTCTTGAATAATGAACAAAGGGAAATGAATTGTTCCTGGTTTAAACACAGAGAAACGATAATGTCCTGTTAAACGTTATCTGGGAAAAATTTAAATGCTAAGAATTGGTTGAATGTGCACTCCCTTTCTTTTTCTGAATTAAAAATTTCAAGATAATGAACTGGTTGGCTCAGAGTTGAATTGTCTAAGGTGATGGTAGTTTTTTGTTTATTAATAAAAAGACCCTTAAACACCAAGTATTTATTGATTACATATGAATATTCATAATAATTGTAACTGATGTTTATGAAGTCGTTCGTATGAAGTCCTACATTTATCCACGCAGGCTCATGTTCTCATTTGCATAACAAAAGCAGCAATGGTATACAAACCTCTAATAATCTGTGAAAAATTGAGGAATATTTACTTTCGAATATCTCAAACAATTGGATATTCCGGATCTTATGAGTCTGATATGATGGCCACTTAATGTTTCAACGTATTAATTTGGAGCACTCATCAAAATAATTTGACGCCTTCATAATTACCTCTGAAGATGTATATCTAAGTAGGCAAAACGTTTTTTTTTCTAATGAGGCTTTAATCAGTGTAATCAAACGTTTCTTATTTATAGAGGACATCTTCGGAGATAATTATGGAGGCGACACAGTATTTTTTGAAATTTCTCCTAGGGGAAGGGTGTACAAAATGACATACATTTTGAAAAAATCGTATTTTTCTAAAAACTGTCAAACAAAAACATAGCCCATATTTTCAGCTAAAATATAAACAAGACATTTTAGACATAAAATAAAATGTTGTTTTCTAGTTGATGATAACGAAAATGGAGAGCATAAATTCATTTTACTCCACCCGAAGGGTAAAATGACACATTACACATTTTCATCTATACCGGCTTCCAAAACATGTGCTAACTGCCCATATAAACAGCATTTTAGCCGAATATCACCCTATTTGGATAATTTGTATAGTTTTGTACAATATACAGGGTCTTTCACGAGGAACCTCACCCATATTTATACGGGAAACTACTGAACTATGTTTTCATGAATTCAGCACTTATCAGTATTTCACGATGCTGATGAAATCTAAAATATTTTCAAGGCATGAGCACCTCCGGTTTTTCCGGAAATGACGTCAACTTCCGTTTTTAAAATTAGAACACCATTTTTTGAGCGCTCGTTCTACTTAGACGAGTGCTATATCGTTTTGCCCAAATGTCTGTAATTTTCGAATTTTGAGCCGAAAATGGTCTCAAACGATAGGGTTCGACTCCCTGATGGAAAATATGAGGTCAAATCAAATTCTGTAGGGCCGGCCGTCCGTCCGGCCGTCCGTGAGCACAATAACTCTCGAACGGATTGTCCTAGAGACTTGAAATTTTCAGGGTCTGTTCAGCTCCCTAATAGCTCGGTTAAGTTCGTTAACCAGAAAAATCGTACAGGGTGTTCCATAAAAAGTGGCCATTCAAAATTTTTGTTCCTCAATATTTCACACAAAACGAGGGCAAACGGAATGAAATTTTGCAAGCAACTTGCCAGATGCTCATAGTGAGCCTCTCGCAAAATTTTGTGGCCATAGTATTAACAGAACCATAGAAAATTCAATTGGAATATTGAAAAGAAGAATTTTTTTATTTCCATAACCAACTTTCCGATTCAAATGAAATTCATTTTGTAAGTTGAGACTGATATACTGAATGTTCATGCAAAATTTCAAGAGAATAGCATCATCAGAACCATAGAAATTCCAATTGAAATATTAAAGGAAAGACTCTTTATATTTCCATAACAAGATATCCGAATCAAATGAAATTATTTTGGAATTGAGATTTATATATTGAATGTTTGTGCAAAATTTGAAGATCCTCGCATCATCCGAACTAAAGAAAATTCAATTTGAATATTGAAAAAAAAAATTATATTTTCATAACAAGATATCTGAATTGAGTGAAATTTATTCCTGGTATAAAGATTGATATACTGAATGTTTATGCCAAATTTCAAGAGGATCGCATCATCAGAACCATAAAATTTAATTATTTTAATTTTCAAGTTGACCATAGAATTGAATTTTTTTAATTGTTTATATAAGTATAAAGTATCACTTTCAAGTCATATACAGAATTTTGAGATGATAGTCCTATTGCTCCACCAGAGAACGAGCGCTCAGAAGCCCCTGCTCAGGGCTTGCTTCCATTTTTTATTGCAGAAATCGATTCCTCAGAAATTTTAAAGTTATTTTGATGTAACATTTTTCAGTTTTGGTTGGAAAATTCTCTCTGAGCGGGAAAATACGAAAAAAAATCGAAAATAGAGCTCCGCTGAAACAAGAATAACTTCGAGGTTTTTGGATGGAAAATTTTCATATTTGGGATTTTCAAGATGTAAGATTGATGTATCGCTTTCAAAGTTAGGGATGACAAAATCGTGAAAAATCATTTTTTTCAAATTAGAACTCCATTTTTTATGGCAGATATTGAATCTACGTTAAAAAAAAATGTGAGTGTATGCATCACACCCCTGCCCTAAATTGGATATTTTCTGAGTTATTCACAAAAAACTGTTTTTCGTCTTGAATTTTCAGCTATTTCTTTTCCCTCACGCCAAAAAGATGAAATTTTCAGGAACTGTTACTTAAACCATGTTTTCGATTTTACTGCCCTAATATGCAAGAGAAAAAAGTTACAGGTTGTTCCTAAATAGATGGCAAATTTTGATTCGAATTTGTATCGGAAACCTCTTTATTTCAACTAATCGGCCATCGGTTTTCTCTCCAGTGATAAATAAATATTATAATTCCTTATGAACCATATGCAAAATCTTACCATGTTTACATTCTCTTTTTTAATGATAGATATCATTAATTACATCTGCCAAATTAATGATATCTATCATTAAAAAAAAGAATTTAAAACATTCCATATTTTGCATATGGTTCATAAGGAATTATTTATTTATCACTGGAGAGAAAACCGATGGCCGATTAGTTGAAATAAAGAGGTTTCCGATACAAATTCGAATCAAAATTTGCCATCTATTTAGGATAACCTGTAACTTTTTTCTCTTGCATATTAGGGTAGTAAAATCGAAAACATGGTTTAAGTAACAGTTCCTGAAAATTTCATCTTTTGGCGTGAAGGGAAAAGAAATAGCGGAATTCCAGACGAAAAACAGTTTTTTGTGAATAACTCAGAAAATATCCACTTTAGGGCAAGGGTGTGATGCATACACTCACATTATTTTTCAACGTAGATTCAATATCTGCCATAAAAAAATGGGGTTCTAATTTGAAAAACGGAAGTTGACGTCATTTCCGGAAAAACCGAGGTGCTCATGCCTTGAAAATATTTTAGATTTCATCAGCATCGTGAAATACTGATAAGTGCTGAATTTCATGAAAATACGTTCAGTAGTTTCCCTTATAAATATGGGTGAGGTTCCTCGTGAAAGACCCTGTATGCACGTAAAATTTTCTTCCCTCTCGTCCGAAGATAAAAGTTCTTTTTCTTCATCTGACTCCAATTTTGTGGGAATCTTTTTGAGTGCTCGTTCTACTTGAACGAGTGCTATATCGTTTGTTACTTTTTTTCTTCCCTACTGAAATATGCATTTGCATTTATTTTCTTCCTAAGCCTCTTCGAATTTTACAGTTGAGTGACATATGGTATGTCAATTTGCCCTCTCAGACCCATGTCATTTCACACCCCACTATGTCACTCGGGAAGCAAAACGCAATTTAGAAAAACGTTAACTTATTTATAAGATCTGAAGGACGTAATTTCAAAACCACTAGTAACGTAAATGATTACAAAAAGTTCATTTCACCTTCTCAAAACACCCGAAAGTTATAGCAGATCTCATTGCGTCATTTCCAAAACTTTTCGATATCTAGAAGACAATTTCCTGGCGTGTATATCATGCAATGGATCAATCAATTCTGAATGTTAATAATAAAATATAAGACACGTTTTGCAACTTTATATTCGTTTCTGCAAGTCGATTCGAGGAAAAACAAGCACTATATGTCATTTTACCCCACTGTTTCATTTTGTACACCCTTCCCCTACAAGTACCGTTTCTGAATTTAAGCTGACACAGTGAAATAATTAGGCTTATTATCCTTCATTCAAAACAAGCAGATACCCTGAGGTATTTTCACTTTTGTAACAGAAAATTATGCTATTTTGTTTTTTTTTGTTATCTTCATGTAAGGATATCTTTCGATAGTTGATATAAATATCTCACCCTCACAAATAGTAAGAAGTTTATCTCCAACAAATCTGTGCTTAACGCAATTGGCTTCTCTGATTTCCTGAGTAGAACAGAATATATTTGCAAATTTTTTCGATTCATGTGATACCATGGCAGTTGAATTAGAATGAACCACATACGTTCCGACTGAAAAATACGATTCAAAACTAAAATTATTTTCATATTTGATAAAGGGTTTTCCAATAAGAGGTGTTATTTCGATATTCGAATGTTCATGTTTATTACATTATAAGAAGAAACTATGACGTTAATAGTGGAAATAACATCAGCCAAATGACCACCACGACCACGCTTACGGGACCATATCTTTTCAATGAAATTTTCCATAACCAAATCGCAAAGTGGCTGCCCTATGTCCTCGATAGCCTCATGAGGTCTTGAATCGAGGCTGGGCTAGTGGCGTAGACCTTGTCTTTCACGTGGCCCCAAAGGAAGAAGTCGCAAGGTGTTAAATCACAAGATCTCATTGGCCAATTGTGCTTTCGTTGCTTGTGTGGCACGTAGCGCCGTCTTGTTGAAAGTAAACGTTGTCCAGATCAATACTAACCGATTTCGGCCATAATCATTAATCATCTCTCGATAGCGCATTCCATTTTCTTCAACACTTTCGGCTACATCAGCAATATTCCCGGCTGATCTTGAGCGACGTGCACGGGTTTTTTTCTTCATGTCACTAACTTGTCCCAACAGCTCGAATTTTTCCACCGATTTCTTTATTGCGGTCTGACAAGGTGCTTCACGACGACCCGAAAATGTGTTCTACGAACTCTCTCTGCCATATTTTAACGATTTCATAGTGAATTTTAATAATTTCAATGCGTTCTTGAAGCGTGTATCGTTCCATTTTTATTAATGGCCTAGTTTCTACTTGGTAAATGTCAAAAAATTACAGCTTCAAACGTGACATCTGCCGAAATAGCGGGCTATTAAGAATAACACCTCTCATTTTGGAAAACCCTTTAGCTTGCTAATACTTGAAATGTTTCAGAGTAAGAGACGAAGTTTTATTTTCTAACTAATATATAGCATCATCGCTAAAAATATCTGAAAGTAATTGAAAACCACAAACCTCATTTTTCAAAACTTGACCTACTGAGACATATAAAATAGAGGAAAGTACAACGGCGACAATATATACTTTCAATCCTATGATGGCATAAATCTCTTTATCATCAAGAGCCTGGAAAAATATTCAATCAAGTGTCAATTAACATGTATCACAGTTTTGGTTAATGGGACAAAAAGTACATTCACTTTCATCTGGTTTAAGAGCGCTTGTTCCTAGTGAACCAAGGTGCTATAGGTTTGCCAAATTCCACTCGAAGTGTATGGAGTTACTTTGGCCTTCACTCCACCTTATCATCTAGAATAAGACCTTAGCTACTACAAGCTGTTCACAAACCTGAGAAAATGCTAGCCGAAAAAAGATCTGGCTTGTATGAAGTATATTTTGAGGTAGAAGATAAATGGTTACAAAAAAATATATCGAAAAATTTTCGGATATAGTATATAACATTACTAGCAAGAATGAAAATTCATGCGTTTAACAGTAACGCAGGCATAATATAAATAATGAAAGCGGAGAATAATATTAATCGATATAAAATCAACCAATATTAAACCCACACTTCGGAACTAATCCCGTCAACGAACAAAGAAGATGCATAGTGGTAATATCAAACAGAGCATCCATAGATATCTATTTCGCCCTATTTGGGGCTCATCAGTATGGAGGAGCTCCGCTTGAAAGGCATTCTAGGTTCCCTTACTTGAAGAAATGTTGCCCAGTTCTGAGAATAACAGAAACAAGACGCCATCTCTTGGGATCCTTACGAACACCTACCTCCAATGCATGAACGTTGAACGAAGTCGCGAGATGTTTATCCGTTTTTCATACGAACTGGTGGCAGTCCAACTTTGTGGATTTTTACCTTCAGGCGATGAAGTGGAAACGCTCGTTTCTTCGTCGTAAACCAGACGTGGTGATAATAATAATGAATGAAAATTCATGTTGGATGCTCTGTTTGATATTACCACTATGCATGTTCTTTGTTCGTTGACGGGATTAGTTCCGAAGTGTGGGTTTAATATTGGTGATTTTATATCGATTAATATTATTCTCCGCTTTCATTATTTATATACTAGCAAGGTAAGAGGGTTTTTACTGGCGAATGGAGGATATAACTGACGAGCCGCAGGCGAGTCAGTTACCTCCTTGAGCCAGTAAAACCCGTTACCTTGCGTGTATTGTTTTATATTTTATTTGTTTCTCATTTGTAAAAAGGTTAGATAAATTCCAAAAAAATCTCAAGAATTTGTCGCAAATGTCGTAAGTTGCATTATTATTATGATTATTTATGACATCGGAAAATTATTACAACTGTCAGTGGCTTTACGAGAGGCAAGTCCTTCGAGAATATTGCTCATTTCTGATGAAAAAGGCCAGATGCAAATGAAACAAGGCATGAATATCGTTTTAAATACTTTTATTACGTTTATTACTAAAAATATTTGTTCCAGGGACGATGAAATTAGACGAATAAATGAAATTATTAGAAGCGAGTACGTGAAACTGTCAGTGAGTTTACAGGTCAAAAAACCTCTAGGATTTTGCAATTCTGAGAAGGAAAACAAATAGATACGAATAAAACAAGGTACGAATATCGTTTCCGAATAGTTCGAGAACGTTTATTGAGAAATATATTTGTTCCAGGAACTCTGAAGTTACAAGGATGAATGAAATTAGAAGCAAGTACTTGACAAATCTCAATGTGAATAATACTACTAACTTGTAAAAATTTTACAAGTTAACTGTCAGTTTTACAAGTTAGTGACTTGATAAAATAAACTTTCTTGATTAATATTGTGTTTTTGGAAACTGACGTTTACAAATGAGAAACAAATAAAATGATTTTTTCCTGACAAGAATTTTTTTCAAGACTGGGAACTTTTTGAACGATGTATCATTAATTCTGAGCAACTTTTCATGAATTTGTAATTCTTTTCGATGCATTATTCCACACTGAAAACTTCAACCGAGTGGAAACTATAAACTCACCACGTTCTGGTTACTTTACAGCTAAGGGTTCTTCCAACAATGACTATTCTATGAAATATACATTTACAATTAACACGAATGCTTTTCCATGACACATATCGTGTCCAAGTACGTCTTCATGGATAAGTATACCTATTTGCTTTCGAATTTTTCAGCATATTCTGCATTTCCCGTCACTGTTCTCGAAGTACGTATTCTTGTAACCCACCCATCCGCAGCTTTATAGAGGCTATCGCAATATTCTAGGGTGAAATACTATTGGAAAATATACTCAAGGTTGACATTTTGGCAATTGACTTTGTAGGTGCCGGGAATTGTGGGGGCGCTTTCTGTAACAAGTATTTATTGATTTTAAGAATTCAATAATCCTTTTCCTACTTCGGAAACAATATTCAACATAGATATTCCTGGTTAATTTAGGAAACCTATTTTTCAAATATGCAGAATTGAATTTTTATTCACTCAAACAAAAACTTAAAAAACAATATTTATTTCCCAAACAGTACTTACAGGATGAATCATATGAAATTAGTGTGAATGTGTGCGTTCATTGAAAATAAATAGAGTTTTTAATGTTTTACTCCAAAATACTGCCAACAAATATGAAAAGGTATTGAAAATTAAACAGTGAGAAAACACAAACAATATTTTTTATGGTGAATTCCTTCAGTTAAAGTCTATCCGTCTTTTTTTCTAGCGAATTGGTCAACCACTTCATTTTCCTCAATTTTCACACTTTAATGAATATTCATAAGCGCCAACCCATTCAATCTAGTTTCCCTAGAAGAATTGCGCAGATAATTTTTAATTCTCCTCAAGCTGGAAAAACTTCTTTCTGGAGTAGCAGTAGATACTGGAATCGTAGCTAAATTTGTAGTAGGATGTAGATGTTTGGATACATATTCTGATTGCATCATCTAAGCATTCTAATGCCGATTCTGAAATGGAGTTCATTGACATTTTCTATATTTCAAATTCTACTTTAATTACGTTTTTATTTTTTTCTGGGAGTAGTGGATAATACATCGATAATGCGTCTTCTAATTCATATTTTCTGTTAAAATTCGGGGGTAGCAGATCAGATAAGAATGATATTAATTTTCGGTGTTTAGAAAATCTATCAGTTAATTGTTGGATAGTATGTTCTAGAAATGGAATGAAACTTTAATGTCATCCATATTGCTGATATAAATTGATAATTTTAACTAGATTTTCGGAGATAAGTTGGTTTAAGTGCAAAATGAAGATTATTTTTGCAACAAAAAATAACTCTGTTTCGTCTGGTTAGAATGGATCTCAAATCATTTTGTTTTGGAAAACAGTTCTTATGTTGAATTGGATCCAATTCTTCTTATTTTTTAATTATTTCTGTTTCAGAGACTGAGAGTGAAAACCTATAAAGATCTTTAGAAATGCAGAATACTCCAAGATTATATTTCAATCGATAGCTGAAAAAAGATTTGGCTTGAATGAAATATATTTTGAGGTAGAGATAAATTGTTCACAAAAAATGTATCGGAATATTTTCGGATCATGATTCGTTCCTGAAAAAAAATTTCAAGACTGGGAACTTTTCAATCGATGTATTATTAATTCTAAGCAACTTTTTCATGAATTTGTACTTCTTTTCGATGCATTATTCCAAATTGAAAACTTCAACCGACTTGGTATTTCTTGTGGTAGTATACTATTCGAGTGGAAACTATAAACTCACCACGTTCTGGTTACTTTACAGCTAACGGTTCTTCCAACAATGATTATCTTACCACAATATACATTACAATTAACACGAATGCAAGTACGTCTTTGATGGATAAGTATACCTATTTGCTTTCGAATTATCCAATATATTCTGCATTTCCCATCACTGTTCTCGAAGTACGTATTCTTGTAACCCACCAGCAGCATGATAGAGGCTATCGCAAATATTTCTAGAGTGAAATACTATTGGAAAATATAGTCAAGGAGTCTTAAACGTGTCATATTAAAAAAAAATTTTTTTAAATCAACTGCTGTCATCCCTTGATGAATCTGAAGATTATAACAGCGAAGAATCAAAATTTCACAGAAATTATGTTTTCGAATTTATTAATTCCTTCTCTTTCTGTTATGTAACGGGTGTTACATAACACAACAATAGAACTTTGAGTTAGCATTACTGTTCGAGATGGCGACCGATTTAACAGCTGTCAAATGATTTATTCTCAGTTTGGTTTGGCAATTCATCATGAATAGACTCACGCCTGAAAAACGCTTGCAAATGGTGCAATTCAATTTCGAAAATGATGGTTCGGTGCGGAATACGTATCGCGCACTACGTCCATTAATCGTCGACAAAATCGTCCATCAGAGCAGTTAAGTCGATTAACCATGGAACGTTTTCGCACCACGTTTACTCTTATTGATAACTTGCATTCCAAGAGACGCCGTACAGAAGAAGCTATTGCTACTGTACAGCGTAGCATTGAGGAAGACTCGAATGAGTCCATCCTCCGTAGAGCACAGGAATTGGATCTGTGTCCATCCACTTTATGGAAGATTTTGCGGAAGGATCTTGGTTTGCGTGCTTACAAAATCCAAATCGTGCAAGAATTGAATCCAAACGATCATCAATCAAAGCGTGTTTCGCCGAATGAGCCAAAAACGAGATTGCCGTAGTTCCCGATTTTCATAAGCGAATATTGTTTAGCGATGAAGAGCACTTCTGGTTGAATGGCTACGTCAACAAACAATACTGCCGTGTTTTGAGTGAAGCTTATCCACAAGTGTATGTCGAAACACCGTTATATATCTAGATCTAGATATAGATCTAGATATCTAGATATAGATTATATTGCAATTTAAATTTCTATACCTCAAAAAAACACCTTTACTATTTAGCATTGCCAAATTATTAACCAATATTTGCTTACTCGGTTTTTCGTTCCAAAGTTGGAAGTTTTTAGAGTGCCAGATATGTTTGAAAATTTTCATCAGTACAACTGAGTCCTCTAAGATTCCCCCCGTTCATACACAAAACATACAGATATGTGGGCAAGCGCGAATGGTTTTCAATGATAAACGGCATCTGAAAACTACCTTAATATTGTGAATATCGTTTACCTGCATAAGTGCAAACATAAGAGATACTCCCAGAATCACTGATAGTAGACTGAACATAATCATATGAAGATAAATCATTCGCGCAGCAGATATCGAATTGCTGAAATGTAAACTTTTCATCAGTTCGTAATAATTGTATGATATATTGAATGTAAATAAATTTCTAACGAGTAGGTATATGCCGAAAGTGATAATTCCTTTAAACTTGATATAATTTTGGATTGTGCGAAAATATCTCGACCATTAGTCGCTGTTTTTAATAACCTAGTTGATTAAAAAACTATTTTTTTTTCGAAAAATCAATAATATTCAATGTTTTTTTATCAGGGCCTAATTGTCTTACCTCAGTAATAGCCAAGTTGCTCATATACAGGGTGTCTACCAATTATACTCACCGATCACTCTAAATGCTGAATAATTCATTAGATTAATTCAAAACAACTTAGAGACATATTGGATGAAATGCTACCTGTCTAACAGATAAAATAAAATGTCTGGTTTCAAATGAATGGCTGCCCAGCACATTATAGTCGTGATGTTGAGATCTATATTTAATGAATATATGCTATACAACGGATTGGAAGATACCGCCTTTGGATGTTTATGTCCAGAATACTTTGAAAGAAAAAGTGAGTAAATCGCTTTCAAACTCGGAAGGATCTCATCAACAGAATAGAAATGTGTTGTGTAGAAATGCTTCAGAAACGCTATGAACTTTGCAGAGTTGTAGATTCAGTACAAAAACGATGTGTCAAATATATTAAGAAGGAGGTTAATTTTTTTTGTTATTATTTTGATTCAAGATGAATTGATGATTTTCATAAAATTACATTGAAATTCGATCACGAAGAGCTTCAACATAGAGCAAATCTAGGTTCGGAATTTTGGACTTTTTCGTTGTGTTTGCCATAATATTGTGGCGGAGAATGAGCAGCTAACACAAAAGTTGATATGTAATTCGAAACTACACTAAATGAGGTATTTTTTACTGGAAAGAAAACGTGTGTCTAATTATCAATATTTGATCGAACAAACTATTGAAAGATTAGGGCTAATTTTCTAAACTACAGAATCGTGATATTCATCTCCTTAAAACGTTCGCAGTAAGAGTTTTTTGCACACAAACCCTCTTATCTTGTAGCAAATTTATTGTTCTTTCTGATATGTAGTCAAATTTGATGAGACTACCAGAAAACTGAATAATAATCATTTTAGAGAAAAAATTCGAAATATTTCGTGAAACCAAGAAATTTTAAATTGAAGAATATCCTCAACATTTCAACCATATTTCTTAAAAACTTTATAGGTTTTCACTCCCAGTCTCTGAAACAGATATAATTAAAAATATTTCTTTATATTATTTCTGTTTCAGAGACTGGGAGTGAAAACCTATAAAGTTTTTAAGAAAAGCAGAATCCTCCCAGAATATATTTCAATCGATATTTCAACCATATGTTATATGACATTTTTTGTTGCAAATCACTCGTATAATCTCCACTCGAAGTACGTCCGCTTCAAAAGTAGACACCCTGTATAAATAGAAACAACTGTATACATAAATGACATGAAAATAAAATTAAAAAAACTCAATAGTCGAAGCTCTGCAGTATCATAAATGGAATCGATTAAAATCATCCTTTCATAACGGGGATGCTTTTTTAAGGCTCAGAACGTTTTGAGATATGAGGGCTATTCTAGTAGTTCGCACTTTCAAACAAGGATTCAAAATAACACGTGCAAAATGGTGAATGCGCAGATTCTATTTCTGTTCGTGATATAAATATCAAATTTAAATGGGGTTTACTTGGTCAAGGCATTCAATATCAAAATGAAACGGAATTTATCAGTTTATTATGTCATAACCTCCACCATTTATCTTTCAATAATTAAAAATATATCACGATATTACGTAATTACATTTGTAACAAATTGGTTTTATTGATCGTTCTTTTGATTTCTTGACTTCGGCATATCGAGGTTTTTGTCTTTTTTACAGCATGGAATCAAATAATGAACAATATTAATGTTTGTTTTTGTTCTCTAATACTGGAATATAAAGAGCAACCTTCAAACGACTTACTTTATGGCTTGATCGTGTAACAATATACAAATCTTCAACTTCTGTTCAACAATTTTCTGATACAGCTCAGAATCGTACTTTTGATCATCTGGTATTTTGCTAGACGTGATGTTCGAGACGAATTCATTGATAAGCATTAGCCTAAAAATACCAGACACCCCAAAATAAATCAAAGCGGTTGGACCAGATGCCATTACCGTTCCACTTATAAGATCAGCGAAGGATACAACACATAATTTTATCCAGCAAGGACCTGGTAGTTTGCTGCAGACCATTTGGCGCATATGGGACTTTCTAAATAGGTATTTGTGATTAAAAGTTTCTAAAGCTGCTAGAGATAAAGCAGCTAACGTATAATTCACGAAGACTATCAATTTCACCAGTTTTGATAAGTTTTCCACCTTTTGAAGGAGTTTTTCATTCATAACCTCATATGGAATTCTTATATTTTCATGCCAAATGAAGAATTCCGCGAATATATCCAAACTGAAGAAAATTATCCACAAGTTCATTGTCATCTGAAAAATAACTGAGAAATTAACAAAAACCGAACCTTGAAAAACAAATGTCAAAATAAATTGGGAGCTGATTATACACTTCAAAATAAGCAGAAATTTTTCATATAAATATATAGTCCGTTCACGAAAGGTTGAGAACATAGTAGCCGTTTCTTTGTTTATCTGAAGTTGGCAGTATTTACTGTCATAAAGTAAAATAAAGTCAATGTTGCCGAATGTACTCGGCCTCGTCCGACGAGCTTGCGAGTTATCAGAGAACTCTATGCACTATTGACAACATTGCGTATCAATCTGACAAGAAAATAAAGAACATAACCTAAAATTTTAATATACACAGTGGAATATGCCAAATTATCATGGCCAACCGACGGCTCAACCTTTCGTGAACGGAGTACAGTAGAACTCCAATTATCCGAATCAATGGGGACCGGAACCTATTCGGATAATCAAATATTCGGATAATCTTAGTTTTTTCAAAAAATTGCCAGTGGAGAGAAAAAAAAGCTACGTTTTGATATTGCACTATTTTATTTTATTGAATTAAATGAAAGAAACATGATATTTTCACATGTTTTAAATATAAATAAAATGTACCTATGTACAAGTTTAGAAATAAAAATCATTGTTTTTCAAACATCTCCGTCAATGTAAGCTTTTTTTGGACAATTTTTTTCTGAAAGTGATTCGGATAATCGGCGATTCGGATAGTCGGAGTTCGGATAATTGGAGTTCTACTGTATAGGTTAGCAAATGAGCCATTTTAGAGATATGAGCGATTTTCCATTTATTTTCATCTTTCGACTTGTTAACTAACTTCACAGCTGGCATCAACACGTTTGATTTTCGTATAAAATTTGGGAACCTAATTTTATTGAGTGTTTTGTATTCGATTCGAATTGTTTCCTATCTTTTCTTTTGTTGTTAAGAATTGCATTGAGATCGACAGAAGTTAAGTTACCTAGATTTCTTTCTCAAATTGAATCCCCATAAAAATTGAGTGGTATTAAATCTGGATGACCACTCTGATTCTCTAATCTTCTTGAAAAGAATTTATCCAAAAATACCCTAACAGCATATGAAGGTACTCTGTTTTATTGAAAAAGTGAATTATGTTCCAGAGGTGATATGTCAAAAATACAATTAATAAAATTACAAGACTTTTCTGTTCACTTACAAATACTTGAATTCCCCATGTTGGTCCATATTCGTATATAAAAAATGGATCCAAAGTACACAAATAAGTGTATACACTAAAAATCATGGATGCACCATATAACAAGCATGGCATTAACAAACACAATTTTGCAATTCTCAGCTTTATCAATCCATAAGTCAAATGGACGAATATTCTAAGATAATCCTTCGAGTGTCTCGTGAAGTCTGAAATGATAAAAATTATTATTAGGAAATTTGATTGTTGTTTTAGTAATAATATTGAAGTTTTTATAGAACTAGAAAACAGCAAAAATAAAAAACCACCCTATGTGTTGTCCAACGTTCCGAAAACTTATTTTTTCCTCATCTACTCACAACTCTGTTTTCTTCTACTAACCAGTACAATTATTAATAAGGATGTCAAATCAGCAATAAAAAGAGGAAAACCAAGTATTCTAAACGGATAATCAGAAGAGATCTAGCGAAGGACTATACAGACTTTAAGTGGTTTTTTATTGATGTTCCCTCGTCTCATGAAAACAAAACTTTAATATTATTTTTAGAACTACAAGACCGGAAGTCTACTTGCTCAATTTGTGAATTGACACAGTGTGGGAAATAATTCATCGTTCACACATGGCAATTGGCCATTTTCTTCAATCGATGAACAAAATGTATGAAAATCAGGTTTTCATGATAGGTACTGTATGCATAAAACACCTGAATTTAATTATCTGCAAATTCGCGGTAGCTTGATACAATTTTATCAACTTTTAATCCGACAGATAATTAGAGAATAAGTATGCGATTAATCTTTGTGAGCAAAATTTTGCATCATTTCCTAAAACATTTTGTCCAAAGTAATGTAAAGGCTTAGGACTTCTGAAGTCACTATTGTAACATATGATAGCTTATTTTTAATATGAGCAAAATCTGAATTGTTAAAACTTACAATTTATTTTGGTCATGTTTTCATAAAGGTCCATGGCTCCGGATGAATGTGCTAGAAAAAAACAATTACTATTGTAGATGCGGGACAAGAAACTGTCTTTTTTGCTACATCTAAATCCTGAATTTCAGAGATCTTCACCTTCGAAAATAGTTAAATAGGTAAATTAGAATGATCATAGTTCTGACAGTTTGCCTCAAGACCTTGGCAAGAATAAAAACATATTTTTCTTCGAATACAAATGGCTGTGATTTAATGTCATGTTTCAAATAATTCTTAAACTACGAAGGAATCGAATGATGAAATAAAGGGTTTTTCAATAAGAGAGGTTATTTTGAAATTTAAAAAAAACGCAATTTTTCAATAACTAAATGATCGGATGTTTATTTCATTATAAAGAAGAAGCTATGCCATTAATAGTGGAAAATAACATCAGGCAAATGACCACCACTACCACGCTTACAGGACCATATCCTTTTAATGAAATTTTCCATATCCAAATCGCAAAGTTGCTGCCTATGTCCTCGATAGCCTCACGAATTCCATCTTTGAGGTTTTGCATCCATGCTGGGCTATTGGCGTAGACCTTCTCTTACAGGTGGCCCCAAAGGAAGAAGTCCCAAGGTGTTAAATCACAATATCTTGGTGGCCAATTGTGATCACCTATTCAAAAGATAACAATGACGAGAAACTTTTTCCGTGAAAGATCAATGGTTTCGTTGCTTGTGTGGCACGTAGCGCCGTCTTGTTGAAAGTAAACGTTGTCCAGATCAATACTATCCAATTTCGGTCATAAAAAATTATTGTGAATGCCTAATTCCAAAGAACGACGAGAATGGACAACACTTCAACAATATTCTCGGCTTTGCTTGAGCGACGTACACGGGTTTTATTCTTCACATCCTTAACTTGTCCTAACAGCTCGAATTTTCCCACCAATTTCTTTATTGCGGTCCGACAGGTGCTTCACGGCGGCCCAAAAATGTTCGAGTTTTACGAACCGTCTCTGTCGAATTTTCACCATTTTTCTAGTGAATTTTAATAATTTCAATGCGTTTTGAAGAGTGTGTAGTTCCATTTTTATTAATGGCGCAGTTTCTACTCGTCAAATGTCAAAAAATAAAAGCTTCAAACGTGACATCTACCGAAATAGCAAGCGATTCAAAATAATACCTCTTATTGGAAAACCCGTTAACAGCAATAACGGTCTGTTAGGATATCATCAGTAAAATAATGAAAAATTGAAGAACACTCGTTCATGAAATCAGAACTTCACGTCAGGCTACGTTCAATTCTTATTTCTAAGTTTCTCTTAGTTCTGTGTTATTCTCGTCATGAACAAAATGGACCAGAGACATTCAACCCTTGTTTTTATAGAACTAAATTCTAGGTACTAGACTTCAGAAAGCAGGAAACAATTGTTTGACGAGCAACTTCGTATTCACATTGAACCAAATACGCTTCAATTCAGAAGTTGTGAAATCTTTCCATGGTATTTTATCCTGGGCCCCATATCGTGCCCAAGTGCTTAGGTGGAGGATGAAATTTCCATTCCATTTTCTCTTACATTTCCACACATGTTCGATAAACATTCCTCCGAAGTACACTTGAAATTCCATAATTCTCCATTTGAACTTTTTGGCGATGAAATATGGTGCTGAGGTGACCTTCCATAATATTGTTGAAAGCTTCCAGAAAATTTTCATTTCGAATGATCTATATTCTCTCAATATTCCTTTTCCAATTTCAGTGTGAAATCAAATAAAATTCAGAAAACTTCATGTTTTGAAGTTATTGCTTTCATAAACTTACCTATTGCCGATTGTCAACACGATATTTCAAAAGAAATGTTGAGTTAATTAATGAATAAAATAAAGCATGGTTTCTAAGAATATTCGAATTGAAATATTATATTTCCAATAAGAGGTACTAGTATTATTTTAAATATCCCGCTATTTCGGTAGATATCAACATAGACTAACTAAACGTAGTTTGTCTATGGATATCAAGTTTGAAGTTGTCATTTTTTGACATTTTACAAGTAGAAACTACGCCATTAATAAAAATGGAACGATATACGCTTCAAGAACGCATTGAAATTATTAAAATTCACTATAAAAATGGTGAAAATTCGACAGAGACGGTTAGTAAAACTCGAACATTTTTGAGCCGCCGTGAAGCACCTTGTCGGACCGCCACATCGAGCAAGAACATCCGAGAATATTGCTGCTGTAACAGAAAGTGTTGAAAAAACCGAGGTTTATCCATTCCTCAGCGTTTTTTGAATAAGGCATTCCACAAACGTCATTACACCGTATTTTGCATAAAGTTTTGGGTCTTAACGCTTATAAAGTTTAGTTAACACAAGAACTTAAGCCTACGTGCCACACAAGCAACGAAACCATTGATCTTCAGCGGGTAAAGTTTCTGGAACGTGTTATCTCTCGAAGAAGTAATCACAATTGGCCACCGAGATCTTGTGATTTAACACCTTGCGACTTCTTCCTTTAGGGCCACGTGAAAGAGAAGGTCTACGCCAATAGCCCAGCGTCGATTCAAGACCTTAAAGATGGCATTCGTGAGGCTTTCGAGGACATAGTGCAGCCACTTTGCGATTTGGTTATGGAAAATTTCATTAAAAGGCTATGGTCCTGTAAGGTTGGTCGTAGAGGTCATTTGCCTGATGTTATTTTCCACTTTAAACGGCATAGCTTCTTCTTTATAATGAAATGAACATCATATCATTTATATTGAAAAATGGCATTTTTCTTTGAATATCAAAATAAAACCTCCTATTGGAAAACCCTCTCTATGTAAAATCAGAAGGAGAACTCGTAGTGAAGAAAATATTTTAAAAACACAATCACAATTTCATCATATATCAGTGAATGAAGTAGGTATCATTCGAAATATTGAGTTAGGCAAACATATTCAACAGAAATAATATCCTGAAATGAAAACTGAATCCTCGATGAGAAATTTTAATGAAAGAATAATCTCTGGAGATTTATCCATTTGTTTTGGCCATCACATCACTACACACCCACGTTGAACGATGTGCTTATCGATTTTCTAATTAATTTCAACTTTTGAACACGCTCTTAAGGATAATTTAGATTATATACAAATTGAATGACTGAACTATCGAATTTTGAAATTTCGGAAAATACAAGAATATTGACCCTCAAACTTCTGCAGCATTTCGTGAGAATTGTGCCATTTGGAAAATTTAAAATGTGTGATGTATGTTCAAAATGAAGATGATAGAAATATTGAAAGCTAATGTTTTTTTCCGTCGATCTCAGAATAAAAGGTGATTTTAATGTATACTAAATTGATCATTAATGACCCATTTTAATGCTCAATTTCTACTCTTTCAATGTGCAATCCTCATGGCAACCGTTCACAAAGTATTCAGAAGCACTACGAGAAATGTCAAAACTCTACTGGAACATAGATAGGTACATGAAAATTTTATTATGTCAAATCTCGTGCGAATGAGAATGTATTTCAATCAAGAATTCGTACACAACTCATATTGAGATCGTCGGAAAAATCTTGTGATCAATTCGGTTATTAATCTTGACCATTAGTCGCTGTCTTTAATAACCTAGTTGATTAAATAACTATTATTCCGTAGTCGAGTTCCACATGCACTGGTAGATAGTAATTGGAAGATTTTTTTTTCGATTTCTTTCAATACCACCTGAATAACGATTCAGTATTTTTGATTTGCAGAGTGTTTTCTGTACAATTGGTTCTATTGAGTTCTTTTATTTATTTATGTTTCCAACCTTTGTCTTTCATTTTATTTATGCCACTTAAAATATTGGAATTTCACTAAATGTACTTGCATTGAAATGTTTCTACCAGTCTTTTTTATGTTCAAAGATTTTATTTATACAACTTTTTTTATCGATGATTTTTTGTATTGTGTATTTCAATAGTTTTATTTCTTATAACTCAAATCATTGACTTTCAATTGTCTTTTCTATCTGTATTGTTATGATGCTGTTTTTCGTAAACTCTAACTGTATATTGACCTGACCTGTGAAAGCATTTCTTGTAAATGAGTTATACGCCAATTAACTATCTCTCTAGATAGGTAAACAAACAGAGTTTATCTTTGACAAAACTGCAATGTGCATGATATCAAATATTCCAACGACAATCATCGAGAGTATGCTCTCCCACATCAAATATTCAATGGAATATTCCACAGACATACGACGCAAATGTCTTTTTTCAAATTCTCTGAACAAGAACACGTAACCCACACATTCGCAATTCTCTTCGGATAGAACTGTCTGTTCAATTCGCATAATTGCCTCGAAATATTTCGATTGGGTGATAAATTAGTTTAATCAATCGCGACAAATTTATGTGCGAACGTATGTATGATCAATTTTCTCCGAAAATTGGAAAAGGGTTTTCAGTCGGTGATAGGAAAAATCAACCTTGGCTGTTTTGCCTGGATGTTTTCACTGAGGTGTGCGAATATTGTTTCAGTTTCGGTTTTTTACGTTTTTGTTAGTCGAGCTCGAGTTGCATTAGATAATGCTTGTTGAGAATAGAATAGGTAGAAAATTGAATAACCGTGGAAAAAATATATTCGAAATTTCTTTGTAATCACACTTAACTGAAACCAGGTGATTGAATACAATAAGGCTCGATTTGGTCTCTGAATCGAAAAAGTTTTGAATCTTGTGGGGAAATTTCATTTCCTGAATGGTTTTCGTTAACCACACAATATTGAGGTTCTGTTGCACCACTTGATGTTGAAGTAGTTGATAGCTAACTAGCAGATATCATCAAAATGAATCTATTTTTATTGAAATTGAAGTCCCTCAGAATTTTTGGTTGGGAAAATATTCTTCTCATTGTATAAAATTTATGATATTACATTAGGAATTCGTGAGAATTGTGCCATTTGAAAAATAAGAAAAAATGTCTGTGTGATGTACCTATGTTCAAAATGAAGATGATAGGAATATTGATAGCTTATATTTTTTATCCGTAGCCGAGTTCCACATGCACTGGTGGATAGAAAAATCAGATTTTTTTTTCGATTTTTTTCAATACCACCTGAATTATGATTCAGAATTTTTTATTTGCAGAGTGTTTTCTGTAATTGTCTGCTACGATTGGTTCTATTGAGTTATTTTATTAATTGAGAGTTTATTAGGATTTCTCGGTCGAAGGATCAGTGATACACTTATATATTACCAGGGCCGTATCTAGGGTGTGGCCAAGTGGCCCCCGCCACAGGCGCAAGGTCCGCAGGGGCGCCAAAAAATATCAAATGAAAAAAAAAATTGAGCGCCAAAAAAATACAAAGATAAAATATAAAAGCGCCAACCAAATATTGGGGTAACATGTCACATGTCACGGTCCAAAATTTTTTTGCGTAAGGAGTGATGTCGCGACTCCGCAAGGTAGGATGTGAAAACCGACCACGTGTACATAGATGTGTCCGCTCATATATCATGTGTCCGCTGACAAGCCGAAAAAGGCTCGTCTAGATTCCCTACCGTATTATCTGGTAGTTTTTGATAAAGAATATATAATATTATATCCATTGATTTACTTAGAGATTGAATTTGGGTACATTGTCAATAAGAGCAGAACCAAAATAAAGAGAAGGGAAAAAATCCTCACTAATAGATCTTGTAGACAAAGTCGGTGGGTGCTACTGTTCCTACAAAAGAAAGGGGAAGGTAGATAAGGTAGAGCGAGGACTTGACGCACCGTTGACTGGAACAGTGGATGGGCGCCTCTGAGGTGACTGGAAACGGTGAATAAAAGAACAAAGAATAGAGTGAAGAGAACAAGTGTAACTGCAGAGTTAAACTAAATCGAAGCATTTATCAGAACTTATTTATTACTGTATTGAAGTATTAAGCTTAGGATTCTGCGGAAGTGAGGAGGAGTGATAGCATAGTCGATATTTCAATTTTTTCGGAATAATTGATTTCAGTTTTTTTGTTTTATGAGTCTTTCTGAGGAGTAGTTAGAAGTCTGAAACCAATTTAATTAAAACAAAAAGTTGAGATAAAGTGTTGGTGGTTGATTGAGTATTAAATTATTTATAAATTTAGAATTGTAGTTTTACTAACAACTTTCTCAAAAAAAACAATTTTACCAGATATTGTGTCAGTTGCAGGAACGTCCATTAAAATTTAAAGGTTTATTAAACTCTTAATCCTCCATTATTACAAGGAACTAATGGAGGATTAAGGGTTTAATGGACCTTTAAATTTTAATGGACGTTCCTGCAACTGAGCAATTATCTCTCCGATGTTTGCAGAATCCTAGGCTTACCTTTGAAGCATTGTGGTCTCCGATAGAAACCATGTATTTTTTTAATTCTTCGCGCAGGTTGGTTTCACAATGAAGATAAAAAAATGAAAATGCTTCAAAGGGTTGAAAAAATACTTAGTATTTGTATGCTCAATTTACGATTGTTTCATTGCAGACATGCCACCAAAAAAGTTATCAGTTTATTCAAAACTAAGAAAAATGAAACATATATATATATATATATATATATAAGGGATGAAAAAAATCTACTCCAATTTTGGGGCGCCTAAGAGAATCTTGCCACAGGCGCAGTAGTACCTAGATACGGCCCTGTATATTACCCAAGCTGTATGTAGAATAATTTTGTTACTTTAGTCCCTTATAACAGTATATTTATTTGTAGATCCTTGAGAAAGGTAATAAAAATTACCGAAAGCTTGGGTAATTATAAGTGTATCACTGATCCTTCGACCGAGAAATCCTAATAACTCTCGATTCAATAACAATTTCGGTTGATAAATAATTTTCTTATTTTATTTATTTATTTTTTTCAATATCTGTCTTTCATTTTATTCATGCCACTTAAATTATTAAAATTTCACGGAATGTATTTGAATTAAATGTTTCAACAAGTCTTTTTTATGTTCAAAGATTCTATTTATACAACTTTATCGATCGATAATTTGTTTTGTTGTGTATTTTGATAGTTTTATTTCTCATAGTCGAAAATCATTGACATTTAATTGTGTTTTCTGTCTGTATCGTTATAATGCTGTTTTTCGTAAACTGTAACTGTATATTAACCTGACTTGTGAAAGCATTTCTTGTAACTGAGTTATACGCCAATTAACTCTCTCTCTAGATAGGTAAACAAACACAGTTTATTCTTTGACAAAACTTCAATTTTCTTGATATCTAATATTCCAACGACAATCATCAAGAGTATGCTCTACCACATCAAATATTCAATGGAATATTCCACAGACATACGACGCAAATGTCTTTTTTCAAATTCTCTGAACAAGAACACGTAACCCACACATTCGCAATTCTCTTCGGATGGAACTGTCTGTTCAATTCGCATAATTGCCTCGAAATATTTCGATTGGGTGATAAATTAGTTTAATCAATCGCGACAAATTTATGTGCGAACGTATGTATGATCAAATTTTCGGAGAATTGGATAGGTTTTTCAGTCGTTGATAGGAAAAATCAACCTTGGCTGTTTTACCTGTATGTTTTCACTGAGGTGTGCGAATATTGTTTCAATTTCAGGTTCGGTTTTTACGTTTTTCTTATGTTAGTCGACTCGAGTTGAATTAGATATTGCTTGTTGAGGATAGAATAGGTAGAAAATTGAATAATCATGGAAAAATATATTCGAAAACTTGTTGTCACACTTAACTGAAACCAGGTGATTGAATAAAAATAGATTCCATTTATTCTCTGAATCGAAAAAGTTTTGAATCTTGTATGGAAATTTCAGTTGTTAAACAACATACAACATTAAGGTTCAGTTTCACTACTTGATTTTGAAGAAGCTGATAGCTAACTAGCCCGATATCATCAAAGTGAATATTTTTATTGAAGCCTCTCAGATTTCATAAAATTTATGATATTGCATATGAAAACCTCAAAATAATCCGATGTAATTAATTCAGTGAATTCATTTGAACTATTCTTTCAAATATATAAATGCAGAATTTCAGCACAATCGGAATTTTATATTCTGGAAAATATTCAAAAAAATAAATATATAAAAAAATTATTACAAAAAATAATTTTTATGATTCTAATGATGCGATCTTCTTCAAATTTTGCATGAACATTCAGTATATCAGTTTTGATTCACATAATGAATTTCACTTGAATCGGTTATCCTGTTATGGAAATATAGGGATTCTTCTTTTCAATATTCTAATTGAATTGCCTATGGTTCTATTGAATCTATTGCCACAAAATTTTGCATGAAGATTCAGTATAACAATCTTCATTCACAAAAAATAATTAACTTGAATCGGATATCCTGTTATGAAAATATAAAGATTCTTCTTTTCTATATTCGAATTGAATTTTCTGTGGGTCTGTTAACACTATTGCCACGAAATTTTGCATGAACATTCAGTGTATCAATCTTTACTCATAAAATAAATTCATCCGAATCGGAGATATCGGAAATATGAAGTTCTTTCTTCTGAATTTTCTATGGTCACAAAATTTTGCATGGAGCTTATTATGACTATCTTGCATATAGCCCCAAAATTTTATTTCGATGGTTTTCGTTTTGTCTGAGATATAGAGGAAAAAAAATTTGAATGGCCATATTTTATGGAACACCCTGTACGGTTTGGCTGTTTGAGAACCGAACTCACCCTGAAAATTTCAAGTCTCTAGGACAATCCTTTCGAAAGTTATTGTGCTAACAGACGGACGGACGGCCCCAAGGACAGTATTGAATTTGAACATGAATTCGGGAGTCTATACCCATCGTTTGATACCATTTTCGGTTCAAAATTCGAAAATTACAGACATTTAGGCAAAACGATATAGCACTCGTTTAAGTAGAACGAGTGCTCAAAAATGGAGGATGAAATACGAAATTCTTGAATTCTTAAGATTTTAGTTTGTCCAAGTTGATGATTATTTAAAACCCTTGTATATTTCAGACCTAAACGCCTTATTACCAGAGCAAAGATGTGTACCTTCTCAAACCTTCGCATATTCCAACATAAATCCAAATATACCCTTCATGAATAAATATAGCTTCATTCATCTGAGAGGACGTAATCTGCAATCTTACGACAATTTCCTAGAAAACAAGGAAACGTTCTGAATAAATGACCGGAAAATCGGACGACACAGATGTTAGTTGAATTCCTTCATCCTTGCAGAAGAATATCGCCTGAATAATTCATACATACGAGTATAATATACCTATAGGTACATTGTTTCCATTTTTATGATACATTGCTTTCTGCTCAATAAATTTTAAATTTGACACCATTTCGATATTTAAAAAGAGAGGAGATACCTAATACACAGAAGTTTTTATTGATTTTTTTTTCAATACAGTGGAACTTTCCTATAACGAAAGCGCTAAATCCTCAAAAATATTCGTTATAAAAAATTTCATTATACAGAAAATTTGTTTTTGTAGTCGGCAAAGTCGCGATCGACTTCACTGATGAATATAAGTATGAAAATTAGTTATCGACCGTAATTGTTATTAAATTGAAAGTTTATTAGGATTTCTCGGTCGAAGGATTAGTGATACACTTATATATTACCCAAGCTTTCGGTAATTTTTATTACCTTTCTCCAGGATCTACAAATAAATATACTGTTATAAAGGACTAAAGTGACAAAATTATTATACATACATATTGTGTGATTTTTATCCTAGTAGTTTTAAAATTTTGGTAATCTCACTTCACTGAGATATAAAATTTTAATGTTGCCTCTAATACATAAAAAATATGGAATTACAGTTGAGTATTCATGAAAGTTCAATTGCTAATCACATTTGACAACTATTAGTCATTAATGCTATAGTCCATTCATGAAAGGTTGAGCCGTCGGTTGGCCATGGAAATTTGGCATATTCCACTGTGTATAATAAAATTTTAGGTTATGTTCTTTATTTTCTTGTCAGATTGATACGCAATGTTGTCAATATTGCATAGAGTTGTCCGACAACTCGCAAGCTCGTCAGACGAGGCCGGGTACATTCGGCAACGTTGGCATTATTTTACGTTATGACAGCAAATACTGCCAACTTCAGATAAATAAAGAAACGCCTACTATGCTCTCAACCTTTCGTGAACGGACTATATCTTGTATTGTTAAATCACGAAATGGTGTAATATGTAATAAATTATTCAGGCGTAAAACTTCTTTTCAAAGAACCCCATTATACAAAAAGACTTTTTCTAGAAATGTTGGCCATTACAAATTCTGAAAATACAATGAACACAAAACAAGACACCAATAATCTCAATAATATATATTCATACTTATTGAATTATCTAAAAATACACATGCACCATTTCGTGATTTGACAATACAAGATAGCATTAATCACTAATAGTTGTCAAATGTGATTAGCAATTGAACTTTCATGAATACTCAACTGTAATTCCATATTTTTTATGTATTAGAGGCAACATTAAAATTTTATATCTCAGTGAAAGTGAGATTACCAAAAATTTTAAAACTACTAGGATAAAAATCACACAATATGTATGTATAATAATTTTGTCACTTTAGTCCTTTATAACAGTATATTTATTTGTAGATCCTGGAGAAAGGTAATAAAAATTACCGAAAGCTTGGGTAATATATAAGTGTATCACTAATCCTTCGACCGAGAAATCCTAATAAACTTTCAATTTAATAATATAAGTTTATCATTCAAACTTAAGCACTTGCTTTTAGACATTTTCGCTCAATTTTTCACACAAGCGCAATGGTTAGATTGAAACCAAACAACCAGGGATGTATTTAAAACTGTTTCAGAAATATCTCTCTACACCCGCCGTAATGATTAAGTTTAAGGTCGTGATTTATTACGTACGTCCAGAAAAATTTCGGAAAAAATCCACCCTTATAACTTCTTACCAATACCCATTCAAAGAATGACGTTCCTTGAATATTTCGTTATAGAGAGAATTTACTTCGTTTTAGAGGGTGTTTTTAACATGAAATCTGGATTCAAGCTCTTGTACGAAATTCGTTATACAGAGAAATTCGTTATACAGACGTTCATTATAGGAAAGTTCCACTGTTATTTGTTTCTCGGTTTCACTCTTAAATGATGGATATACAACGCAGAGATCATGAATAGAACTCAGTTCTATCCATCAGATCATTTTTAACAGTTTTTCTAACAACTACATTGTAAAATTCCTCTCAATTTTGTCGAAATTCGATAAATCAAACTAATGAGAAAGCGGTACATATCCAACAGAAATTGAGGGCACACCTTTCCTGACATAATAATCAAGGGAATCCCAAAATTCAATTACTTGAATGAATGATTACAATCGCATTCAATATCATCAGAAAGGTATCTTCAGTTTTTGTGAAGGTAATACTTTTTTTGCACTTTTGTTCCTAGAGGAATAGCGTGCTATAGTTTTGCTCAAATGTCTGTAATTTTCGAATTTCCTTCCGGGAATGTTATCAAACGATTCAGTTGGACTCACTGATGAAGATTTCGATGCCGTACGCGTAATAACTTTGAACGGAAGGAGCTGAAGATGCTTTGGAATATAAGAATAATAATATTTCCGGAACCGAATATGTAATGAATTCTAAATTCTGCAGTTAGAGGGGAAATAATGATGCGTCATTTTTTGTTTTGTGAGGATCGTGATATTGGAAAATTAAAGAAAAAATTGGCTATGCGCTACGGATCAACAAATACCTGATCATCTCAACGAACAGGAGGTGTTAAAATTTTCACGGTAGTTTTATTACTCCCATAATTCCATATAATTCCTTAAAAAAAGAAAAATCGGTTTCTTAGGTAATGAAACCAAAATCTATAAATTATTATACATATATACATAGGGTGTCTGTAAACAAATGCGAGGGACTTTTGGAGAAGATTCCTCGATGAGGATAAGTATGGATAGTTCATATAAATTTTTTTCGAACTCAACCCCTTCCAAGATACAGCCTTTGGAAGTCGATGACGAGTTGACAGTTTTTGATTTTTTCTACGGTTCTTGAAAACACTCAGTCATAAAACTATACATAATATGAAGCACTAAGTAGATATTACACACACAACATTTTTAAAACTCATAATTTTATGATTAGGGGTTAAAAATAACAACCCCCTATGATTTTCGTTAAACTTAACTTAAGTTGGACTTGTTAAGTTGGCTCGGTGTGCGCACTTTCAGCCCAACCTAACTAAACTATCGGCCGATAAAAAGTCTGCAATCTGCGGGGTCTATTCCATAGAATGGGGATTCTAAGATATTGTTTATGCTCAAAACAACATGTGTTCAGGGTAAGTGGTCGGTTGAGTTGTTAATCTAAGCTTAGTTAATTATGATGATTCATATTTTTTTTCGAATATTTTCAAAAATTCGATTCAGTTCAAATTTCAGTGTTAAAGATCTGTGAAATCTGTGAAAAACTGAAATTTTTGCGACAGAAAGAAATTCAATTTAGAAATTATCATAATATATAGGAACTCTCATTCAAAAGTGAACCCCCTCAATAACTCAAGAACAAATCAGAATTTGTGAAAAAACTCAGATTTGAAAACAGAAAGTGGGTAGTTTTGCAGCACAAATGTATGCATGATGGATTCGAATGTGTATGAACTTCCAGTTTGTATTCTATAAAGTGAATTTTGTCAAAGTTATAGGATGGTTTTATGGAATTATGCTACCGATAAAACTAAATGACAAATTAACTCTAAAGAACATAATCCACAGGTTTATACAAATTTCAATCCATGCATACATTTGTGCTACAAAACAACCAACTTTCCTTATTCAATTTCCCGATAGGGTTGCAACCCCTTCCAGGAGATTGCTAGTAGAAACAGGTTTTCCATCCCAGATCATGTCCACCTGTCAGCAAAAATCGACCTGTCTGAGTGTTTTCACAAATTCTGATACGTCTGATACTGAGACCTCTATGTGTGGTCTAAATATCTAGGCCAAGTAAGTTAATGATCAAATCGGTCAAGTGGTTGATGAGATAACAAGCTGTTCTATAGGGATACAAAATGTGTGTAAAGTTTCGTGAAGATCTTTGGAATTCTCATAAGTCGAAAATCATTGACATTTAATTGTGTTTTCTGTCTGTATCGTATAATGCTGTTTTTCGTAAACTGTAACTGTATATTAACCTGACTTGTGAAAGCATTTCTTGTAACTGAGTTATACGCCAATTAACTCTCTCTCTCTAGATAGGTAAACAAACACAGTTTATTCTTTGACAAAACTTCAATTTGCTTGATATCTAATATTCCAACTACAATCATCAAGAGTATGCTCTCCCACATCAAATATTCAATGGAATATTCCACAGACATACGACGCAAATGTCTTTTTTCAAATTCTCTGAACAAGAACACGTAACCCACACATTCGCAATTCTCTTCGGATGGAACTGTCTGTTCAATTCGCATAATTGCCTCGAAATATTTCGATTGGGTGATAAATTAGTTTAATCAATCGCGACAAATTTATGTGCGAACGTATGTATGATCAAATTTTCGGAGAATTGGATAGGTTTTTCAGTCGTTGATAGGAAAAATCAACCTTGGCTGTTTTACCTGTATGTTTTCACTGAGGTGTGCGAATATTGTTTCAATTTCAGGTTCGGTTTTTACGTTTTTCTTATGTTAGTCGACTCGAGTTGAATTAGATATTGCTTGTTGAGGATAGAATAGGTAGAAAATTGAATAATCATGGAAAAATATATTCGAAAACTTGTTGTCACACTTAACTGAAACCAGGTGATTGAATAAAAATAGATTCCATTTATTCTCTGAATCGAAAAAGTTTTGAATCTTGTATGGAAATTTCAGTTGTTAAACAACATACAACATTAAGGTTCAGTTTCACTACTTGATTTTGAAGAAGCTGATAGCTAACTAGCCCGATATCATCAAAGTGAATATTTTTATTGAAGCCTCTCAGATTTCATAAAATTTATGATATTGCATATGAAAACCTCAAAATAATCCGATGTAATTAATTCAGTGAATTCATTTGAACTATTCTTTCAAATATATAAATGCAGAATTTCAGCACAATCGGAATTTTATATTCTGGAAAATATTCAAAAAAATAAATATATAAAAAAATTATTACAAAAAATAATTTTTATGATTCTAATGATGCGATCTTCTTCAAATTTTGCATGAACATTCAGTATATCAGTTTTGATTCACATAATGAATTTCACTTGAATCGGTTATCCTGTTATGGAAATATAGGGATTCTTCTTTTCAATATTCTAATTGAATTGCCTATGGTTCTATTGAATCTATTGCCACAAAATTTTGCATGAAGATTCAGTATAACAATCTTCATTCACAAAAAATAATTAACTTGAATCGGATATCCTGTTATGAAAATATAAAGATTCTTCTTTTCTATATTCGAATTGAATTTTCTGTGGGTCTGTTAACACTATTGCCACGAAATTTTGCATGAACATTCAGTGTATCAATCTTTACTCATAAAATAAATTCATCCGAATCGGAGATATCGGAAATATGAAGTTCTTTCTTCTGAATTTTCTATGGTCACAAAATTTTGCATGGAGCTTATTATGACTATCTTGCATATAGCCCCAAAATTTTATTTCGATGGTTTTCGTTTTGTCTGAGATATAGAGGAAAAAAAATTTGAATGGCCATATTTTATGGAACACCCTGTACGGTTTGGCTGTTTGAGAACCGAACTCACCCTGAAAATTTCAAGTCTCTAGGACAATCCTTTCGAAAGTTATTGTGCTAACAGACGGACGGACGGCCCCAAGGACAGTATTGAATTTGAACATGAATTCGGGAGTCTATACCCATCGTTTGATACCATTTTCGGTTCAAAATTCGAAAATTACAGACATTTAGGCAAAACGATATAGCACTCGTTTAAGTAGAACGAGTGCTCAAAAATGGAGGATGAAATACGAAATTCTTGAATTCTTAAGATTTTAGTTTGTCCAAGTTGATGATTATTTAAAACCCTTGTATATTTCAGACCTAAACGCCTTATTACCAGAGCAAAGATGTGTACCTTCTCAAACCTTCGCATATTCCAACATAAATCCAAATATACCCTTCATGAATAAATATAGCTTCATTCATCTGAGAGGACGTAATCTGCAATCTTACGACAATTTCCTAGAAAACAAGGAAACGTTCTGAATAAATGACCGGAAAATCGGACGACACAGATGTTAGTTGAATTCCTTCATCCTTGCAGAAGAATATCGCCTGAATAATTCATACATACGAGTATAATATACCTATAGGTACATTGTTTCCATTTTTATGATACATTGCTTTCTGCTCAATAAATTTTAAATTTGACACCATTTCGATATTTAAAAAGAGAGGAGATACCTAATACACAGAAGTTTTTATTGATTTTTTTTTCAATACAGTGGAACTTTCCTATAACGAAAGCGCTAAATCCTCAAAAATATTCGTTATAAAAAATTTCATTATACAGAAAATTTGTTTTTGTAGTCGGCAAAGTCGCGATCGACTTCACTGATGAATATAAGTATGAAAATTAGTTATCGACCGTAATTGTTATTAAATTGAAAGTTTATTAGGATTTCTCGGTCGAAGGATTAGTGATACACTTATATATTACCCAAGCTTTCGGTAATTTTTATTACCTTTCTCCAGGATCTACAAATAAATATACTGTTATAAAGGACTAAAGTGACAAAATTATTATACATACATATTGTGTGATTTTTATCCTAGTAGTTTTAAAATTTTGGTAATCTCACTTCACTGAGATATAAAATTTTAATGTTGCCTCTAATACATAAAAAATATGGAATTACAGTTGAGTATTCATGAAAGTTCAATTGCTAATCACATTTGACAACTATTAGTCATTAATGCTATAGTCCATTCATGAAAGGTTGAGCCGTCGGTTGGCCATGGAAATTTGGCATATTCCACTGTGTATAATAAAATTTTAGGTTATGTTCTTTATTTTCTTGTCAGATTGATACGCAATGTTGTCAATATTGCATAGAGTTGTCCGACAACTCGCAAGCTCGTCAGACGAGGCCGGGTACATTCGGCAACGTTGGCATTATTTTACGTTATGACAGCAAATACTGCCAACTTCAGATAAATAAAGAAACGCCTACTATGCTCTCAACCTTTCGTGAACGGACTATATCTTGTATTGTTAAATCACGAAATGGTGTAATATGTAATAAATTATTCAGGCGTAAAACTTCTTTTCAAAGAACCCCATTATACAAAAAGACTTTTTCTAGAAATGTTGGCCATTACAAATTCTGAAAATACAATGAACACAAAACAAGACACCAATAATCTCAATAATATATATTCATACTTATTGAATTATCTAAAAATACACATGCACCATTTCGTGATTTGACAATACAAGATAGCATTAATCACTAATAGTTGTCAAATGTGATTAGCAATTGAACTTTCATGAATACTCAACTGTAATTCCATATTTTTTATGTATTAGAGGCAACATTAAAATTTTATATCTCAGTGAAAGTGAGATTACCAAAAATTTTAAAACTACTAGGATAAAAATCACACAATATGTATGTATAATAATTTTGTCACTTTAGTCCTTTATAACAGTATATTTATTTGTAGATCCTGGAGAAAGGTAATAAAAATTACCGAAAGCTTGGGTAATATATAAGTGTATCACTAATCCTTCGACCGAGAAATCCTAATAAACTTTCAATTTAATAATATAAGTTTATCATTCAAACTTAAGCACTTGCTTTTAGACATTTTCGCTCAATTTTTCACACAAGCGCAATGGTTAGATTGAAACCAAACAACCAGGGATGTATTTAAAACTGTTTCAGAAATATCTCTCTACACCCGCCGTAATGATTAAGTTTAAGGTCGTGATTTATTACGTACGTCCAGAAAAATTTCGGAAAAAATCCACCCTTATAACTTCTTACCAATACCCATTCAAAGAATGACGTTCCTTGAATATTTCGTTATAGAGAGAATTTACTTCGTTTTAGAGGGTGTTTTTAACATGAAATCTGGATTCAAGCTCTTGTACGAAATTCGTTATACAGAGAAATTCGTTATACAGACGTTCATTATAGGAAAGTTCCACTGTTATTTGTTTCTCGGTTTCACTCTTAAATGATGGATATACAACGCAGAGATCATGAATAGAACTCAGTTCTATCCATCAGATCATTTTTAACAGTTTTTCTAACAACTACATTGTAAAATTCCTCTCAATTTTGTCGAAATTCGATAAATCAAACTAATGAGAAAGCGGTACATATCCAACAGAAATTGAGGGCACACCTTTCCTGACATAATAATCAAGGGAATCCCAAAATTCAATTACTTGAATGAATGATTACAATCGCATTCAATATCATCAGAAAGGTATCTTCAGTTTTTGTGAAGGTAATACTTTTTTTGCACTTTTGTTCCTAGAGGAATAGCGTGCTATAGTTTTGCTCAAATGTCTGTAATTTTCGAATTTCCTTCCGGGAATGTTATCAAACGATTCAGTTGGACTCACTGATGAAGATTTCGATGCCGTACGCGTAATAACTTTGAACGGAAGGAGCTGAAGATGCTTTGGAATATAAGAATAATAATATTTCCGGAACCGAATATGTAATGAATTCTAAATTCTGCAGTTAGAGGGGAAATAATGATGCGTCATTTTTTGTTTTGTGAGGATCGTGATATTGGAAAATTAAAGAAAAAATTGGCTATGCGCTACGGATCAACAAATACCTGATCATCTCAACGAACAGGAGGTGTTAAAATTTTCACGGTAGTTTTATTACTCCCATAATTCCATATAATTCCTTAAAAAAAGAAAAATCGGTTTCTTAGGTAATGAAACCAAAATCTATAAATTATTATACATATATACATAGGGTGTCTGTAAACAAATGCGAGGGACTTTTGGAGAAGATTCCTCGATGAGGATAAGTATGGATAGTTCATATAAATTTTTTTCGAACTCAACCCCTTCCAAGATACAGCCTTTGGAAGTCGATGACGAGTTGACAGTTTTTAATTTTTTTCTACGGCTTCTTGAAAACGCTCAGTCATAAAACTATACATAATATGAAGCACTAAGTTGATGTTACTCACACAACATTTTTAAAACTCATAATTTTATTATTAGGGGTTAAATAAACAACCCCTATGATTTTCGTTGAAACTTAACTTAAGTTGGACTTGTTAAGTTGGCTCGGTGTGCGCACTTTCAGCCCAACCTAACTAAACCGCCGATAAAAAGTCTGCAATCTGCGGGGTCCATTCCATAGAATGGAGATTCTAAGATATTGTTTATGCTCAAAACAACATGTTCAGGGTAAGTGGTCGGTTGAGTTGTTAATCTAAGCTTAGTTAATTATGATGATTCATAATTTGAACTGAATCGAATTTTTGAAAATATTCGAAAAAATTTTTTTCAGTTCAAATTTCAGTGTTAAAGATCTGTGAAATAGAAAAACTGAAATTTTTGCGACAGAATGAATTTCAATTTAGAAATTATCAGAATATATAGGAACTCTCATTCAAAAGTGAACCCCCTCAATGACAAACAACAAATCAGAATTTGTGAAAAAACTCAGATTTGAAAACAGAAGGTGGGTAGTTTTGCAGCACAAATGTATGCATGGATTCGAATGTGTATGAACTTCCAGTTTGTATTCTATAAAGTGAATTTTCTCAAAGTTACAGGGTGTGTTTTATGGAATTATGCTACCGATAAAACTAAATGACAAATTCACTCTAAATAACCTAATCCACAGGTTTATACAAATTTCAATCCATGCATACATTTGTGCTACAAAACAACCAACTTTCCTTATTCAATTTCCCGATAGGGTTGCAACCCCTTCCAGGGGATTGCTAGTAGAAACAGGTTTTCTATCCAGATCATGTCCACCTGTCAGCAAAAATCGACCTGTCTGAGTGTTTTCATAAATTCTGATACGTCTGATACTGAGACCTCTATATGTGTGGTCTAAATATCTAGGCCAAGTAAGTTAATTGATCAAATCGGTTGTTGATGAGATAACAAGTTGTTCTATAGGGATACAAAAATGTGTGTAAAGTTTCGTGAAGATCTT